>SJYA01003036.1:362363-392161 GCA_006410615.1 Neotragus moschatus
GGGGGGGGGGCGGCGCCGGGGGGGGGTGGGGGGGGGGGTGGGGTGGGGGTGGGGGTGGGGGGGGGCACATTATTCTACCTACAGAAGCTGTCATGTAGAGCTTGTTAGAAATGCAGGCTCTTGGACCCTTTTCCACACCTACAGAATGCAGTAGATGTTGTCACTCCATTCCAGGCAATTCATATGCACGTTAGTGGGAGAAGCTCTGTGCTCCTGTTTCTCCCGGCTGCTTCCATTTTTCTCTCTCAACTCATTGATACAAGCACAAAAAGCTTCAAAATTTTTCACAGCAGCTCACGTGGCAGTTTATTGAGCAGACATTACTAAGCATCTCCTGCGTGTGAGGCTCTGTGCTAGGAACTGGGGTGACGGTGATCAGTAAAGAGTGGTCAGTGCTGCAGTGAGGGACCAAGAGGAGCCCCAGAGGGAAGCCGATGGTGAGTGTTGGTGTCTGTGAGTTCTGTGTAAGGAAGTATATACCAAGAGACCCCAGCTTCCCAGTAGCTCCATTTAGTTTAAGGGAAATTGCCTTCAAGCGTAAATAAACCTTTTTGAAAATACGGGAAAATGTGCAATAACATAATATTGTGTAACCAGGCATGGGAGACTAATAGCAGAAACACAGACATCTGACTTTAATTGTGATCTTCCATCTTTGAGATTTACTCCTCAGCAACGTTTCTTAAAATGCTTCTTTTCCTTCCCAGGCGGCCAGGAGCAGAACAGTACCCAGCAGAGCATCGTTGTGGACATGCGGGAGTTTCGAAGTGAGCTCCCCTCTCTGATCCACCGCCGGGGCATCGACATCGAGCCAGTGACCCTGGAGGTCGGAGACTACATCCTGACTCCGGAAATGTGCGTGGAGCGCAAGAGCATCAGTGATCTGATTGGCTCTTTGAACAACGGCCGCCTCTACAGCCAGTGCATCTCCATGTCCCGCTACTACAAGCGGCCGGTGCTTCTGATCGAGTTCGACCCCACTAAGCCTTTCTCTCTCATGTCCCGGGGCGCCTTCCATCAGGAGATCTCCGGCAACGATGTCAGCTCCAAGCTCACCCTCCTCACGCTGCACTTCCCCCGGCTCCGGATCCTCTGGTGCCCCTCCCCGCACGCCACCGCCGAGCTGTTTGAGGAGCTGAAACAGAACAAGCCGCAGCCAGACGCCACCACCGCCATGGCTGTGACCGCCGATTCCGAGACTCTCCCCGAGGCAGAGAAGTATAACCCAGGTCCCCAGGACTTCTTGTTAAAAATGCCAGGGATAAACGCCAAAAACTGCCGCTCCTTGATGAACCACGTCAAGAACATCGCTGAGTTAGCAAGCCTGCCCTTCGACAAGCTGGCGAGCATGCTGGGCAACGCGGCCAGTGCGCGGCAGCTCTATGACTTCATTCACACCTCCTATGCAGAGGTCCTGTCCAGAGGGAAGATGAAAAAATGAGCAGTGCTACCGACTTTCTTATCCCCTGACTGTGCTGCTGAGCTGCTCTTTGCCTGCCCTCGCAGATCTTTATTAGCCCGGTAGCGCATTCTCCTGGGATTCCCAGGGGGCTCAGTGGTAAAAGAACTTGCCTGTCAGTGCAGGAGATGCAGGTTCGATCCCCGGGTTGGGAAGATCCCCTGGAGTAGGAAATGGCAACCCACTCCAGTATTCTTGCCTGGGAAATCCCATGGACAGAGGAGCCTGGTGAGCTTCAGTCCATGGAGTCGCAAAAGAGTCAGAAACGACTCAGTGACCAAACAACAAAGCTCATACTCTTCCAATCTTTGAACAGTCATGCCGTTTCCTGGGTCAGGGAACCAGAAGCCAAGGCTGGGCTCTGAGCTTTGTGTTTAGGCATCATTTTCACTCTGCACCATCTGCGCCAGGTCTAGTACTTTCCATCTTTGCATGAGGTGTTGTCAGGATCAGGGAAGGCGTCTGCAGGCTTTTATAGAAGGCTGTTTATGAAACAAGCAGAAACTTCGGTTTCCTTCCGAGACTAATAAAATGCACAGCTGCGTTCTTACCCTGTCTGAGAGGGACCTCTGGGCCTCTGGGAAGGGAGCAGCTCTGCCTCTCCTCACCAGTGCTCGCCTCGCTCTCCCAGCTGCGTGCTTCTCCTAGCTGCCCGCCTCGAGGATGAGCTCCTGGGACTTGCTACTGCCAATCGAAGAAAGACTGCCACCTCTGGAACAAGCCAGTTGGTTTTCTGACCACCTGAAGCAGCATGTACCATAACCATACCTGGTTTGTTCAAAGCCAGTATTTTTAAAACAGAATGAATTACCTATTTACAGAGCTGGATTGTCTAGAAGGAGCCCTAAAAATTCTGTTTCTACAGATATTTAACCTCCTGAGTCCAGCAATCTCTAAGACCAAATGGCTACTCCGGGAGTCTCTTAGATGCCCTCCTTCCCAGTGTCTCCTCACCTGCCTGGGACTCCCTCAGCACAGGTCCTCTCCCAGGCCCCTGCCCCCCAGTTTCCTGGGCCAGACTGGCCTCCTGCGTCTCTATGTGAGGACTGCACGCAAGCACAGGAGGGACCCACAGTTTTTAAGATTCAATTTTCCTTCCTTGATTTGAACTACTAGTGTTGCGAGGAAATGGAAGATCAATGCATAGAATATATGAAAATCTTTAATACATATTTTAAAAATCCATAAGGAAAACAATCTCATTCCAAACCTTGTGATTGACATACATACAGGACTTTCATAGCATCTTTGTGCAGTTTTTAAACTTTGATATTGAACCATTATTAACTTAAATATTATTCACATATTTAGTGATGAGTCAATCTACCTCAAGAGCTGCTGTTCAAGAGCATAAGTCCCAGTGGCCACATCACATAGGGTCATGTTTTGTCAGCATCAGCTGTGCTTTTCTTCGTCACAGTGTCTGAACTCAGANTGCCTCTCCTCACCAGTGCTCGCCTCGCTCTCCCAGCTGCGTGCTTCTCCTAGCTGCCCGCCTCGAGGACGAGCTCCTGGGACTTGCTACTGCTGATCGAAGAAAGACTGCCACCTCTGGAACAAGCCAGTTGGTTTTCTGACCACCGGAAGCAGCATGTACCATAACCATACCTGGTTTGTTCAAAGCCAGTATTTTTAAAACATAGAATGAATTACCTATTTACAGAGCTGGGTTGTCTAGAAGGAGCCCTAAAAATTCTGTTTCTACAGATATTTAACCTCCTGAGTCCAGCAGTCTCTAAGACCAAATGGCTACTCCGAGAGTCTGTTAGATGCCCTCCTTCCCAGTGTCTCCTCACCTGCCTGGGACTCCCTCAGCACAGGTCCTCTCCCAGGCCCCTGCCCCCCAGTTTCCTGGGCCAGACTGGCCTCCTGCGTCTCTATGTGAGGACTGCGCGCAAGCACAGGAGGGACCCACAGTTTTTAAGATTCANGACCAAATGGCTACTCCGAGAGTCTGTTAGATGCCCTCCTTCCCAGTGTCTCCTCACCTGCCTGGGACTCCCTCAGCACAGGTCCTCTCCCAGGCCCCTGCCCCCCAGTTTCCTGGGCCAGACTGGCCTCCTGCGTCTCTATGTGAGGACTGCGCGCAAGCACAGGAGGGACCCACAGTTTTTAAGATTCAATTTTCCTTCCTTGATTTGAACTACTAGTGTTGTGAGGAAATGGAAGATCAATGCATAGAATATATGAAAATCTTTAATATATATTTTAAAAATCCATAAGGAAAACAATCTCATTCCAAACCTTGTGATTGACTTTACTTAGCTTCTTACAGAAGTATACATACAGGACTTTCACAGCATCTTTGTGCAGTTTTTAAACTTTGATATTGAACCATTATTAACTTAAATATTATTCACATATTAGTGATGAGTCAATCTACCTCAAGAGCTGCTGTTCAAGAGCGTAAGTCCCAGTGGCCACATCACATAGGGTCATGTTTTGTCAGCATCAGCTGTGCTTTTCTTCGTCACAGTGTCTGAACTCAGAGTAGACGGGACTGTGTGACATGAAACGGTCTTCATCTTTAACAGTCTTTCAAGTGTCATCGCTNTAAGTCCCAGTGGCCACATCACATAGGGTCATGTTTTGTCAGCATCAGCTGTGCTTTTCTTCGTCACAGTGTCTGAACTCAGAGTAGACGGGACTGTGTGACATGAAACGGTCTTCATCTTTAACAGTCTTTCAAGTGTCATCGCTAAACCAAATCTGTTGTCTTGACATCTTGGCTTCTTGGTATGTTGACATAAGTTAAAGTGTGTGGATTTTGAACTCTTTGCGAGGGTGCCACAAGAATGAATTAAGGGGTACCGAACTGTTATCATCAGACTCTGTAGAGTGACTTGGAGAAGAGAGAAGAGGACGAGAAACAGAGATTAGTTTATGGTAGAATAAAAATTTGGGATACTAACTCTGTCCCAGGGTTAAAAATACACCCTTGAGACTAGAAAACAAAATGTCAGGCACATGTGTTAACTTTCACTTTCCTCTGCATTTCCTTCTTTAAGCACTCAGTCATAGTCATGTATTTTAAGTACATTAAAATAGATACCACCTCAGATAGGGATGGTTATTATCATTTTTCTTCACTCCATCATAGCACTTCTGCTTGAGAAATGTAATTTCTATTTTTTTCCCTGAGTATAATTCCACCTGCCTTTTATTGTTCTTTCATTACATAAAAGGAAAACCCTAACAGCACATTTTTTGAGAAGGGTTTCACTCCAAGTTTTCAAAAATAAGCTCTCTTAAAGCTACTGTTTTAAAATAGTCCTCGTTACCTGCTACAACATAGAAGATGGTTGTATTTAGTTAGTTGTATTTAGAGAGCTGACGTCCTCTGGCTCCCAAAGACTTACTTGCTGTTGTACCTACTGGAGGAGGATATGGCATCCCACTCCAGTATTCTTGACTGGAGAATCCCGTGGAGAGAGGAGCCTGGCGAGCTACAATCCATAGGGTTGCACAGAGTTGGATGTAACTGAAGCAACTTGGCATGCACAACGCATATACCTACTGGACATCTTAAGAGGGGGCACTGGCTCAGATGTGTTTAAATTATGAATGATAGTTTCTCATGGACTCTAAAATGGTCATTATAATTGAAAGGCTCTTATTGCTACTTCCTCTTCCAACTAAATAAATATATCTTAGTGTCTCCAGTTCTGAAAACCCTTCAATATAACCACGTATTTACTTTACATCAACTTCTTTTATGAATTTTTGTAGCCTAAGAATCTGGCAAAGAACTAGAAATGCATGCAGTTGAAAAATCTCTATCACTTTGTTTTCTAACAGCATTTTATTACCTTTGCCCCTTTTTTTTCCCCAAAATCACAGATATCCAATTATGAACCTATGCTTAGCTTTTTTAAAACCTCTTTTTAAGAACTCGAGACCAGCATTATTCTAGTTTACAAGTTTTTTGCACAAAACTCTCAGTACATGAAATATTGTGAGAAATGGTTTTCAGTTTTGTTTAAATCACAGTGCCTCTCTTGATAATTTCTCAAAATTATATATAAGAAATCATTTTTAATAGTGGCCATAAATATCCTTTTAGCAATCAGTTGCTGCTAAGTCGCTTCAGTCATGTCCAACTCTGTGCGGCCCCAGAGACGGCAGCCCATCAGGCACCCCCGTCCCTGGGACTCTCCAGGCAAGAACACTGGGGTGGGTTGCCATTTCCTTCTCAGTTACTGTTTCTTTAATCTGAGGCTTAGTATATCTATGTCTGCATATGTTTGGGTACATCCAGATTGTAGTTTCCCAGCTCATGAGAGGACTGAAAATAATTATCTCATTTATCAACCCTCTGAGACGCAGAAGGTTAAGACTGGATTTGGTCGTGTTGAGAAAACAGAGTATGGAGTTAATAAATGGCCTCCAGCAGGAAAACCTACACTGAAGTGAATCCGGAGAGGTGGGTGGGGGAGAAAGACAGGCATTATTAGTCTTTGCTTTTGTTTTTCAAGCATAATTTGATTTTCTTCTGGCTCAGAAAACTTCTTTAGGGAAATTCCCTTCTCTTTTGTATTCAGTTGAACCTAGGAATGTCCCCTTAAGAACCAACATTTTAGGAAAATTCTTTTCTCAGGCTTGAGCCTATTAAAATTTGCCCAGACTTCAACATGAGTTGTCACTTTTCTTCATTATTTTGCTTTCTATTTTGGTTTATAGCTATTTCCTGTCTGATTCTGAGCTTCAGCACTTAATCTGCCATCTTTATCCATAGATTTTTGGTGGCCTACACCAGTGTTTTTGGTTTTTTTGTTTTTTTTTTTTGATTCAAGGTTACATAAGCCAAAATTGGGATGGGAAGTATACCTAACCATTTATATCAATTTGTGACAGAGTTCTTTGTGTATGTTTTAATAAAATGTGTATTTATTCAGTGTTTTTCCTCAACATTCTGTGAGCAAAATAAAAACAACCAAGTGGAGTGGAAAGGAATACATTCCCAGTACATGATAGTTACCAATGTGTTGGTACATTTAATTTAAAATTATAGAGAATATTTAATTAGTTTTTCCTACAGAATAAGTGATTAAAGCTGAGATGCGCTTTGAACCACTGTTTTGGCATTTGACTTGCTTGGTAAGCCCACTTTCTAAGGCTCCAGTGTATTTTTCTTCTGGTTATTTTCCTTTGCTGCTTTTCATTTTGTAGCATGTGTCCTTAGGAGGAGGAAAAAATGATCCTTCTGAAAATACTCGTTTGTTAACAATGCGATGAATGTTTTTTAAGCACAGTGCCTGAGACACCTCAACTCAACAAAGATTAATTCTTGCCACCCATGACTCATACATTTTTGTCCCTTCAAAGTTGAAAGAAGTAAATTCTTCTTTTGAAACAAGAATGTATTGTAACCTCTTAAATAAGTTATTAGTTTACTAATTCGCTCATTTGGATGATTTAATTATTTTGAGCTTCCGTGGTGGCTCAGATGGTAAATAATCCACCTGCCAATGCAGGAAACCTGGGTTTGATCCCTGGGTGGAAAAGATCCCCTAGAGAAGGGAGTGGCCACCCACCCCAGTATTCTTGCCTGGAAAAATTCCATGGACAGAGGAGCCTGGCGGGCTTCAGTCCATAGGGTTGCAAAGAGTTGGACACGACTAAGAGACTAATAGTTATTTTGCTTCTGCTTTAAAATGTAGAACCTAAACCCTCTAATGTTTTAGTGTCAATTTATTTCTCAAAATGTTTATGTCCCAATCAATACTTTGGTAGAATAATGAACCCTGGTAAAGAGAAAATGCTAAGTTGCTCAGTCACATCCAATCTTTGCGACCCCATGCACTGTAACCCAACCCAGGCATCAAACCCTTAGTCAGTAGTAATATAACTCAAATTTATTAGCAGTTGTGCTTTCTCTCTTTTAACTCATGGCAAAGCCATGAAGTTACAGATACTTACAATTTTCTTTTACAGTGACAGAACTGAGGCACAGGGAGGTTAGGTAATTTTTCCCAAAGTCATCCAATAAATGGTGGGACCATGATTTCAACTCAAGCACTTGGACTCCAGAGTTCATAATTAAAAACTGGAGGGCAAAGGAGGGCCCAGTGGGAAACTATGTTTTGTGTCTCCTTTCCTGAATCTAATAACAAATATAGAGAAAGTAGATTGGTTTGTTTCCATGCCTCTCAGAGAAGAGTGTGCAGAGCAAATACGTGAAACTTGGAAACAGGTCAACGAGAATACTGAGCACCTCTTCTCTGCAGACCTGGGTATTGTCTAGTGACCTCTGCTGCCCAGGGATTATCTCTTTCTAGAGTTGTGAACCTTTTGCTGACTGCTAAGGAAAACTATTTTGCGTGCTTACAAAGAATAGAGATTAACTTGCANACTTGGAAACAGGTCAATGAGAATACTGAGCACCTCTTCTCTGCAGACCTGGGTATTGTCTAGTGACCTCTGCTGCCCAGGGATTATCTCTTTCTAGAGTTGTGAACCTTTTGCTGACTGCTAAGGAAAACTATTTTGCGTGCTTACAAAGAATAGAGATTAACTTGCAGAAAGCTGATAGCTCTACAGATAAGTCTTGTCCAGTAACATCGCAAAGGTTATTGTCTGGTGGGACATTAACCAATTTTGCATTTGCTAGTAAATTTATTTCTACGTTCCTTTGACCAGCTACAAATCTCCAGATCCTTCAATTTTCTCTTAACTCAGTCAATATCTAACTGGTTTCCTCATTAATGGGATTGAATTAAAAAAAAAAAACTTTTGACTTCTGTTATTTTTCTGTTTGTATGAGAGCCCATGTATTTAACCTTTTGAACATTGTACTTTGCAAATAATGTTGCCAACAGCTCCCATATAATGATGAAACCATATTTCCAGCTTCATTCATCCTAAAATGAAACTTTGTAAACTAGAAAGTGTAAATTGAACCTTCTAGTGGACCTCTATATCTCAGAATACTCCACTGGAATCTTTAATCCGAGTTCCTTTTCTATGTTGTATTATCAGTGTTAAAGAGACTGATTAATGAATGAGGAAAAAGATAGGTAGAAACACACACACATGCAATATGGCCTCCCTGGTGGCTCAGGAGTAAAGAATCCATGTTCAGTGCAGGAGATACAGGTTCTGACTCTGGGTGGGGAAGATCCCCTGGAGGAGGAAATGGCAACCCACTCTAGTGTTCTTGCCTGAGAAATCCCATGGACAAAGGAGCCTGGCGGCCTAAGGTCCATGGGATTGCAAAGAGACACAACTGAATGGATAGCACGAACGCGTGCACACATACACATACATACATATGTTTAAGAACTGAACTGTAGAACTAGGACATTAATATTAAAGCTATAAATTGTTAAATATTTAAGAACCATAGATACATTTTAAGATGCTGGCTCAGTAGACCTATGGTTTTCATTGTTTACAAACACTCAACTGAATCTTTAATCTGAGTTCCTTTTCTGTGTTGTATTATCATTGTTAAAAAGGCTGATTAATGAATGAGGAAAAAAATTTCAGACATTCCCAAGGATCCATTTGCACGAAGAACTTTTTTCTACACCGAAAAAACAGTGCTCCCTGAGGGCCTGAGAGACAAGTAAACAAAACCAAGTTGTGATTTCAAACAAGGGAATTCCCTGGGATTTATGAAAACAGTAAATAAACTGGGTCTGATGAAATGGTGACGTGGATTATTTGAGAGGATATTCAGGGATACTTTTCCCGTAACGATGAGCTCCAGAACTGCCTTTCACTGAGTTAGCGATTTGCTTCCCTGTGCAACTTTGTTTCTGGGAAGGGTGACACCCAACAGAAACTTCAGGAAGAAGAAAGCTCAGTAGACAAAGGGAAGCGTGACCAGGCAGGTTTGTTTTTGGCATAAGGCGTTTATTGCATAAGGTGGAGGACTCTCCCGGCTCGGTGCAGTAACAGTCTGTGCCATCAAGGACATTCAGTCACGCAGTAAAGAGAATTCAAACAAAGAACATGAGCCAAGCAGAATAATGAAAATGCCACCAGAGAGGGATAAGTGTTCCAGGGGCCAGAGAAAGATGTCATATCCGATGGTAGAGAGCACGGATGGCCTCAGATAGACGATAGAATCTGAGATGAGTCTTCGAGAACAGCTAGAATTTCGTCAGAGGTGCATACAATGCACTTAAGTCCAAGTCCAGAGCACCAGCAAAGGAGCAGATGGTGTTTAAAGAAAGAGTCGTGAACAGCAAAGTTGGAGCAAGACATGGGGCCCATATTATGCAAGTCTCTCAAGTGCTAGGCTCAAGGAGTTTGTCCTTATTTTGGTAGAAAAACGTTATGTTTGAGTAAGAGAAGGGCGTGACTAAGAAGTCTGTTTTAAGGCTTCGGTCTGGTAGTAAGTTTGAAATGGAAAGGAACTAACATCAACTGAGCGTTTAAAGTGCGCCAGACATTTTACATATACTGTTCAGCCACTGAGTCGTGTCTGACTCTTTGTAGCTCCATGGGCTGCAGCACACCAGGCTTCTCTGTCCTTCACATATGTTACCCCCATTAAATCCTCACACCTCAAATTACAGATTTATACCTGTTTTACAGGTAACGAGACTTAAGAGTTAGGGATTATGAAAGTAAAGTCACAATAAAAGTAAATGGCAGAGATGGAAGTCCAACTCCAAAGCCTACTTTCTTTCTACCATAATTTGCTGTCTTGAAGAAGGGCTGGATGTGAAAACACCATTTCAGAAGTTGTAGCAATTTCAGCAACAGTTCTGGTGATGATGACCAGAACTCAGACAATAGCTTTGGAGATGGAAAAAGGACACAAATGGAAGAAGCATCAATGGACAGTCAATGGAATGTGGCAAAGAAAATATCTGCCTAGGAAGAGTCTAAATAACACCTAACCTTTAAGCCTTAGGAAATGATGATGCTGTTAACAGAGCCTGGAGAAGGATCCGATTGTGTTGGGAAGGTTAAATTCGTTTTGATAGGGTTGGTTTTGATATAATCTATAGGCAAACAATCTCAGCTAAAAATGTAGTAGATATCTGCTTAGAAATGAGAATTGAAGACATCAGATAAATGGTTAAAGCAAGTATGAAACAGGACTTTAAAAGTGCCTAAATTTCGGAGGTGAGACAATAGAGGAGACAGACTATAAAAAGAAGATTCTGAATCATGCAGCAGCCAGAATCAAAGGCAGGAGAGAATTTCCAGGGAATGGCCCACAGGATCAGGAGTGGGGCAGCAGGAATGCTTATTGCCTGGGTGTGCAGCAGGCAGAGAACGCTGGGCATCCCAGATGGTGGTTGCAGGGGGCTCCGGACACACGGAAGATTGAGAGGCCAAAGGAAGCCTGGACAGTGTGGGTGAAGAGAACGGGCAAGCACCATGGCCGAGGCAATTTTGCCTGTTGGTGATCAGAAGGAACAAAGCCAAGTGAGAGAAGGCAGATGCTGGAGAGAGGGCAGATAATTAATGGAATCCAAGCCCAGTGCTTGGGATCCTGGGGGTGGAGGAAAGAAAGAGTGGTTTTGCTTTTCTTCCTTTCACACCTACAGAAAACCTGTTTTCATGCAGATCTGGCTCTTCTTAAAAATCAGCGTTTAGAGTACCACGTACCCCCTACTTGGAACGGACCTGGCAAGCCACAATAAGTAACAATGAGCCCTTTTCCAAAGTCTGTTTCAAGGACAAATGCTCTGCTTGGCACTGAGGTCTGCTTGTGTTTTAAGCTGAAAGGGGGGACAGCCCAGAACCCCTCTGTTTGTAACCTGGCTGGATAGTTCTATTATTATTTAAAGCGTCCTTTTCAGCAGTTTAGGAAACCAAAATACATGCTGGCTCATGCTGTCTGGAAACTGAAAGTCTGTTGAGCAGCTCTCATGAGCCAATCCTGAGACTTGGTAAGGATTTTTATTTTGGTCGTGCTGCGCGCCTACTGTAACTGGGGCGGCTGAGTTGCTATGGTGATTTGTTCTCTAAACAGAGCGCTTTGCCTCAATACCTTGAAGCAGCAGATCAATCTATTTTACGTTGGCCTGATCATGACATCAATTCTAGTTGAAACCTCTCCCCTGCTCCCCTCAGATTCGTGTGCAGGAATTTTANGGCCTGGCGTGCTGCGATGCATGGGGTCGCAAAGAGTCGGACACGACTGAGCGACTGAACTGAACTGAGGGAACTAAGATTCCACATGCCACTAAGCCCATGTACCACAACAAGAGAAGCCAGCTTGCCACAACTAGAGAAAGCCTGCACCCTGCAACAAAGACCCAGCACAGCCAAAAATATTATATCTATCAAAGTAGAAGTGTAATAGTTTTTAAGCACAGTTGTGGGCCACAGTCCATGGGGTTGCTGAGAGTCGGACACGACTCAGCGACTTCACTTTCACTTTTCACTTTCATGCATTGGAGAAGGAAATGGCACCCCACTCCAGTGGAGAATCCCAGGGACGGGGGACCCTCACGGGCTGCCGTCTATAGGGTCGCACAGAGTCGGACACGACTGAAGCGACTTAGCAGTAGCAGCAGCAGCTTAACTTACAGCTCTTAAACACTTTTCATTGTGGTATTTCTATATATCCCTTTCTATTACCAGGTTAGGTTACCAGGGTTAGGTTGGTTTGTAAAATTATTTAAGACACTTATAAAGTTTTTTATGTTCTGGAAACAACTCGATCCTATAGAAATTCTTCCTTTAAAAAGTGTTAGAAAAAGTGAAAATGTTAGTTGCTCAGTTGTGTCCGACTCTTTGTGACCCCCACAGACTACTAGGCTCCTCTGCCCCGGGGATTCTGCCACTCCCAACCCCATCCAAATCATCTGAGTTTGCATCTCAGCAAAGTCGTGGAGAATTATCAGCTTCTTTATTCAACTTTTTGCCTCCTTGGATTTTTCGACCTCATCTTGAGTGGATTTTATTGTCTTATTTTGGTTAGTATTTTATTAGCATAAATTTAAATAAAGCATGCTTTTAGCTTTAATCTTCTTTCATGTCTTTTTTTCTCATTATTTTTGTATTTCTAGGATCATTTACTAGTTTTTTTCTTTTTTTCTTATGTAACCCTGCCAGAGGACTGTCTCTTTTATTGGTCTCTTAAAAGAGTTAGTTCTTTGATTTATCTTACCAATCCTATTGTTTTTCTTTTTTCCAATTTGTTTATGTCTGCTTTTATCTTTCATTCTTTCCTTCTACTGTCTTTAGATTTATTAGTTTTTATCTTAGTTGTTTTAGTTAATTGCTCTTTTTTTTTCATTTTTATTTAATAGTAAAATCACTTAACCTTTATCTTTTCTCCAGTGAGTAGCCAGCGAGCTGGATGCACTGTGAGAATGTTATAGTAAGGAGTGAGGGCCTGGATATAGAAAAGATCAAATACGTATTTTTCTGTTAGGGATCTGACTATGGGTCCAAACCACTAGTTGTTCAGATGCTACTATATACATAATCTCTTTTCTACTTTTGCTTCCTGCTGAATGCTAACTAGCAGGCCATGGTGGTCTCTAGTTGCTAAAGACTGAATGTTTGTGGATATTGTTGTTGTTCAGTTGCTAAGTCATGTCCAACTCTTTGGACATGGACCCCATGGACTACAGGACACCAGGCTTCCCTGTCCCTGACTATCTCCTGGAGTTTGCTCAGATTCATGTCCATTTGGGTCAGTGATGCCATCCAACCATCTCTCTGTCATCCCCTTCTCCTCCTACCCTCAGTCTTTCCCAGCATCAGGGTCTTTTCCAATGAGCTGGCTCTTTGCCACAGATGACCAAAGTACTGGAGCTTCAGCATCAGTGCTTCCAATGGATATTCAGGGTTGATTTCCTCTGGAATTGACTGGTTTGATCTCCTTGCTGCCAAAGGACTCTCAAGAGTCTTATCCAGTACCACAGTTCAAAAGCATCAGTTCTTCATTGCTCAGCCTTCTTTATGGTCCAACTCTCACATCCATACATGACTACTGAGTCATGTATGAATGATTCACATATGTGATTCAAAGAATCACAGTTTTGACTATATGGACCTTTGTCTGCAAAGTGATATCTCTGCTTTTTGATATGCTGTCTAGGTTAGTCATAGCTTTTTTCCAAGGAGTAAGCATTTTTAAATTTCATGGCTGCACTCACCATCTGCAGTGATTTTGGAGCCCAGAAAAATAAAGTCTGACACTGTTTCCTCTGTTCCCCATCTATTTGCCATGAAGTGATGGGACCAGATGCCATGATCTTCGTTTTCTGGATGTTGAGTTTTAAACCAGCTTTTTCACCCTCCTCTTTCACTTTCATCAAGAAGCTCTTTAGTTCCTCTTCACTTTCTGCCATAAATGTGGTGTCATCTGTGTATCTGAGATTATTGATATCTCTCCTGGCAATCTTGATTCCAGCTCATGAGTCACCCAGCCTGGCATTTCACATGATGTACCCCGTATATAATTTAAATAAGCAGGATGGCAATATATAGTCTTGACATATAACTGAATTTTATATCCCGTTAAAATCATAGTTTGCAGCAACCTCCACTGTGATGGTATTAGGAGGTGGGGCCTTTGGGAGGTGATTAGTCATGAGGGTGGAGCCCTCATGAATGGTATTAGTGCCCTTGCAAAGAGACCCCACAAAGCTCCCTCACTGTTTCCATCACATTAGGAAATAATGAAATGACAATTTGTGAACTAAGAAGTGGGTCCTCACAGACACAGAACCTGCCAGCATTTTTACTTGGGCTTCCCAGCCTTCAGGATTGTGAGCAATAAATTCTTGTTACTTACTAGCCACCCAGTCTGCCAACAAATATGCCAAAAGATTTGGAAAATTCAGCAATGGCCACAGGACTTGTCAGTCTTCATTGCAATCCCAAAGAAAGGCAATGCCAAAGAATGTTCAAACTACTGCACAATTGCACTCATTTCAGACGCTAGCAAAGTAATGCTCAGAATTCTTCAAGCCAGGCTTCAATAGTACATGAACCAAGAAATCCCAGATGTTCAATCTGAATTTAGAAAAGGCAGAGGAACCAGAGATCAAATTGCCAACATCTGTTGGGTCATAGAGAAGGCAAAAGAATTCCAGAAAAACATCTACTTATGCTTCAGAGACTACACCAAAGCCTTTGAGAGTGTGGATCACAACAAACTGTGGAAAATTCTTCAAGAGATGGGAATACCAGACCACCTTACCTGCCTCCTGAGAAACCTGTATGCAGGTCAGGAAGCAATGGTTAGAACTGGACATAGAACAACAGACTGGTTCCAAATTGAGAAAGTAATACATCAAGGCTGTATATTGTCACCTGCTTATTTAACTTCTATGCAGAGTACATCATGCAAAATGCTGGGCTGGATGAAACACAAGTTGGAATCAAGATTGCCAGGAGAAATATCAATCACCTCAGATATGCATATGATGTCACCCTAATGGCAGAAAAGTAAAGAGGAACTAAAGAGCCTCTTGATGAAAGGGAAAGAGGAGAGTGAAAAAGTTGGCTTAAAACTCACCTTTTAAAGAACAAAGATCATAGCATCCAGTCCATCACTTCAAGGCAAATAGATAGGGAAATGATGGAAACTGTGACAGACTTTATTTTCTTGGGCTCCAAAATCACTGCAGATGGTGATTGCAGACATGAAATTAAAAGACATTTGCTCCTTGTAAGAAAAGCTATCACCATCCTAGACAGCATATTAAAAAGCAGAGACATTACCTTGCCAACAAAGGTCCATTATAGTCAAAGCTATAGTTTTTCTGGTTGTCATGTATGGATGTGAGAGTTGGACTATAAAGAAGGCTGAGCACCGAAGGATTGATGCTTTTCAACTGTGGTGCTGGAGAAGACTCTTGAGAGTCCCTTGGACAGCAAGGAGGTCAAATCAGGGAATCCTAAAGGAAATCAATCCTGAATATTCATTGGAAGGACTGATGCTGAAGCTAAGGATGAAGCTCCAATACTTTGGCCAACTGATGCAAAGAGCTGACTCATTAGGAAAGACTCTAATGCTGGGAAAGATTGAAGGCAGGCGGAGAAGGGGATGACAGAGGATGAGATGGTTGGATGGCATCACTGACTCAATGGACATGAGTTTGAGCAAGCTCAGGGAGATGGTGAAGGACAGGGAAGCCTGGTGTGCTACAATCCATGGTGTCGCAGGGTCAGACACAACTGAGCAACTGAACAACAAGCCACCCACTCTGCAATATTCTGTTAAAGCTGCCTGAACAGACTACTGAAGGGCTGGATTCTGTCTTTCCATCAGTGATACTGTAACTGTGACACTTCAAACTTGAACCCACTAGAATCCAAGGCCTTTCTGAATCAGTTTTGTCTTATTCAGGGGGCCCTAAGGCCTAACTGGCAGTTGTTTGGAATTGCATCAGCCAGTCTATGAATGCCACAGCAAGGCTTGACAGACAACCGCATGTGACAGGGAGGTTTCCTATCCTTCCCCGTTTCCAGCCTTAACCTTGAAGCATTCTCTACTCAACTCCTGACTCTGCAAGGCTCACACAAGGACTCGTTGCAGAGCATTAAGATAAAGATAAAAGGGAGTCGACATGGAAAGCTGATTGAAAATATAGATCATCGTTGACAGTATAGGTTTGAGGTAGAGATACAGTGGGAAGTGAAACATTTTTACAGGCACACCAAGCTAAGTCTGCCTGTAATATCTTGAAAAGGCTCAGGTTCAAGGCACCCTGGAATGTCAACAGAGAACAACAATGGACTATGGTTAGGATACCTGACCTTGACCCCTGATTACCAAGTGGAACTTGGTACATGTGTGCATGCTAAGTCACTCCACTCTTTTGGTGATGTTTTGCACTGTAGCCCATCAGGCTCCTCTGTCCATGGAATTTTCCAGGCAAGAAGGCTGGAGTAGGGTGCTATTTCCTCCTTCAGGAGATCTTCCTGACCCAAGAATTGAACCTGTGTCTCTTATGTCTCTTGCATTGACAGGCGGGTTCTTTATCACTAGCGGCACTGAGGAAGCCCAAAAACTTGGTACAGGACAATGTAAATTTCCACTGGTCTGTTACAGGTGGTGATCAACATAGAGGACATACAAAATTGGGGGATGTGAGAATTGGGGTCCCTGAAGGAAAATGAAAGTCACTCAGTCGTGTCTGACTCTTTGTGACCCCATGGACTGTACAGTTCATGGAATTCTCCAGGTCAGAATACTGGAGTGGGTAGCCTTTCCCTTCTCTAGGGGATCTTCCCAACCCAGGGATTGACCCAGGTCTCCCACACTGTAGGTGGATTCTTTACCAGCTGAGCCACCAGGGAATCCCAAGAATACTGGAGTGGGTTGCCTATTCTTTCTCCAGTGGATCTTCCCAAACCAGGGATCAATCCAGGGTTTCCTGCATTGCAGGTGGATTCTTTACCAACTGAGCTGTGAAGGAAACTGATCCCCGCCAAACCCCAGTTGCCAGACCACTGAATGCAGATCCTCACTTGTAATCAACTCAGTGCAGAGCCTCAGTCCTAGCATTTCCCCCATAAAATGAGGAATAACAACATTTACTGAGCCTTCCCCATGTGCTAGATACTATGCTTAGTTTTTTCTTCACAGCTTTCTTGGGGTAGAATCTGTATACCATAGGATTTTTCAATTTTTCATTTGTTTATTTTTGGCTGCACTGGGTCTTCGTGGCTGCACGTGGGCTTTCTGAGCTTCACTGAGTCGGGGCTCCTCTGTAGTTGCGGTGTGCAGGCTTCTCACTGTGGTGGCTTCTCTTGTGGAGCACAGGCTCCAGGTGCGCAGGTTTCGGTAGGTGCAGCGTGTGGGCTCAGCAGCTGCATCACGCAGGCTCAGTAATTGTGGCTCTCAGGCTTAGTTGCTCCACAACATGTGGAGCCTTCCCACCCCAGGAATCGACCTGTGTCCCCTGAATTCTTATCCACTGTACCTCCAGGGAAGTCCTGTACCATAATATCGACCATTAAATGATTCTGACAATTTTGACAACATTTGACAATATTGACGATTAATTGATTTTCAGAAAATACATAAAAGTGTGCAGTCGTTATCACAATCCAGTTTTAGACTATCCCATCCCTGAGAGAGCCAACGCTCTCTCAAACCTGTGTACACTCAGTCCCTACTCCCACATTCAGGCCCAGACAACCTCAGGACTTCCTTTCTCTACAAATTTCTCTTTTCTGCACATTTTATGGAAATTGAATCATACAACACACAGTCTTTTGCATTTGGCTTCTTTTACTTAGTGCAGTGCTTTTGAGGTTTGTCTGCATGGTAGCATATCTCAGCACACATCTTCCTCAACTTTACAATGGAGCTACATCCCAATAAACCCATTGTAAACTGAATATATCATAAGCGGAAAGTTCATTTAATACACTGAATCTACTAACAGTCATGCCAAGCCTACCTTAAACATGCTCAGAACACTTATATTTATCAATAGCTGGGCAAAATAGTCTAACACCAAGCCTATTTTGTAGTAAAGTAGGTAAAGTCTAGTAAAGTTGACTAGCTCATGTAATATAGTAAATACTATCAACTGCCCCAGAGAAGCTGCCAGGACTGCCTTGCACAATGTTAGCACAAAGCCTGCTTATGCCTTGCCACATAAATGACTTCTGGTGAACCGACTGCTGTGGCCTGCGGCTGTTTATCCTGTGTTGTATTCATGGCTCTGTGACCTATACCAGGTGGAGTATGGATGAAAAAAGATAAATATCCTATGGTGCTCTAGAGTTCAGGAAGGCCTCTCACTCTCAGCCCCTAATGAAACCCTGTGAGTTGATAGTTTTCCCACTTGTGCAACAGGGTTAATGGTGAGTCTGAAGTTAGGAAACTTAACCTGCATCCAGCAATCAAGAAGAAGGCACAGGTGGTCTTGTACCTCGTTGCCTGCCCCCACTCCCAGATCGCATACGCTTTCCTAAACAGAATCATTAAGACTGGAAATGGATTATGGTACTTAAACCAAACAGTCTTTCCCTGCCCCTAAACTGTCCTCCCAAGTAGAAGGAAACAGAACTGGTTTTATGTATTTACTAGTTTTATGTGTTTGAATTTCTGTTAAGGCATTAACCAGGGTGTTTTGATTAAAATTTTAACTGCCACATTAAAATTTTTAGCTTTTCTTTTGTGAGGAGGGGGATAAGGAATATAAATGAGTAAATCTGTGCTTTCTTCTCTTTTTTTTTCCAAGAAACATCACAAGCTTACCAGGAGCTCACAGTTCAGTTGGGCATTTCCAAGTTTACTTGGTGAAACTGGAAAAAGTTTTCAAACACAGTAGCTGAGCCAAAGGCTTCTCAGGTGGCTCAGTGGTAAAGAATCTGCCTGCTAAGGCAGGAGACTTGGGTTCGACCCCTGGGTAGGGAAGATCCCCTGGAGAAGGAAATGACAACCCACTCCAGTATTCCTGCCTCGAGAATTCCATGGACAAAGGAAGCTGGCAGGCTACAGACCATGGAGTCTCCGAGTCGAACATGACTTAGTGACTGAGCACTCCACCATACTGAAAGTGAACAGTCGGATGGTTGTCGGGGTGAAGAATAGTTGTAAGTATATTCGTTGTTCACCTCTGCAGTCACGCGGTTGACCAGAAGCTACGGTCAAGCATCATACTGTAAAATTCAAAGTATAATTTCTNAAACATGACTTAGTGACTGAGCACTCCACCATACTGAAAGTGAACAGTCGGATGGTTGTCAGGGTGAAGAATAGTTGTAAGTATATTCATTGTTCACCTCTGCAGTCACGCGGTTGACCAGAAGCTACGGTCAAGCATCATACTGTAAAATTCAAAGTATAATTTCTAAAGAAAGCATATCACTTATGCACCACTGTAAAACTGAAAAATCATAAGTCAAACATCATGTTGGGATTATTTGTATTTTGTTCCTTTTTTATTGCTGAATAGCATTCCCTTGCATGGATACACTACATTTTGTGTATGACATTCCATTGTTCCAACTTCTTGGCTCTTGTGATATAAAATAATGCTGCTGTGAACATTCACATACAAGTCTTTGTGTGCAGATATGTTTTCATTTCTTTGAGGAAGACAAAGAGGTGAGTTGCTGGGTTGTACAGTAAGCTTATGTTTAAATTGTTAAGAAATTGTCAGACTGTTTTCCAAAGCAGCTGCACCATTTTTCATTCCCACCAGCAACATATGAGGCTTCTAGTTCCTGCACATCTTTTCTAACACTTGCTTTTGTCTGTCTTTTAATTTATAGCCATTCTTGTACGTGTACAGAGCTATCTTAATGGTGCTTCACTTTGTTATATCTAATCCTCCCACCAACCGNGGGACCAGGAACCAAACCCTAGAAGTAATACCTCTCCCTTCCTGCTAAGTAGTGGCACATAATTTACCCAAGAAAACAAGTAGGGGACAGAGGTGGAGGTCGATAAAGGCAATAGATGAGTTTTGCGGCAAAAACAAAACAGAACAAAACTCTTCCCTTCCTATCTTGTAACCTTTACATAAGACAGGAAGTGGAATAGCACTGTATAATAAAAGAATAATATGACTAAAGGTAGCTTAGTTCCACAAATCACAAATGCAAGGTTGGCTCAATATTAGAAAATGTATGGATTCATCACATTCATCCATCAAAGAAGAAAAATGAATCAACTAACAGAATTCAAATTTCTTTCTTCCTACAATAATCCTGTTAAATTGGAGAGAGACAGAGGCTTCATGTGAAAAATAATAAATTAGGAGCCACAATGGTCAAATGATGAATGCATTTTTACTGAAGTAGGATGACGCAAGAATGCCTGGTGTTCCAACTCAATATATTCTTAAATTCTGGAAGTTCTAGCTGAAGTGTGTCATAGTCTGAGCCTGGGTTGAACCTGACCATCAGATATTCTATATTTGACTTGCTTGTTGATTAAAACATTTGATTTCATTTTCAACATTTAGAAGGCTTATAGATTTCACCTTTTTTAAAACACCTGATCTTTGGTATATCTTTAAAAACATCTGACTATCTATCAACATGAGGCCTATTTCTCAAATGGCAGAGAATGGCTGAAGCTGAGTAAGAACTTCTCCCTTTAGACAAGACTTGGGCTCTGCCATTTGCCAGAGACCTCACTGGACCCAATTCGCTCATTTATGTTACTTCCCTGACTCCCATGGACATCTGAATTCCTGAATCCTTGCAGAAGGCAAAAAAAATAGAAAAAAGGGTATAAACATTGAAAAGGAGACAAACCTATCATTTTAGGGGAATGAAGTGATGAGCTACCTGCAGTAGCCAAAAGGATCAATGAAAAACCCTTAAAATGAATGACAGTTCAATAAGATGGCCAGTTACCAAGTTAATAAAAATTTATATGGCAGGGACTTCCCTGATGGCCCAGTAGTTAAGACTGTGTGCCCAATTCAGGGGGTCCAGGTTTGACCCCTGTGGCGGAGCCTGGTAGGCTGCAGTCCATGGGGTCGCTAAGAGTTGGACATGGCTGAGCGACTTCACTTTCACTTTTCACTTAAATGCATTGGAGAAGGAAATGGCAGCCCACTCCAGTACTCTTGCTTGGAGAATCCCAGGGATGGGGGAGCCTGGTGGGCTTCCATCTATGGGATTGCACAGAGTTGGACACAACTGAAGTGACTTAGCAGCAGCTGCAGCAGCAGGGAACTAGATCCCACATGCCATGACTAAGAGCCCACTTGCAGCAAAAAAAAAAAAGATTCTGTGTGCCACAACTGAAGATCCTGCACTCAGCAACAAAGATCCCATGTGCCACAACTAACACCTGGAGCAGTAAAAAAAGAAAACTCATCTAGGGGCTGGGGGTGGAAAGAGAGTTTAGTTACCATTTGCAATAACAACAAATACCTTTGAGGTCACTTGGCAAGAGATGTGCAGCATTTATATGAATCAAACTATGAGATGCTACTGAAGAACATAAAAAATGATTTCAACACAAGAGAAGTAAAGCACACCATTTTCCTAAAATTGTTGTAAGGATGTCCATTATTACCAAAAGAACATGAATGTCATACAACTCCAGTGAAAAATCTAAACATAACTCTTTCGGGGAAACATGACCAAGAGAGTCTTAAATGTTCATCTGGAAGAATAAATGTTTGAGGATAGCCAGCTAGCCAATAAAAATGTCAAAGAGTCTAATTATAGGGAAGCATCTGTTCAACAAATAATTAAAATTTATTATAAAATGATTAAACTTATATGATTATAGGAACAATCAACTGAAAGAGAATTAAAAGCATAGAAACATACCCAAATGCACACATAAACACAGTATAAGTCAGTCCTACTTCACATCAGCAGGTAAAGAAAACATCCTTTGTAGAGCTGTCATATGACCCAGCACCCCCAATCCTGGGCATATACCCAGACAAAACTATAATTTGAAAAGACACACGCACCTTATGTTCATAGCAGCACTATTCACAACAGTCCAGACATGGAAACAATGTCAACAGATGAATGGAGAAAGAAGACGTGGCATGTACACATGCAAGGGAATATTACTCAGCCATAAAAATAATGAAATAACGCCATCTGCAGCCACATGGATGGCCCTAGAGATTATCATACTGAAGGCAGAAAGAGAAAGACTAATACCATATAATATCACTTATATGTGAAATCTAAAATACGACACAAATGCACTTATTTACAAAACAGAAACAGACTCACAGATTAGAGAACAAACTTATGGTTGCTGGGTGGAAGGATGGGAAGAAGGGATAGTTCAGGAGTTTGGAATGGACGTGTACACACTGCTTTATTTAAAACGAATACTGTAATTCTTAAAAGTATATAAGAGAAAGAAAATTGGGTCAAAAAAGGGGAGATGACACCCATAGGCAATTCATACAAAGTGCTGGGTGGAGTGGGGAGAGGGAGAGAAAAACAAATGGCCAATAAAAACAGATGAAAAAATTTACTCTCAATAGTAATGGAAGAAATGCCAATTAAAATGGTGACATGACATTGGACTTGGTATACTGTTAATAAAAGTCACAACAATGCTATTCTTAGGCTGAGGGAGGCTGGGTTCTCATATCCTGCTGATACGAATATAAATTGACAAAACCTTTCTGGAGAGCTGGATATGTCAAAAAGTAAAAACACGTTCTTACCCTTTGAATAGGAATTCCCATGTGTCAGAATTTATCCTGAGAACATTATCCTGGATGTGCACAAAAGCTTAGTATAAAAGAGATGTATGTCACCACTCCTGCTAATGAGGACAGTTGGAAATGGAAGGGTCAACAATACAGAAGTGGTTTGAAAAAGGCCAGGCCTGATATGAGTGTGTGAGAGCAACTCGGACTGGTCAGAATCTCTCATGCCCGTTTGATGACTATTTTAGATTCCACCCACACAAGGAAATACTCTGTACCACTGAGATAATGTGGAAGGACATTCATCATATAGAAACACTGTATACAATAGCATCTATGGGAAGATTTCACTTTAAGTGAAATATATAGGTAAATAGAGACAGGAAACAACCTAGGATACAGGTCAAAATGCCAGAAAAGGTATCTCTGGCTAGTAAAATTAGATATAGTTTTTTGCCTACTCTTATTATTATATTTTCTGGGCTTCCCTGGTGGCTCAGAGAGTAAAGAATCTGCCTGTAATGCCAGAGACCATCAAAGTACTGTTTACAATATCAAGAATCTTTGACCAACTCAAATGACTGTTAATGAGAGGGTGGCTGGATAAACTATGGGATGCTCATATAATAAAATATTATAGAGGAGCCGAAACAAATGAAAGAACAGCAACGTGCAACAATAAGTGAATCTTAACAGCACAGTTCCTAAAAAATTACATATAGCATGATGTCTTCTCTATAAAATTAGGGACATATGTACACATAAACAACACATACACTTTTCTGAATACATATAACATATATATAAAATAGCGAGACTAGATAACAAAAGAAGGGCATACTGAACACAGACATCAGGACGAGGGTCCAGTTTGGCTTGGGAGAAGCAGGTAAATACAGTAGGGGTAGATCGCATGGTTAGATGCAGGTTATAATCTTATTGTCAAGGTTCTAGCTTTTTTGGTTAGAAAAAAAAAGTTTTGTTTTGTTTTTAAAAACCCAACTCTCCCACTGCAGGAGGCACAGTTTCGATCCTTGGTCTGGTAACTAAAATCCCACATGCCACACGGTGTGGCCAAAAAATTCAAATCAAATCAAGTGATGGAGCATTTATGAAAAAAAGTAATTAAAGTAGGTCATGCATGGATCGATAGCGATGCATTTCATGAACCGAGGATTATTAATAAATTATGCACTTCTGTGTATCAGGCATCCAATAAGAAAGAAAAACCTATGTTAAATGAAAGTTAGAATATGATAAAGGAAAGACAATTATTCACTAGAGGAAACATAGGGAGCTGGAGTCTGGACAGCAGATTGAAGATTTGGTCTGAAGGCATACATCAAAAGTTTGAAGCGCCTACTACAAACGATATGCAAAGGTATCATCTAAAACTGCACTAAGAAGTAAGTTAAACAGACCTACCTGGGGCTTGTCTTTGTTTTTATAAAAGTTCTCTTCCATTTCAAAAGCATCCTCTGATACCAGTCAGTGAAACCAGGGAATAGCCCGAAGACCCTCAGCAACTGAAGACATTGGCTCCTTGGCTTCTTTCAAGACAACTAAGCTCTCACGTCAGCTGGGAAGACTCGTCTCACGCTATCTTATTCCTACAAGGCATTAAATGTGAAATAAGGCCTTGCTGGGCAGTTTGCCACAAAGTCTACTGTTACAGCCCCGGTAACCTAGGCTCATGGCATCTCAGAACTCTGCAATGCATATCACAGTGCTTGGAAGGTTCGGTCATTTCCAGCAATGAGTATGTGTGTGTATATGTACGTGTGTGTTTAATCTAAGTAATACTCTACTGTCATTCCGTTATTACAAATACAAAAGCTGGCTCTGCTTTTAAGATTCTTTTAAGATCTGAAGAAAAAACAAAAAACCCCAACAATCTGTAACTCCAGCCTCTGGGCCGTATTCTACTTACTGTCTGTCACATNTGGCATCACTGACACAATGGACATGGGTTTGGGTGGACTCCAGGAGTTGGTGATGGACAGGGAGGCCTGTGGTTCATGGGGTTGCAAAGAGCTGGATATGACTGAGCGACTGAACTGAACTAGAGGTGAAGAGGAGGTGGAATATTTGCGAATAAATAACTTTCATAAATACCTAAAGGAAGATGCCACATCACCATTTTACACATTAGGTAACCAAAACTCGGTTTGGTTGGAGGATGTGTAGCTAATAATTGAACCAAGGAATCTGACTCCAAAGTCTGTATTCTGAAATATTGTGAAGTTTTCTTCTAGGTAGTATTAATGATAAATAGTCTTTTGAGACGTCTCTGGCTTCCCTAGTGGCTTAGACAGTAAAGAGTTTGCATGCAATGCAGGAGACCTGGGTTCAACCCTTGGGTTGGGAAGATCCCCTGGAGAAGGGAATGACAACCCATTCGAGTATTCTTGCCTGGAGAAATTCAATGTATAGAGCAGCCTGGTGGGCTACAGCCCTCCCTATGGTTGCAAAAGAGTTGGACCTCACTGAGCAAGTACATACACGTTTTAGTAAACAGGGCATAATGGCAAGAAACTCCCTGAAGGCAACTCCCAGCCATGTGGGGAGGGCAGCTGTGAGGTTCCAGGGACTCTCTAGGAGCACAGGTCCCGGATCACACCTCGTTTGGAATCTGGCTCTGCTGGCTGCCTCTGCATCCTTGTAAGGTGCTCCTCCAAGCCTCAGGGCCCTCCTGGGGAAGTGGGGCTAACACTCAGGAGGATTCATTGCACAGGGTGGCTAGGATTTAATCAGAAAGCAAGCAAAAAGCACTCACTCTGGGACCTGGAACTTAGGAGTCTCGGAGACTGTGTTAATAATACCAATATCATCATAATCACCATCAAAGCATTCAGCAGATGGAAGCGGGAAACTCCAGATTTGGTGCTTAGGAATTTGCTGTTCTTTGAATCATAGTCATTTTTTTAATTTAATTGAGCTGTAGTTGATTTACAATACGGTGTTAGTTTTATGTACAGCAAAGTGATTCAGATATGTGTATTATATGTATATATATTCTTTTTCAGATTATTTTCTGTTATAGGTTATTATAAGATGTTGAATATAGTTCCCTGTGCTATACAGTAGGTCCTTGTTTATTGAATGATTGATGACTTCAATCACATGATTGAAGTTATCCTTGGATAAACTTACCTACGGAAGCCCTGCTTCTGTCAACATGGGTCCAGGGTCATTTATAAGTTGAGGAAGGAGAAGGGAATTCAAGAAGATGATGAATAAGATAAGAATAGGATGAATGGAAGAACACGATAAAAATAAGCCAGTGAGGAACAGAAGAGGCAGTTGTTTCTTGGAGGGCAGAACTAGCTTAGCAATAAGAACATGGTTCTGCCTTTTTCACTGGCTCTGGGACCCTGAGTGGGTCACTTGACCTGCCTGGCCTTCTGTCTAGAGAACTTAGGGGGAGAGATCACAGAGACAACTTTGGTCTTACCTCTTCTTGTCTCTCTACAATTTTCAGTGGGTTAAGCCCTTATCTTGGGATGGGATGTCAGTTTAGGTGGGAACCAAGACCTTCCTTTCACTTGTAGTTTTTTTTTTTTTTTTTAAGTTCTATGATTCCTGAGTCACAAATTAGTCTCATTTCCAAAATCTCATCCAATTATTAATAATACCTAAAACTATCATTAAAGATGAGCCTCTTTTTCCTCTTCTTCCATCTACAACCCACCATCATGGGCTGCTGGCCTTTGGGGAAGAGAGAACTAGACACTCACCATCTTCCCCCACCAAACACAGACAAGGGGGTAGAAGAGGGGACATGCAGGACAAAGAGGGGTTGGGGGGGTGGGAAGGTGCAGACAAACCGCAGAGATGTCGTGGGTTCGGTGCCAGGTGACCACAATAAAGCAAATATCACAATAAAGTGAGTCCCAGGAAATTGTTGGTTTCCCAATGCATATAAAAGTTATGTTTACACTCTACTGTAAGTCTATTAGGGGCTTTCCTGGTGGCTCAGACAGTAAAGAATCTGCCTGCAATGCAGGAGATGTGGGTTCAGTCTCTGCGTCGGAAGATCATCTGGAGGAGGAAATGGCAACCCACTCCAGTATTCTTGCCTGGACAATCCCATGGAAAGAGGAGCCTGACGGGCTTACAGTCCATCAGGTTGCAAAGAGTCAGACACGTAGTCTATTAAGTGTGCAATAACCTCACGCAAAGAGTTGACTCATTGGAAAAGACTCTGATGCTGGGAGGGACTGGGGGCAGGAGGAGAAGGGGACGACAGAGGATGAGAGGGGCTGGATGGCATCACTGACTCGATGGACGTGAGTCTGAGTGAACTCCAGGAGTTGGTGATGGACAGGGAGGGGTGGCGTGCTGCGATTCATGGGGTCGCAAAGAGTCGGACACGACTGAGCAACTGAACTGAACTGAACTGAACTGAACACTACGCTTAATAAATATGCATACATAATTTACATACATATATAATTTTTAAATACTTTTTTGCCAAAAATGCTAACCATCATTTGAGTCATAATCTTTTTGCTGGTGGAGCATTTAAAGTATCATGAAAATTACCATGATGTGACAAAAACACAAAGTGAACAAATACTGTTGGAAAATTTCGCTGATAGACTTGTTCAACACAGGGCTGCCATAAACCTTCAATCTATAAAAAAAAAAAAAAAAAAAAGGCAGTATCTGTTAAGTATCATATAACAAAGTATGCCTGCACTTACTTTGGCTTTTAGAATCAAAAGATGACATTGTCTCCTCTGGGTTTGCTCAAGTATCACACAGGGTCATGGCCAGATCATGATCATGGGTATGGAAGAATTGCCAGCGTGGATTAATACAACTCATACCACCAAGCCGCTTCAGCAGAATCTGGTGATTCATCTGCAGCCTCTCCTGAGGTGGACTGGTTGCCCTTTTCACCCACCCTGAGACAAAATCCATCTGTCAGCTCGCTCATGTGAGGTCCATTGAAAGTCATTAGGAAAACCTCCTTCTCTTCTTGGCTTTCTAGCCCTCTTTCATCCTGCGGATTGCTCAGGGGGTCACAACCAGCTCCTAGATACAAGGGCCGCCCAGCAAACTGTGTGGAACCTCGAGAAGCTGCTCTCGCGAGACCTGAGGTGCAGGAACGGGTTAACCGCCCCCGCCACCCACCCCACCCCCAACCTTCTGCGGGTATGTTCATTAGGAGATGAATAACAGCATGGGATTCGGCCCTCCCACCCAAGAAAAAAATCACCCTAAAATTCTCTCTTAATGCCTATTGATTCTTTTTTATCCTCTTTGTGGATTAGGGATTTGAGAAATCAGAGAGATTAGAATTGTGAACCTAATTTGAAAGTACTGGCTGTGAAAATCTGCGTCTTCGTCTGGTGACTCCCATTGCAATTTCCTATCTATTTGATCTCGCTGTCTCTCTGTAACTTCCTACTTAGCCATTCTTTTACATATAAAGTGGAGATATTGTCTGTCCTTACCCTGTGGGGGGTTTTAGGAGGTGCAGTGACAGAACGGATGCATGTAAAGTGCTAAGCACAGTGCAGGGCACATAGACAACCTCGGATATATGCTGATATTATCCCACCCGAATCCCTAGCTCTGAACCTGAGGATATGACACACAGGAAGCTTTCAATAAGTGTTAATGAATGATTTCTAAATAGCTAACTGTATTGCAAAGCAAAATAAAAATAAGGGCTAAGTAGGTATTTAAGCTCCGTATCATAGCAACCAAGTGAGGCAGTAGGTAATTGTGAAGGACGCCTAGGAGGAAGCCTCAGTAGGAAGCAGTATTTGGGATTTCAGTAAGCAGAAAATGGGGCCATTGAGCACGCCTGTAGTCTCAGGACTGCGTGTGTGTCTGGAAGAGCCCAAATGCCAGAAAGGGGAGTGCAGGATGAGCCCTTACTTATGAATGGGGCTGGGGGGTTACTTTGCCCTAAGGATGTTTTCTTATGGGCCAGCCTGTCTCAGTGAGGGATCTTTCAACAAGTAATAGAAAATCAACTCTGATGGGCTTCACCAGCAAAGGGAAACCATGGCTCGTGAAAGTGCAAAGTTGAGGAGTAGGTGCCGGCGTTAGGTCCAGCTGGATCAAGGTTCACAGGATGTCAGCAGGATCTGTTCTTCAGCTTGGCTCTTGCTCAGTGCTGTTTTCATTCTTGGCAAGGCTCCCCCAGGAGTGGCAGGTTGGCCATGGGACCTCTTGAGGCTACCTTCCCCTCCAGAGGGTAATTCAGCATATCTTCATCCTAACATTCCCGGCAGAAGTCCTGAGATTCGCTGTCATTGGCCTGTCCCGGGTCCCCTGTGGATGGGGTGTTATGGGCTTGGGCCTGCACCAGGCATGTGCAGCAATAAATGGTTACTCCAGGAGCTCACTTTCTACTGCAGGAGACCAGGCTCTGGAGCTAAACTGCCTGACTTCCTGTCTCATTTCCCAGCTGTGTGACCTGGAACAGGGTCCTTAATCTCTGGGTGCTTCATTCCTCTCATCGGTAAAATCAAAATAATCATGAAGATAGGGCTTTTGGAAAGATTGCATGAGCTTTTTTGAAAAAAAAAAATTGTTTGGCTACGTCAGGTCTTAGTTGTGGCATGTGAGAGCTTTGATGCATCATGCGGGATCTTTCGTCACGGTGCATAGATTCTCTAGTTGTGGCATGCAAGCTCAGTCATTGTGGCACTCAGGCTTAGTTGCCCCATGGCATGTGGGACCTTAGTTTCCTGACCAGGGGCTGGACCCTCATCCCCTCCGTTGCAAGGCAGATTCAACTGCTGAACCACAGGGAAGTCCCTACATGGGTTTTCACAAATAAGTGTAAAACAGAATAATATCTTGAAGACCTGGCCAAATGCTGAACCCATGGTGCATGCACGCTAAGTCACACCGGTCATATCCAACTCTTTGCAACCCTATGGACTGTAGCCCACCAGGCGCCTCTGTCCATGGGATTCTCCAAGCAAGAATGGTGGAGTGGGTTGCCATGCCCTCCTCCAGGGGACCTTCCTGACCCAGGGATTGAACCTGCATCTCTTGTGTCTCCCGTATTGGCAGGCGGGTTGTTTACCACTAGTGCCACCTGGGAATCCACTGTAGCTCTTGTGGTTATTATAGTGACTTGACTTTGTGGCCTCATTGCTTGATATCTATTCACAGTTATTCCAGAAGTTTCCACCCCCACAGCTCTCTCAGGGAGAAGTGATTCCCTTTCAAGCATACACTCAGTGCGACTCCAAGCAGAGCTCCACCAGGCCTGGAACACATGCTTCCCACCATGAAGCTGGCCGTGCTTAAAGAGGGTCCTTTTTAAT
>SJYA01003036.1:400074-426189 GCA_006410615.1 Neotragus moschatus
TGGGGGGGGGGTGGGGGGGGGGTCTCCATTTTCCTGATGAGAAAAGTCGGGAGGGTGGGAATGATGAAGTGTCCGAGTCACCCAGACAATGAGTCCAAATGTGTTCTGATCTAAACCCAGGGCTTCTGCGTGTCCATCGGTGGCCAGGGATAAGAAGAATTTTACTCCCTTTCTGCAGCTCCAGCCCTCCCTGTACAGCCGTGGAGGCTGGGTACAAGGGGGAAGCGTTCACATCACCTGTAACATAAGCGTGAAGCAGCTTCCCTGCTGCCTGTTGGCACCGCCCCCTTGGTTCCTCCCAATCACGCAGTCTCAAGGTGGTTTTGTCCATTCCAGTGAGAAAACTGTTTACTGTGAAGGGGTGGCTGGGACTAGAGAGTACTTTTTTAGATTATTTTTTTTATTGCAATATAGCTTATTTACAATGTCATATTCTTTTTTGCTGTTACACATATACATGTATCCACTCTTTTTTATTCTATTCCTATATAGATCATTACAGAGTATTGAATAGACTTCCCTGTAGGTCCTTATTAGTTATCTGTTTTATTTTGGCACTGTGTGTATGTTAATCTCAAGCTCCCAATTTAAGGAATAAGCTTTTAAAAAATATTTATTTAATTTTTTGGCTGGGCTGGATCTTTGTTGCCACACGCAGGCCTTCTGTAATTGCAGCAAGTGGGCACTACTCTCTAGTTGCAGAGGAGAGTGGGTTTCTCATTGTGGTGGCTTCTCTTGTGGAGGAGCTCAGGCTCTAGAATGCGTGAGCTTCAGCAGTTGTGTGGCACAGGCTTAGCTACTCCATGGCATGTAGGATATACCTGGACCAGGGATCAAACCCATGTTCCCTGCATTGGCAGGCTGATTCCCAACCACTGGACGACCACCGAAGTCCTGAGGAGCAAGCTTTGATCACATACTAAGGTGCAACGAGGCTTCCTGAACTTCAATCTTCTCATCTATAAAATGATGATAAAAATATTTATACACACCAAGACTGTTACAAGGATTAAACCAGGCATTGCATGCAAGACACTCACACGGTGGTTGGAAATTGGGAGCTCCACAGTACAATGACAGCCTTTCCTGTGCTGACATTTGTGCAGAGTGACAGTACCACTCACCCAGGCCCTTAGAACATACCCTTTGAGTTCTTTTTCTCTCGGTGGCCAAGGATTTGCATGAGCCATTTCATCAGTTAAGACTCCTGTGGTTGCAAGTGACCGAACTCCGGACTGGATGACATGAAAGAGGAATTTGTTGGCTCAGAGGGGAGCTGTAAAGGCGGCCAAGGGTAGAGGCTAGCTTCAGGCGCAGCTGGATCCAGGGATGGAAGTGATACCATCAGGATCCGGTTTCTGGCTCTCCCGGTCTCTCAGCTTCATTCCCTCGCTGTTGGCTCCCTCCCTTCTTCTTGTGGCAGAAATGGCTGTAGAAGCTCCTGGCTCATCTTCTTAGAATCAAGGCCAGCAGGAAAGAGCCAGCCCCACCATTCCCAGCAAAGATCGCTATGCATCTCACTGCCCATCCCTGAACCATTATGGTCAGAGGAATGAGTTGCCCAGAGGGAGGCAAGCCCGGATGGCCTCCCAGCCCTGGAGCTGGAGTGGCTCTGCTCCACTCAAAGCCCAGGTCTGAGAGGAGAGAGCAGTGGTGTCCAGAGGGGAATCACGTATCTGGTGACTGGCAATTGCCCACACTTGACAGCCTGGTATTCCAAAGCAGACGTTGATGAGTGGAGTTCTTTAATCCTATGGAACAGAATGAACTACAGCTGGGCTGCAAAACCAGGCGGACTGCCTCCAACCGAAACTGAAAGCTCTCATCTGAGGCTCCCTCAGTGCCAGCTGCTGACCGATTGGACCAGCTGACCTCAAACAGGATCCTTTCCCTGAGCTGGAGCCTACCGACTGCAAATCCAGCATCCCGGATGGGGGACAGACAACCTGCGGGCGTTCCAAAAGCCTCCATCGTTAATCCTATTGTACCGCCACTGTGATTTACTACCTGTTTATCTTTCTTCTAAAAAGGAACCAGCCATCAATGCAAAGCTCCCCTGATGGCGCCCCCAAAATAAACATGCTGCGGAGCAACATTGTTACTCAACTGCAGCCAGTTGCTCTCACGAGCTCCAAGCTTGAGGTTTGCTGTTAAAAGGAAGGTTAGCGAGTGTCAGAAAGGCGTTAAGGACCCACCCAGCACCAGCTCGAGACTTGGTGAAATTAAGACAATTAAAACAAATTAAAAAGGGAATAACTTCCCACTAGGTAATTCCATGGTGTTTATTGCTTTAGAAGTGTTATTCGTGTTCCTTGCTGACACATGGAAAATTCTCATTGCCAGGGAACAGGCCAGGCCTCCTGCTTTGTCTAATTTTCAGTGCTGGTCAATCTGCAACCCCAAAGGCACTCTCGAACTTTCCCCTCTCCCAGCTCCTCCGCAAGCCTGCAGCAGTGATGGAAAAGAAGAGGATAAGAGAGTACAAATGATTTTTTGAAAAAAATAACTTTGGTAATTATGTATGCATTTCCAATGGGAGATTCTGGGAATTATTCCTAAAAGGCTGGAAAGAATTTCTTCTTTTGATCTCGGTTCTGAGCCAGAGAAAATCAAATTAAGAAAGAAAACCAACAGAGAATTCTCAGTGGGGAGGCAGGAGCTGAAGCAGGGCTGTTCCTAGGGTCCTGGGGAAAAGAAAATGGAAAGAGAAGTCCCCGGACACCTTCGTGTCATGATGTTGAAGCCTAGAAGGAGGGGCGGCTGGAGGAGTCGGATGAAAGCTGGGAGGAGACCAAGGCTGTGTCCCCACACCCTCCTGTGAGCCTTCTTTCCCTTCCCTTCAGGGTCCGGAGAATGTTCCCCCGGTTCCTGTGGCTTTTCCCACCGCACACGTGGCCACCAGCCTCCCTCCGACAGCCCTGACTTCCAGAGGACCCCAACTCAGAGCCGTCACGACACAACCAGCCAGCGTGGGCGTGTGAACAGTTCCTTTATAAATACATTAAAAAAAAAAAAATCCTCCCTTAGAGGCACCGGGAGAAATGGTCCTGCCACTTCCCTAAATCTTCCGTGGTTGCTATGCAGCCCGCCTCCGCCCCTTTCCACTTCCCTCTGCTCCACGCCTTTGTCTCTCCCCACCCTCCACCCCCACACCAGCTCTTCCCTGCCTTCCTGCCGGGGCTCAGAAACCAGAGAACAGTCCCTGAACGTCTTCCAGCTCCGAGGGCCACAGCAGCGCGACGGCACGCAGCTTCCCTCCCTGCTCTGGCGCTCGCGCTCTTAGGGCCTCGCTGGAAAGACCCTCGCTGGACCCTTCCCTTCCCTTCCTCCTTCCGTTGTCCCTTCCATCCTTCCTTGTCTTCCTTCCTCCCTCCGTCCCTCCCTCCCTTCCTCCTTCCACCAATAACACCAAACACTTACCATTTGTCAGGATCCCTCGAGGAGCTGACTGTGGGCACAGGTGCAAGCAGCTGGCACTCCTGGGAAGCCCTGGGAGTCTATCAGCTGACCCTGTGTGCAGCCCATCCATCCGTCAGCGGTGGTGCTCTGGTACCTCTTCCCAGGGCCCCCTGGAAGCATCGTCTACCCCTACATGTGGGTAATGGCTATAGGTTTTCCTGAAGATGTCACAGGAGCGTCCAAAGAGGAAGCTGGCAGCCAGCTCTCCGCATATCCCTTCCCCATCTCTCTTCCCTTGAAGACCTTCTCTACCTGAGTCCTCTCTCTCTCTGATCCTCCTCTGACAGCCTGTCTCTCTCCTCGGCTCCTGCTCTCTTCCCTCTTCTCTGCCACATCATCCCTCCCCCACTTCCCTCTCCCCTTGCTGGGTTTTGCCTGTGTGGTTTATTGCCCTGCGACTTTGTGCCTTCAAAGTTTCACGCACTGCTTCCCACGCTCATATTGCCACCACCCATCAGAAAACGGTCATCCAGTTATCTGGACCCAACCTGGGGGGGGGGGTCTGTTTGGGTGTGTGCATGTTCAAAATAGCACTCCAATATCATTTAGGGATTGATTAAAGAATAAAGAAAGACACATAAATGGTAGCCCTCAGTTTTAATGAATCAGTGGTTTCCTCTGATGGGGAGTGAGGGAGGGTTGTGATTTTGAGGAAGGGGCATGCACAGAGGTGAGGGTAGCGCAGAGCCACTCTACGGTGACCCATCCTGGTTTGCCCAGGACTGAGGGGTCCCAGGATCCAGAACTTTCAGTACTAAAACCAGGAAAAGCTGGGCAGATGGGGGCAACTTGGCCACCTTAGGCTGTGCTGTATCTGCAATGCTTTGTCTTTTAAGGATGGATGGTCCGTACATGGGACTTTGCCATATTTTCTGTACCTTTTAACGTCTTTTTTTAATTGTAAAAAGAGAGAAAAAATCATCTCTCCTGAGAGATGCCTCTGGAAGCATCTAAGAGAGTGTGACTGATTGTATGGGGGAGATCAGGAAAAATTGGGAGGACATACTATTTGAGGCGAAGCTTGAAATAAAAAAGGAGACCTCCTCTGGCACTTACTGCTTCGTCTGGAATGCCTTCTTTTCTCTCTGAGTACCCTGCTGAGTTGTAGGCTCCAGGAGAGCAGGGGTTGGCTGTAATGGGTATTTTTATTCAACTTAACTGAGTCATGGGGAGCCCAGACATTCGGTCAAACTCGATCCTAGAGTGTGTCTGCTGGTGATTCCGGATAAAGTTAACATTGGAATCAGGAGACTGAAAAAAGCAGATTGACTTCTCCACTTTGGGGGAGGGGCCTCACAATCCACTGGAGACTTGAATAGAAAAGAATTGAGTAAGAAAGAATTCCCTCTCTCTGCCTGACTGTCTTGAAGCTGAGTTGTCGGTCTTCTGCCTTCGAACTTGGACTTGAACTTGTGCCATTGGCTCTTCTGGGTCTCCAGTTGCTGACTGCCAATCTGGAACTTCTTGAACTCATAATTGCATGCAGGAGACCCCAGTGTGATTCCTGGGTCAGGAAGATCCCCTGGAGAAGGAATAGGCTACCCACTCCAGTATTCTTGGGCTTCCCTTGTGGCTTAGCTGGTAAAGAATCTGCCTGCAGTGTGGGAGACCTGGATTTGATCCCTGGGTTGGGAAGATGCCCTGGAGAAGGGATTCTGTATTCAGTATTCTGGCCTGAAGAATTCCATGGACTGTATAGACCATNAGGCTACCCACTCCAGTATTCTTGGGCTTCCCTTGTGGCTTAGCTGGTAAAGAATCTGCCTGCAGTGTGGGAGACCTGGATTTGATCCCTGGGTTGGGAAGATGCCCTGGAGAAGGGATTCTGTATTCAGTATTCTGGCCTGAAGAATTCCATGGACTGTATAGACCATGGGGTCACAAATAATCAGACCTGACTGAGTGACTTTAAAAAAAATAATAATTGCATGAGCCAGTTCCTTATACTAAGTTCCTATCTGTCCATCCATCTATCTATCTGTCTTATTAGTTCTCTCCCAATTTTTGCTGGAGAACTGAGACTGATACACTAGATCTTATTATCTCTCTATCCCCAGTACCTTGCCCAGATCCTCCATTCGTAACAGATGCTCAGTATATATCTGCCAAATGAAGATAAAGAAGTACAAATAGTGAAAACTACAGGGGGGCAGAGTTACGTTGGTTGTTGTTTTGTTGTTCAGTCGCTCAGACTCTTTGCAACCCCATGGACTGCAGCACGCCAGGTTTCCCAGTCCTGCTCTGTTGGTACCTGGATTGTTTGTTGAGCAGAGAGATTGGGGCGGCCAGTGTGCTTGGGGGTAGGGCTCAGGGGAGGGAGGAAATGGAAGGGTGAGCAGGAAAGCAGACAGAAGTTATGCCATCTAGTGCCCCCCACCCCTAGCCCGCACTGCAAGCCTTTGCCTGGAGACTAGACAGGCAACCCAGGAGCATGCAGGTACCAGGCAGGTGATGTCATAAGGAAGGATGCTGGATGCTGGCTGTGAGACAATAGCGAGTGGTGGAGACTGTGCCTCAAGGAACATCTGTCTAGGGAGGCACTGTGCTCAGCTCCAGCCAACTGTACTTATGTAGGAATATGACCCGGTGTCTCAAGAAAAGTTGGAAAAGCTAGCTTTTCATGCAAAACTTCCAAGTTTTAAAAAAACTCAATATAGGCCAAGCAAAAACCCATCTGGAAGCCCCAGTCAGTGGACAGAGCCAAGCAAGGTTTTTAAGGCAGGTCTGTGACACAGCAAGGGACTTCCCTGGTGGCTCAGATGGCAAAGAATCTGCCTATAGTGCAGGAGAGCTGGGTCAGGAAGATCCCCTGGAGAAGGGAATGGCAACCCATTCCAGTATTCTTGCCTGGGAAATCCCATAGACAGAGGAGCCTGGTGGGCTACAGTCTGTGGGGTTGCAAAGAGTTGGACATGACTGAGCAACTAACATTTCTGTGACATAGCCCCATTTGGGTTGTAGGTGGATGGTTTTGNAATGGCAACCCATTCCAGTATTCTTGCCTGGGAAATCCCATAGACAGAGGAGCCTGGTGGGCTACAGTCTGTGGGGTTGCAAAGAGTTGGACATGACTGAGCAACTAACATTTCTGTGACATAGCCCCATTTGGGTTGTAGGTGGATGGTTTTGGCAGTAGAGTATAAGAGGGGCAGGAGGAAGGCCTGTGGCTGTGGGTGGCAAGCTGTAACTCCCAAGAGCCCCTCGGAAAAGTGAAAGGCTTGGTGGCAGCCCGGGAGCCTGACCTCTGGAGGGCCCTCATCTAGCGGGGAGAGTAGCCCAGTTGGACCCTGGAGCAATGATCGGGAGTGGGAAGGACGAACTGTCACTTTTCCCTGTTTCCCAAAGCCACCCGACCCATTCCATCCTGGCCGGCGACCATAGGTTAATAAGGGCTGGTCACTGGACAGATGTGGTCCCGAAGGATCATGGGAGAGCTGCAGCGATGCAGCATTTTCCAGGATAAGTCATGACCCCAGCGAATCACAGTGGGGGTAACTGCAGGTCAATCAGAAGTGGAGTAAGCAGGGCCTGTGCACTGATTTGTGCAGATGTCATGTGGGGGAGGGAGAGTGACCAGGCTTTCCATGCTGGCCAGGACACGGCCCACCAGGCCCCTCCTACCCCGTGACCCTGCCACCCTGCTCCCCTTTCCCTTCAGCCACAGACCACAGATGGTGTTGAGACCCAGGTACAGAGGCTGCAACCATCTGCAAACCAACCAGCTGAGTCCCAGAGCGATCAAAGGCATGGCCCTGTGCCAGGTCTCTGGCTGGAATGGACATTTGGAGACAGAAGCTTCAAGCTCAGAGCTCTGAGAACACAGTTCCCAGGTTGTGTTCAGTGGCTGGACTCACCTCCACAGAAGCCATTCCCCAGAAGCTCCTACAAAAAACCAGAGTGATCGGCCAGCCGGTTCAGCTCCCGGCACAGCCTAGATCCTTCCTGCCCGCCTGGCCCTCAGGCCTCCTTTGTGAGGCCCTGCTGTCCCTGCAGTGCTGGACTGATGCTGGCAAGGAGGGTTGAGATGGCAGGGTTTACCTGTCAAAGGCCTGGACCAAGGCATTCAACCGTCCAGCCTCCAAGATGGACTGATGGAGCCCACCCAGCTGTCCAGGGGAAGGTTCCAGACAACCACCCACACACACCTTCATCCCCTCCTTCAGTCCCCCAGGGATTGGCCCCGTCCTGTGAGCCTCTGGGAATGGATGAACAATAGCTGGGGTTACAACAGTGACCCAGGGAGAATGACACAGCCAGCTTATTTATATATGTCTTCATTTTTAAGATCAGTGAAGCGAAACTTTTCAAAGTGGTGAGCAAGAGAGAAAGGAAGCCTGGCTCTCAAAGTCGGTTCCATTCAGCGACTTTTGACTGACAGCTGATCACACACCCTGCAAAGAAGTGAAGGAGGGAACACATGGGAGGTGAGTGGGCCTCAGATGGGAGCCTTGGCCAGAGCAGGGGGGCAGCCGGGTACCTTGTGCAGGCTGGTGTGTTCCATCTGCACTAGTTTTGAGGAGTAGGTGGTATTTTTCCCACTGATCAGTTGGAGAGGTAAAGCTCAGAGAGGTCAAGTACTTTGCATAAGGTCAAGACCCTACTAGCCACAGAGGAGACACTCAAACAGGGACTGACTGGCTGCAGAGCTCCAGCTCTTTGCTGCAAAAATGCCAACCAAAATGCTCCAGGGATGGAACCCTGTTTGCATTTTTTTAAAGTGTCTACCAAGTGTGGGCCCAGCTCTCTTTGGTCCAGGCCTGTGCTCACCTAGTCCAGGGCTCCTGAGGCCAGCCTCCCACCTCACTGCATCAGACATACATGGTCAACTTCCAAAATGCTGGAGAATGTCTATGAAAGTTTTTTACAAAGGATTTAAGCAAACAAGCATATGTACAATGGAATATTGGGTTCAGTTCAGTCACTCAGTCATGTCTGACTCTTTGTGACCCCATGGACTGCAGCATGCCAGGCCTCCCTGTCCATCACCAACTCCTGGAATTTACTCAAACTCATGTCCATCGAGTCACTGATGCCATCCAACCATCTCATCCTGTCATCCCCTTCTCCTGCCCTCAATCTTTCCCAGCATCAGGGTCTTTTCCAATGAATCAGCTCTTCCCATCAGGTGGACAAAGCATTGGAGTTTCAGCTTCATCATCAGTCCTTCCAATGAATATTCAGGACTGATTTCTCTTAGGATGGACCGGTTTGATCTCTTTCCAGTCCAAAGGACTCTCAGCTGTTAACAAGAATGAATGAAATAATGCCATTAGCAGTAACATGAATGGACCTAGAGATTGTCATCCTGAGTGAAGTAAGTTAGACAGAGGAGAAATATGTATGACATCCTTTATATGTGGAATATAAAAAGAAAGATACAAATGAACTTTCAAAACAGAAAGAGACTCGCAGACTTAGATAATGAATTTATGGTTGCTAGGGGGAAGGGGAAAGGGAAGAGGTAGTTAGGGAGATAAGGATGAACATGTACACATTGCTATATTAAAATGGATAACCAAAAAGAACCTACTATGTAGCACATGGACTCTGCTCAATGTTATATGGCAGCCTGGACAGGAGGGGAGTTTAGAGGAGAATGGCGACCGTCTACATATGGCTGAATCCCTTCACTGTTCACCTGAAACTCTCACAACACAATTAACTATACCCCAACACAAAACAAAAAGTTTAAAAAACAGACTAACCAAAAAAAGGTATATGGATCAATATCAGAAATACCCAATTACCAAGCTTAAGAGATCAATGTTACAAATACAGAAGAAGCACCCTGCATATCCCTCGTCCACTAACCACCCCTCCCTGGCAGTGACTACCGTCCTGAATTTGTGTGTTTCTCATTCACATACACATCTTTATGTTTTCTCTGCACTTGCACATGTTCCTGAAAGAAGAGTGTGGTTTGCACGTGTCTGTATTTTCACAAATAAATGATATCATGTTATGTATCCATCTGCAACTTGCTTTTTGTAATCAGCTTTGTTGATACCATACATTCATTTATGGTGTACAGTTCAATGCATCCATGTACAAATGTTTAGTATATTCATAAGCTGTGTGTCTATCACCAGAGTCAACTTAAGTTACAACAGAACACTGCCACCTCCTAATCATGACCCCTATCTCCCTACCCCCTCTCAGACTTTGGCAACCACTAATCCCCTATCTCTATAGATTTGTCCTTTCTGGACATTCCATAAATGGCATCTCTGGGCTTTTGTGTCTGACTTCTTTCCCTTAGCCTGACGTTTTCAAGGTTCATTCCATGTTGTTGTTTGCGTCAGTTTTTATTGTTGATAAATGATATTCCAGTGTATGGATATGCCACATTTTATACTTTTTTTCCATCTATCAGCAGATGGACATTTGGGTGTTTTCCACCATTTGGGAGACCATTATGAATAATGTTGCTATGGACATTCATGCATAAATTTTTGTGGGGGCATCTTTTCATATCTTTTCTATGTGTTGGATTGGCCAAAAATTTCATTCAGATTTTTGCTTAATAAAAACCCAAATGAACTTTCTGGTCAATCCAATGCCCAGAAGTGGAATTGGTGAGCCATGTGGTAGCTCTATGCCTAACTTTTGGAGAAACTGCCAAACTGTTTTCAAAAAGTGGCTGAATCATTTTGTATTCCCACCGGCAGTGCACAGTGTTCCGGTTTCTCTGTATCCTCACCAACACTTGCTTTGCTTGTCTTTTTAATTACAGTCATCCTAGTGGGTGTGAACTGGTATCTCATGGTACTTTTGATTTGCATTTCCCTGATAGCTAATGACGTTGTGCATCTTTTCATGTGTTTATTGGCCATTCGTTTACCTTCTTTGGAGAAATGTCTACTCAGATCCTTTGCCCATTTTGTCACTGGGCTGTCTTTTAATTATTAACTTGTAATACGTCATTAGATACTCTAGATACAAGTCTCTTATTAGATATATGATTTGCAAAAATTTTCTCACATTCTGTGAATTGTCTTCACTTTCTTGATATTGTCTTTGAAATACAAAAGTTTGTCATTTCGATGAAATTCAATTTATCAGCTTTGTCTTTGGTTGTATATGCTTTGGTTGTTATACCTGAGAATCCATTGCCTATTCCAAGTCATGAAGATTTACTCTATGTTTTTTCTATGAGTTTTATAGCTTTAGCTCTTATATTTAGGTCTTTGATCCACTTTTATTGGTTCCTGTTTATTGTGTGAATTGGGCTTCCCTAATGGCTCAGATGGTAAAGAATTTGCCTGCAATGTAGGAGACCTGGGTTCAATCCCTGGGTCAGGAAGATCCCTTGGAGAAAGGAATAGCTACCCACTCCAGTCTTCTTACCTGGAGAATTCCATGGACAGAGGAGTTTGATGGGCTACAGTCCATGGGGTTGCAGAGTCGGACACAGTTGAGCTACTAACACCTTCACTTTTGAGGCCAGGGAACCAGCAGGGATCAACTGAGAGTCATCAGCAATCGATACTCGGCTATGGGGACACTGGCTTGTGAAAACAGGTCTGCGTGGGGCATCAAAAGTGTCCATCACAGTTTCTTTATTTACTAACACTTTCACTTTCATGGTGTGAGTTAAGGGTCTAACTTCATTCTTTTGCATGTGGCTATCCAGTTGTCCCACACTGTTTGTTGAATCCAATTGTCTAGGCTCCCTTGTAAAACAATCAATTGACAGTGAATGGCTTTATTTTTGGATTCTCAGTTTTATTCGGTTGGTTTATATGTCTATTATGATACCAGTTCCACACTTTCTGGATTTCTAATAAGCTTTGTAATAAGTTTTAAAATCAGGAATTGTGAGTCTTCCAACTTTGTTCTTTTTTTTNCAAAGGACTCTCAGCTGTTAACAAGAATGAATGAAATAATGCCATTAGCAGTAACATGAATGGACCTAGAGATTGTCATCCTGAGTGAAGTAAGTTAGACAGAGGAGAAATATGTATGACATCCTTTATATGTGGAATATAAAAAGAAAGATACAAATGAACTTTCAAAACAGAAAGAGACTCGCAGACTTAGATAATGAATTTATGGTTGCTAGGGGGAAGGGGAAAGGGAAGAGGTAGTTAGGGAGATAAGGATGAACATGTACACATTGCTATATTAAAATGGATAACCAAAAAGAACCTACTATGTAGCACATGGACTCTGCTCAATGTTATATGGCAGCCTGGACAGGAGGGGAGTTTAGAGGAGAATGGCGACCGTCTACATATGGCTGAATCCCTTCACTGTTCACCTGAAACTCTCACAACACAATTAACTATACCCCAACACAAAACAAAAAGTTTAAAAAACAGACTAACCAAAAAAAGGTATATGGATCAATATCAGAAATACCCAATTACCAAGCTTAAGAGATCAATGTTACAAATACAGAAGAAGCACCCTGCATATCCCTCGTCCACTAACCACCCCTCCCTGGCAGTGACTACCGTCCTGAATTTGTGTGTTTCTCATTCACATACACATCTTTATGTTTTCTCTGCACTTGCACATGTTCCTGAAAGAAGAGTGTGGTTTGCACGTGTCTGTATTTTCACAAATAAATGATATCATGTTATGTATCCATCTGCAACTTGCTTTTTGTAATCAGCTTTGTTGATACCATACATTCATTTATGGTGTACAGTTCAATGCATCCATGTACAAATGTTTAGTATATTCATAAGCTGTGTGTCTATCACCAGAGTCAACTTAAGTTACAACAGAACACTGCCACCTCCTAATCATGACCCCTATCTCCCTACCCCCTCTCAGACTTTGGCAACCACTAATCCCCTATCTCTATAGATTTGTCCTTTCTGGACATTCCATAAATGGCATCTCTGGGCTTTTGTGTCTGACTTCTTTCCCTTAGCCTGACGTTTTCAAGGTTCATTCCATGTTGTTGTTTGCGTCAGTTTTTATTGTTGATAAATGATATTCCAGTGTATGGATATGCCACATTTTATACTTTTTTTCCATCTATCAGCAGATGGACATTTGGGTGTTTTCCACCATTTGGGAGACCATTATGAATAATGTTGCTATGGACATTCATGCATAAATTTTTGTGGGGGCATCTTTTCATATCTTTTCTATGTGTTGGATTGGCCAAAAATTTCATTCAGATTTTTGCTTAATAAAAACCCAAATGAACTTTCTGGTCAATCCAATGCCCAGAAGTGGAATTGGTGAGCCATGTGGTAGCTCTATGCCTAACTTTTGGAGAAACTGCCAAACTGTTTTCAAAAAGTGGCTGAATCATTTTGTATTCCCACCGGCAGTGCACAGTGTTCCGGTTTCTCTGTATCCTCACCAACACTTGCTTTGCTTGTCTTTTTAATTACAGTCATCCTAGTGGGTGTGAACTGGTATCTCATGGTACTTTTGATTTGCATTTCCCTGATAGCTAATGACGTTGTGCATCTTTTCATGTGTTTATTGGCCATTCGTTTACCTTCTTTGGAGAAATGTCTACTCAGATCCTTTGCCCATTTTGTCACTGGGCTGTCTTTTAATTATTAACTTGTAATACGTCATTAGATACTCTAGATACAAGTCTCTTATTAGATATATGATTTGCAAAAATTTTCTCACATTCTGTGAATTGTCTTCACTTTCTTGATATTGTCTTTGAAATACAAAAGTTTGTCATTTCGATGAAATTCAATTTATCAGCTTTGTCTTTGGTTGTATATGCTTTGGTTGTTATACCTGAGAATCCATTGCCTATTCCAAGTCATGAAGATTTACTCTATGTTTTTTCTATGAGTTTTATAGCTTTAGCTCTTATATTTAGGTCTTTGATCCACTTTTATTGGTTCCTGTTTATTGTGTGAATTGGGCTTCCCTAATGGCTCAGATGGTAAAGAATTTGCCTGCAATGTAGGAGACCTGGGTTCAATCCCTGGGTCAGGAAGATCCCTTGGAGAAAGGAATAGCTACCCACTCCAGTCTTCTTACCTGGAGAATTCCATGGACAGAGGAGTTTGATGGGCTACAGTCCATGGGGTTGCAGAGTCGGACACAGTTGAGCTACTAACACCTTCACTTTTGAGGCCAGGGAACCAGCAGGGATCAACTGAGAGTCATCAGCAATCGATACTCGGCTATGGGGACACTGGCTTGTGAAAACAGGTCTGCGTGGGGCATCAAAAGTGTCCATCACAGTTTCTTTATTTACTAACACTTTCACTTTCATGGTGTGAGTTAAGGGTCTAACTTCATTCTTTTGCATGTGGCTATCCAGTTGTCCCACACTGTTTGTTGAATCCAATTGTCTAGGCTCCCTTGTAAAACAATCAATTGACAGTGAATGGCTTTATTTTTGGATTCTCAGTTTTATTCGGTTGGTTTATATGTCTATTATGATACCAGTTCCACACTTTCTGGATTTCTAATAAGCTTTGTAATAAGTTTTAAAATCAGGAATTGTGAGTCTTCCAACTTTGTTCTTTTTTTTTTTTTTTTTTTCAAGATTGTTTTTACTCTTCTGGATCCCTTGAATTTCCATATGCATTTTAGGGTCAACTTGTCAATTTCATAGGCCCTTAGCTGATATTTTGATAGGGATTGCTTTGAATCTATAGATCAATTTGAGGAGTACTGCCATCCTGACAGTATGAAATCTTCAGTCTATGAACATGGGGCGTCTTTCCATTTGTTTAGTTCTTCTTTCATTTCTTTCTACAGTATATAGTAGCTTTTCAGTTCAAAAGTCTTATTCTTTGGTTAAAATTATTTCTAAGCATTTATTCTTTTATGCTGTTACAAATAAAACTGTTTTCTTAATTCCATTCTCAGTTTGCTCATTGTCAGTGTATAGAAGGAATATAACTGCTCACTGCACGTTGCTCTGTTATCTTCCAACCCTGTTGAACTTGTTTAGTAACTCGAATAGTTTTTTTGGTGGATTCGTTAGGATCTTCTATGCACAAGATTGTGTCATCTTGCAAATATAGTTCTACGTCTCCCTTTCCCATCTGGATGCCTTTTTTTTTTCCCGAAAATTGGGTACCTGAATAATTGTCCTGGCTAGAATTTCCAGTACAATGTTGAGTAGAATTGGCAAGAGCAGAAATCCTTGTCTTATTCTTGATCTTAGAAGGAGGCATTCAGCCTTTCACCATTCAGTATGGTGTTAGCTCTGGGTTTTTCCAGATACCCTTTAACTGGCTGAGGAAATTCCCTTCAACATCTAGTTCGTTGAATGTATCGTGAAGCATGTAATGTGTTTTTTTTCTCTCAACATCGTGAGATTTATCTGTGTGTCACTGTAATTTGCAATGCCTACATTTGCTAAAGATTTTATAGGGGAGACAGAGGAGAAGGCCAAGTTGCATATCACTTCTCTCCCTTAATGAAGCCTTGCTTATCTCTCTCACACCATTGCCCTAGCGCCTCTGCTACAACTCCCTCCCCACAGGCAAGCTCTCTCCTCGCTCATCCACTTGCTCCCAAAATGGCTTTCAGCAAAACAGAAATTCTCCTCTCTCTCACCCATCTAGGGACAAGTATAGGAAGTGTGGAAGTCCATAGAATTCCTTCCTTCTGCTTGATGACAGAAAAAATAAATCATCAAAGGCTTCCTGAGGGCGATGCCTTTGAACCTGTATTAGAAAGATGGGTAGTATATTGCCAGGGACGGGAGGAATATATTCGAGCAAAGGTGTCCCCCGTTGTTACCTGACAGTAAATGAAACTGAATGTTGCCCATAACAAGGTCCAAGTAGTTTAGATTCGATTTTTATCACAAAGATCTTCTACTCACATAGTAACTGCATGGGTTAGGTCGATAGACTCACTGTGGTTTCTGATCTCTATAGAGTTGCCCTCTCCAATATGGCACCCACTAGCAACATGTGACTATTTAAATGTAAGTTAATTAAAATTAAATAGTGTTAAAAATTCAGTTCCTTGGAGGGAGGTTCAAGAGGAAAGGGACATAGGTATACCTATGGCTGATTCATGTTGATGGATATATGACAGAAACCAACACAACATTAAAAAGTAATTATCTCCCAATTAAAATAACTAAATTTTTAAAGTTCAGTTCCTCATTTGTACTAGATCCATTTCAAGTGATCAGTAGCCACATAGAGTTTGTGGCTAGCAGTATGGAACATTTCCATCATCATTTCAGAAAGGCCTATTGGGCAGGATTGCTCTAGCCTTGCAGGAAGGAAAGATAGAATGAAAGACGACTGAGGAGTGTGAGCCAGACGTGTGAATCCTGGGTGTAAGGAAAGGGCAGCTAGGCTTGGAGGTTACTTGGCTCAGTGCCAGTTCTGGCTCTGCCACTCCTAATTCTTGGGAAAAATTGCTTCCCCTTCCTGGTTATCTCATTGCCAAGAAAATGAAACTGTTGGGCAATGTAATCCTAGGAGACCATCCAACGATTTATAGATTCTATGGCTGTTTAGCAGGAAAAGAATATATTAAGCCATTTCTTCCAGACGTGGAGAAAAGAGCCTTGACTCAGAGAGAACGCAGCTGGTTCAGGAGCTACCCAGCTGGACCATCGGGCGAATCATTTAACCTCTCTGAACCCTATTTCTGCATCTGTAAAGGGGGGCAGTTACTGGGGGGATGAACTGAGAGAATGTAAAGGAAAGCACTTAGAAAAGTCTAGGGATAATAGGCTGCCACGAAGTCACATAAAGTGGGAGAGTGACAGTAAACAAAGCCAAATGAGTTTATTTGCTGCAGGATTCCTTTAATACGCTGATGTGCGCTGTGACTCTCTAAGCATTTTGCAAAATCATATGACCCCAGAATTCCATTTTGTGTTTTAATTCTCTTAAGGAATGTTCACAGGCATTGGTTATGATTACACGGAACACACTTGGGAATTGCCATTTGCAGAAATGGAGCCGCAGCTTGTCCTGACAGCCATCACCCAGAGTGGTCCCTGAACAGCAGACGGCCTCAGGAAGAATGGGAAACATCAGGGTTGGATGACATCATAGATTGCCTGGCTTGGGGGCAGGCAGCCACAAAGGAAACCAGCAAAGGGAAAGAAGAGGGCAGATCTGGGGGAGGTGCAGAGTGGCACAGAGAAGCCATGGTTACTGACTGTTAGATGCAGACGACGAGCCAGGCACTGACCCTGATGTTTCCACGTGCCACATCTCCCACCCTCGGAGCAGTCCTGAGAGGTGGGTAGTGTCATGACCATTTCATACTTACTTTTATTTATTTGGCCGTATTGGATCTTAGCTGCAGCATGCAAACTCTTTGTCGGGGCATGTGGGATCTAGTTCCCCAATCAGAGCTCTAACCTAGGCCCCCTGCATTGGAGGCATAGAGTCTTAGCCAGTGGACGACCAGGGAAGTCCCCCCATTTCATACATGAGGAAACAGAGGCTCAGAGAGGGGCCAGGTCTGGAGTCAAATCACTCATAATTTTGTATCTTGATGTCTATTCTCTGAGTGTGAAATATTCCCTGCCTTTGTTAAGTTTCCGGAGGAATTGCTTTTCTTTTATAATAAAAACAAACCCCATCCCTCCCCCCACAAAAACAATTTACACAGGTTTCAACATGTAGTAAGTACATGAGAGAGCTGGGATTTACACCCAGGGCTGCCTGAGTGCAAAGCCCCCTCCCCTAACCTTTCTGCCCCTCGGAACCTAAAATGTGATGACCCTGCAGCATTAATCTTGTAGGGAATGGGGGCCCGATCTGCTTGCAGTTTATAAACCTAGTTCTGTCATCATCTGGCTTTTTCCTTATAGCTGAGTGAGCTCTTTTAAATGGAATGAACTTAATCCATGATCCTCCCCCAGTCTCCCCAACCTTCAGAGCTGATTCAAGAGGCCTCAAAAGCAGAGCTACAGTCAGCCTTTCATCCTTGCCACCTCCCACTCCTCACTCCCCTGGGAATCGCCAGCACTTACCAGACCAGTGTAAAGCCTGAGATTTCAGGAACTGCTTTTAAGAGTCCGACAACACCCGTGTCCGGAGCCCTCTAAGTGAATCCCAGAGACACAGGCTGTTCGGATGTAAGCCTGGGCTCTCCGCAAGGACTTGGAGGCAGGGCTTCCATGAATGGAATGTGTGGGTGGATTGTGCAGTCTCCATCTTGGGGATTCAATATAGATCAATTTTTTATGATCAAAAGCAGTTGTACCAATTTTTTTTTTTTTCTCAGATCTAGGGTCTTAAGGGAACTGAACCTTAGCCTGTGTGATGATCAAGCCCAAACAGCAAACACAAACCCTCAAGTCATGTCACCAGCACTTTGCCGTTTAAAAACAGGATGGCAGGTTGAGGGGTGCTTTACAAAGAGAAAAGAAGGGAAAACACTGTAAATCCTGTATCCTTGTGACCGCTTTGGCTGAACTTGAAAACAGGCGTCTTCATTTGCAGTTAATTAGATTAACTCAGTTGCGATTACAGATGGAATCCCTTGCTCCAGCAACATCCAGTGTTGGCTGGACGTGTGTTATACTCTTGCCTTTAAACATAACCACATGTATGACATATTTTGTTTTCTCTTGGCCATTTGGGCTGGAAAACTATTAAGACAACATCTGCTTTGCTTTCCAATTGAATCAGGGGCAAAGAGCAGGCCTCTCTAGTGTCCTTGAGATTATGCCTGGGGAATCCAGTTACGCCGCCAACCACTTTCCCACTCCTAAGAATCCAATCTGGAACATGAGTTTTCTACTGGAAGCTCAGCTCTGAATCAGTCAAAAACCAAACTGCCTTCTGACCTTGGCTCGGGTATGTGAAGTTCACCCTGGTACATCCCATGTGTTTCCAATTCACTATTATCACCCTTGTCCTTGTTTTGTTTGTTTGTTTGTTTAGTGGTTCTCAACCCAGTTTGAAATTATTTTATTTTCCGTGGCCTTGTTTTTCTCCCCAGTGAGGATTTTCCCAGCCCTATATATCTTCTCACACACCCCTCTTCCTCTGGGGCCAAGAACACTTAGCCAGCAACTTGATAAATATTTGTTCAAAAAGTCATGGTATTCCCCAATCCAGGTGGAGAATGAAGTAAGAGGGAAGCATTTGGTGAGAAAGTCATTGCCTTCCCAACATCACAGTACCTCTGATAATATCAAGGATCCAAGTTTGGTATTAGTGCAACTAGGTGATGAATAGATTCAGGGGATTAGATCTGATAAACAAAGTGCCTGAAGAACTGTGGACGGAGGTTCATAACATTGTACAGGAGGCAGTGGCTAGAACCATCCAAAGAAAAAGAAATGCAAGAAGGCAAAGTGGTTGTCTGAGGAGGCCTTATAAATAGCTGGGAAAGGAAAAGAAGCGAAAGGCAAGAGAGAAAGGGAAAGATATACCCAACTGAATGCAAAGTTCCAGAGAATAGCAAGGAGAGATAAGAAAGCCTTCTTAAGTGAACAATGCAAGGAGATAGAAGAAAAAAATAGAATGGGAAAGGCTAGAGATCTCTTCAAGAAAATTGGAGATATCAAAGGAACATTTCATGCAAGGATGGGCACAATTAAGAAAAAGAACGGTAAGGACCTAACAGAAGCAGAAAAGATTAAGAAGAGGTGGCAAGAACACACAGCAGAACTAGACAAAAAAGGTCTTAATGACCCAGATAATCACGGTGTGGTCGCTCACCTAGAGCCGGACATCCTAGAGTGTGAAATCAAGTGGTCCTTAGGAAGCATTATTGCAAACAAAGCTAGTGGAGGTGATGGAATTCCAGCTGAGCTATTTCAAATCCTAAAAGATGACTCTATGAAAGTCCTGCACTCAATATGTCAACAAATTTGGAAAACTCAACAGTGACCACAGGACTGGAAAGGTCAGTTTTCATTCTAATCCCAAAGAAGGGCAATGCCAAAGAATGTTCAAACTTCTGTACAGCTGTGCTCATTTCACAAGCTAGCAAGGTTATGCTCAAAATCTTTCTAGCCAGGGTTCAGCAGTATGTGAGTCAAGAACTTCCAGATGTAAAAATGGGGCTTACCAAAAGCAGAGGAACCAGAATCAAATTGCCAACATTCATTGGATCATTGAGAAAGCAAGGAGAATTCCAGAAAAACATCTACTTCTGCTTAATTGACTACACTAAAGCTTTTGACTGTGTGTATCACAACAAACTGGAAAATTCTTGAAGAGATGGGAATTCCAGGCCGCCTTACCTGTCTCCCAAGAAACACGTATGCAGGTCAAGAAGCAACAGTTAGAACCTTACATGGAACAACTTACTAGTTCAAAATTGGGAAAGGAATATGACAAGGCTGTATATCGTCACCCTGTTTGTTTAACTTATATGGGGTGTACATCATGTGAAATGCCAGGCTGGGTGAATCACAAGTTGGAATCAAGATTTCAGGAGAAATACCAACCTCAAATATGCAGATGATACCAATCTAATGGCAGAAAGCAAAGAGGAATTAAAAAGCCTCTTGATGACGGTGAAAGAGGAGAATGAAAAAGCTGGCTTAAAGCTAAACATTCATAAAGCTCAGACCATGGCATCTGGTCCCCTCACTTCATGGCAAATAGAAGGAGAAAAGTGGAAGAAGTGACAGATTTTCTTTTCTTGGGCTCCAAAATCACTGCTGACGGTGATTGCAGCCATGAAATTAAAAGACAGTTGCTCCCTGGAAGGAAAGCTATGACAAACCTAGACAGCATATTAAAAAGCAGAAATATCACTTTGCTGACAGAGATATAGTCAAACTATGGTTTTTCCAGTAGTGATGTATGGATGTGAGCTGGACCATAAAGAAGGCTGAATGCAGAAGAACTGATACTCTCAAACTGTGGTGCGGGAGAAGACTCTTGAGACTACCGTGGACAAAGAGATCAAACCAGCCAGTCTTAAAGGAAATCAACCCTGAATATTCATTGGAAGGACTGATGCTGCAGCTGAAGCTCCAATACTTTGGCCACCTGATGCAAAGAGCTGACTCATTGGAAAAGACCCTTGTGCTGGGAAGGATTGAGGGCAGGAGGAGAAGGAGGTGACAGGGGATGAGCTGTTTGGTTGGTATCACTGACTCAATGAACATGAATTTGAACAAACTCCAGGAGACAGTGAAAGACTATAGAAGGTTGGCATGCTGCACTTCATGAAGAGTTGGACATGACTCAGTGACTGAACAACAAGCAATAATAGCATCTTTTATACTTGCTCTTCTCTACACATGGACATCACCAGATGGGCAACACTGAAATCAGATTGATTATATTCTTTGCAGCCAAAGATGGAGAAGCTCTATACAGTCAGTAAAAACAAGACCAGGAGCTGACCGTGGCTCAGATCATGAGCTCCTTATTGCCAAACTTAAATTGAAGAAAGTAGGGAAAACCACTAGACAATTCAGCATTCAGGTATGACCTAAATCAAATCCCTTCTGATTATACAGTGGAAGTGAGGAATAGATTTAAGGGCCTAGATCTGATAGATAGAGTGCCTGATGAACTATGGGATGAGGTTCGTGACATTGTACAGGANACTTAAATTGAAGAAAGTAGGAAAAACCGTTAAACCATTCAGGTATGACATAAATCAAATCCCTTATGATGATACAGTGGAAGTGAGGAATAGATTTAAGGGCCTAGATCTGATAGATAGAGTGCCTGATGAACTATGGGATGAGGTTCGTGACATTGTACAGGAGACAGGAATCAAGACCATCCCCATGGAAAAGAAACGCAAAAAGCAAAATGTCTGTCTGCGGAGGCCTTACAAATAGCTGTGAAAAGAAGAGAAGAGAAAGCAAAGGAGAAAAGGAAAGATATAAGCATCTGAATGCAGAGTTCCAAACAATAACAAGAAGAGATAAGAAAGCCTTTCTCAGTGATCAATGCAAAGAAATAAGGAAAACAACAGAATGGGAAAGACTAGAGATCTCTTCAAGAAAATTAGAGATACCAAGGGAAGTTTTCGTGCAAAGATGGGCTCGATAAAGGACAGAAATGGCATGGACCTAACAGAAGCAGAAGATATTAAGAAGAGGTGGCANGATGGACAGGGAGGCCTGTCGTGCTGTGATTCATGGGGTTGCAAAGAGTCGGACACGACTGAGCGACTGAACTGAACTGATTCCCCTCCTCACCCATACTACCACCCCTTCTCCTTACTACCCCCTCTCGTTGTTTTCTTTTTGCTGTACCACGGGACAGATGGGATCTTAGTTCCTTAACCAGTGATGGAAACCACGCCCTCGGCATTGGAAAAGTGGAGTCCTAACCACTGAACCATTATTTTTTTCAAATAGGAGTCGTGGCTCTCCATTTGTGGTGGGGGTAGAAAGTTTCCTTTAAAAAACTTAAGTTCAAGTGTATTGTTTTAGGCGAAAAATGTTAAAGTGCAGGTGGAATGAAGCCAAAATTTTGAAGATGGTACCTGTGTGATTGACATTTGGGAATGAATGAAAACTCAAATGTCTGAAAGCAGTCTGGGTGCACATTCATCCCTGGGAATAGCTGCTTCGAGCTCTGTTTTGCCAGTGTCTTGTGAAAGGCAATTCAGCAAAAAGCACGCTATTTTCCTCTCTTCTCTAATATAATTTAGGTCTGTGCCCTTAAACCCCACCTCCTAACACAAATTGTTCCCTTTTCTGGAAGGAAGGTCGCCATCAGTCATCAGAATTCAGGGTCCTAAATGTGCCCTAAGAAGGTCTCAGAAGGTCCTAGAGTTTCCACCAGGAATGAATCGTGGCCGTGGAGTTCTGACCCTTGGTTTTCTGCCACACACACCTGGTCAGTTAATAATGCAGCAAGTTAATAATTAAAGTGAGGGTTATGCGATCCTTAAAGATGCAGACTTCCTTGTTCCCGTCTTCCCTTGAAGAATGCCGTCACCATCAAAATTGGCTGGATCTCCCAGACGTCTCTGTGCTTCCCTGTATGATAAGCACAGGGAACAGCAGAGTCTGCTTCTTTGTCTGCGCCCACACCAAACTTGGAGCTTATGCACACAGGGCCTAAGTCTATCGGGTTCATCTCCCACCTTCAGAATCTTTCATATTTAAATTAGTCCATATTCTACCCCTCCCCTCTCTTATTTTCCCAGTATCTCTTTTTAGCAACAAGAATCAGAATGGGTAGACCCAGTGCTTTGTTTATAAGTTAGGAAGCGAGAATTATGGAATGGCTGTGTGATTTTAAGCATGTTACTTAACTTCTCTAACTCACAGGAGTGTTGTTAAATTTAGATCAAATAAAGGAACAGATGTAAGAGCTCTGTGCGAAGTTAGAAGATTCATAAGATGAAAAAGGTCTGTTCAGAGAGCAAGATTTGATGTCACCTTCATGACAAATAGCAGTTAGAAGCCCCTGGATTAAGGCTCCTCCCAGCCAGAAATAAGATGGGGAACTTGCAGTGTTTGCAGCATTTTTAATAATTTTGTTTTGCTAAAGATGGGTCCCATTTACATTTTTCAAAGCATAGTAAATACTCTCTGTCGGTAACTATCCATGATGGTTTTGAGTGGTTGTTTTCACCACCCTTTTTATATATGTAAACCACCCTCTCCCATTCCCAGTCCCTGTGAGTCAAATGGTCTTGATTGGCTCCAGATGTGGTCATGTTTCTCAGAACTGGCCAATTAGATCATCATATACCCCCACCCATAAGGTATTGGCTCAGGTAGGAGTATGGCATTCAGATGGGCCAATGAGATGCAACCGGAGAAGGCAATGGCACCCCACTCCAGTACTCTTGCCTGGAAAATCCCATGGATGGAGCCTGGTGGGCTGCAGTCCACGGTGTCACTAAGAGTCGAACACAACTGAGTGACTTCACTTTCACTTTTCATTTTCATGCATTGGAGAAGGAAATGGCAACCCACTCCAGTGTTCTTGCCTGGAGAATCCTAAGGATGGGGGAGCCTGGTGGGCTGCCGCCTGTGGGGTCGCACAGAGTCGGACACGACTGAAGTGACTTAGCAGCAGCAGCAGCAGCAATGAGATGCAACAGTTTTACAAGAATTTCTGAGATGCCCCCATGTTCCTTTCCCAGCAATCAAAATCTAGCTTCATATGGGGCTGAAGCTGCTGAAGACCTCATGTCAGCAGGAAGAGAGAATTTGTCTGAGGATGGACAGCTTGAAGTGGAACAAGAGATAGAGACAGAGTTGTGATTTTAATATTTGAGTCCTCGCCCCAACGGTGCCTGAATCATTGAACTTTTTGATGATATGAGATGTAAGTTGTATTTTTTTTTTCTGAAGCCACTTCAGTATGAGTTTTGTGTCACTTGCAACGAAAGCAGAGTCCTGACTGACCACACTGTTCATAACATCCTTGTCAAGAGCTGTTCCTTTTTTTAAATTTTTATTTATTTATTTTAATTTATTTTTGGCTGCACTGCGTCTTTGTTGCTGTGTGCAGGCTTTGGAAGCCTGGTTGCAGTGAGTGGGGGATATCTTCCTTGTGCTGTGTGGGTCTCTCATTGCTATGAGAATGAGAGCTGATGGGGCACCAGCTCTGGGCACATGGGCTTCCGTCGTTACAGCACCACGTGGACTCAGTAGTTGTGATGCGTGGGCTTAGTTGCTCCGTGGCATGTGGAATCTTTCCAGACCAGGGATGAACCCACGTCCCCTGCATTAGCAAGTGGGTTCTTAACCGGTGGACCACCAGGGAACTCCCCTGTTCCTCTCTTAATGTTCACTGTTTCCAGCCTCAAGTCCCATCTGAACCCACTGATCCATGGCAATATTTTTTAAAATGTGTCTTATTGAAGTATAGTTGATTTGCAGTGTTGTGAAAGTTTCTAGGGTATGGCAAAGTGATTCGTATATATATGTTCTCTTTCATCTTCTTGTCTGTTATGGTTTGCCACAGGATATTGGGTATAGTTCCCTGTGCTATACAGTAGGACACTGTTGTTTATCCATGTTAAATATAATAGTCTGCACCTGCTAAACCCAAGCTCCCAATCCATCGCCCTCTGCCCCCTCTCCCTTGGCAATCACAAGTCTGCTCTCTGTCGGTTTCATAGATAAGTTCAATTATGTCATATTTTATATTCTATATTGCAGTGATATCATATGGCATTTGTCTTTCTTTTTCAAACTTCACTTTGCATCCGTGTTGCTGTGCGTGGCGTTTTTCATTCTCTTTGATGTCTGAGTAGTATTCCATTGTATATTTACACCACATCTTTATCCATTCATCTGTTGATGGACATTGAGGTTGCTTCCATGTTTTGGCTCTTGTAAATAATGCTGCTATGAACACTGGGGTGCGTGTATCTTTTCAAGTTATAGTTTTGTCCAGATAGATGCCCAGGAGTGACCCACTGAAATTATTCATCTTAATTTCCAATTTTTTGCATTTATTTTAGCACCAAAGATGGTGAGAGCCACCTATCACATTTTTCCAGCACTTGCAAAGGATTTTCACAGGTGTTATGCCATATAAGCGTGTATTATCCACTTTACAGATGAGAAAGCCAAGGATCAGAAAACTGAAGTGACTTTGTGCTCTAGGCTACACAATTAACAGGTTGTGTGTGGTCCCCAGCCCAGGGCTTCTGCTTCTCAAGAGTATGTTCTTTCTTCTCAAAAGATGGTTTAAGGGTCTGAGGAGATGTGGGTACCACCCTCACAAGAACAAGATACTCTCTGCACAATATACAACATTCTTGTTCCTACAGTCTCATTCAATTCAGTTCAGTTCAGTCGCTCAGTCGTGTCCACCTCTTTGCGACCCCATGGACAGCAGCATGCCAGGCCTCCCTGTCCTCATTACCTGTTCCCAAGCCCTAATTTTCTGTTTGGAGTAGCAGATGCTCAATAAGCTCCTGGTAGTGTCAAGAATGGGCTTTCCCAGTGGCACAGTGGTAAAGTATCCACCTGCCAATGCAGAAGAAGTAGGTTCCACCTCTGGGTCAGGAAGATCCCCAGAGGAGGAAATGGTAACCCACTCCAGTATTCTTGCCTGGGAAATCCCATGGACAGAGGAGCCTGGTGGGCTATAGTCCATGGAATCTGTAGAGTCAGAGACAACCGAGTGCACACACCAGTATCAGGAACATCTCAGCAATTTTAGGGCTTGTTTCCCCTCCAGCTGAAGATACTTCCCTCTCTGGGGAAATCAACATCTTCAGCTGTTAGAATCCCTTCGCCAAGCAGGGTACCTGCTTCGTACCTGCAAAGGAGTCAGGAAGGTGAGTTTCTGGCTTCCGCCTTTAGGTGTTGAGACTCTTAAGGTGGAAAGTTTCCCAGACCTAGACACTGTATGTAAGAAGTACAGCCAAACGCATAAGAAATTGTACCTTAGACTTCCTCATTCTGCTAAGATGTCACCACTGCCCCTACTCACAGTTATGTGCCACTTCTGTGTTCCCCCAGGACCTGTGTGCACAGCTATGATGGCACATGCTTCTCGTGGGCTTACTCCTCCCTCAAATTGAGGGTGTGTTTTCTCCACTGGGCATGGGTCAAACCCAGGTCTCCTGCATTGTAGGCGGATTCTTTACTATCTGAGCCACCCAGGAAGCCCACTCTTCTCCCTTAATACCGATTTAATTTTGAATCCAGGCTTCCCAGGTGGCACAACTGGTGAAGAACCCACCTGCCCGTGCAGATAGATATAAGAGACATGGCTTCAATCCCTGGGTCGGGAAGACCCCCTGGAGAAGGGCATAGCAACCCACTCCAGTATTCTTGCCTGGAGAATCCCATGGACAGAGGAGCCTGGTGGGCTA
>SJYA01003036.1:426224-484043 GCA_006410615.1 Neotragus moschatus
CCCTCGGCATTGGAAAAGTGGAGTCCTAACCACTGAACCATTATTTTTTTCAAATAGGAGTCGTGGCTCTCCATTTGTGGTGGGGGTAGAAAGTTTCCTTTAAAAAACTTAAGTTCAAGTGTATTGTTTTAGGCGAAAAATGTTAAAGTGCAGGTGGAATGAAGCCAAAATTTTGAAGATGGTACCTGTGTGATTGACATTTGGGAATGAATGAAAACTCAAATGTCTGAAAGCAGTCTGGGTGCACATTCATCCCTGGGAATAGCTGCTTCGAGCTCTGTTTTGCCAGTGTCTTGTGAAAGGCAATTCAGCAAAAAGCACGCTATTTTCCTCTCTTCTCTAATATAATTTAGGTCTGTGCCCTTAAACCCCACCTCCTAACACAAATTGTTCCCTTTTCTGGAAGGAAGGTCGCCATCAGTCATCAGAATTCAGGGTCCTAAATGTGCCCTAAGAAGGTCTCAGAAGGTCCTAGAGTTTCCACCAGGAATGAATCGTGGCCGTGGAGTTCTGACCCTTGGTTTTCTGCCACACACACCTGGTCAGTTAATAATGCAGCAAGTTAATAATTAAAGTGAGGGTTATGCGATCCTTAAAGATGCAGACTTCCTTGTTCCCGTCTTCCCTTGAAGAATGCCGTCACCATCAAAATTGGCTGGATCTCCCAGACGTCTCTGTGCTTCCCTGTATGATAAGCACAGGGAACAGCAGAGTCTGCTTCTTTGTCTGCGCCCACACCAAACTTGGAGCTTATGCACACAGGGCCTAAGTCTATCGGGTTCATCTCCCACCTTCAGAATCTTTCATATTTAAATTAGTCCATATTCTACCCCTCCCCTCTCTTATTTTCCCAGTATCTCTTTTTAGCAACAAGAATCAGAATGGGTAGACCCAGTGCTTTGTTTATAAGTTAGGAAGCGAGAATTATGGAATGGCTGTGTGATTTTAAGCATGTTACTTAACTTCTCTAACTCACAGGAGTGTTGTTAAATTTAGATCAAATAAAGGAACAGATGTAAGAGCTCTGTGCGAAGTTAGAAGATTCATAAGATGAAAAAGGTCTGTTCAGAGAGCAAGATTTGATGTCACCTTCATGACAAATAGCAGTTAGAAGCCCCTGGATTAAGGCTCCTCCCAGCCAGAAATAAGATGGGGAACTTGCAGTGTTTGCAGCATTTTTAATAATTTTGTTTTGCTAAAGATGGGTCCCATTTACATTTTTCAAAGCATAGTAAATACTCTCTGTCGGTAACTATCCATGATGGTTTTGAGTGGTTGTTTTCACCACCCTTTTTATATATGTAAACCACCCTCTCCCATTCCCAGTCCCTGTGAGTCAAATGGTCTTGATTGGCTCCAGATGTGGTCATGTTTCTCAGAACTGGCCAATTAGATCATCATATACCCCCACCCATAAGGTATTGGCTCAGGTAGGAGTATGGCATTCAGATGGGCCAATGAGATGCAACCGGAGAAGGCAATGGCACCCCACTCCAGTACTCTTGCCTGGAAAATCCCATGGATGGAGCCTGGTGGGCTGCAGTCCACGGTGTCACTAAGAGTCGAACACAACTGAGTGACTTCACTTTCACTTTTCATTTTCATGCATTGGAGAAGGAAATGGCAACCCACTCCAGTGTTCTTGCCTGGAGAATCCTAAGGATGGGGGAGCCTGGTGGGCTGCCGCCTGTGGGGTCGCACAGAGTCGGACACGACTGAAGTGACTTAGCAGCAGCAGCAGCAGCAATGAGATGCAACAGTTTTACAAGAATTTCTGAGATGCCCCCATGTTCCTTTCCCAGCAATCAAAATCTAGCTTCATATGGGGCTGAAGCTGCTGAAGACCTCATGTCAGCAGGAAGAGAGAATTTGTCTGAGGATGGACAGCTTGAAGTGGAACAAGAGATAGAGACAGAGTTGTGATTTTAATATTTGAGTCCTCGCCCCAACGGTGCCTGAATCATTGAACTTTTTGATGATATGAGATGTAAGTTGTATTTTTTTTTTCTGAAGCCACTTCAGTATGAGTTTTGTGTCACTTGCAACGAAAGCAGAGTCCTGACTGACCACACTGTTCATAACATCCTTGTCAAGAGCTGTTCCTTTTTTTAAATTTTTATTTATTTATTTTAATTTATTTTTGGCTGCACTGCGTCTTTGTTGCTGTGTGCAGGCTTTGGAAGCCTGGTTGCAGTGAGTGGGGGATATCTTCCTTGTGCTGTGTGGGTCTCTCATTGCTATGAGAATGAGAGCTGATGGGGCACCAGCTCTGGGCACATGGGCTTCCGTCGTTACAGCACCACGTGGACTCAGTAGTTGTGATGCGTGGGCTTAGTTGCTCCGTGGCATGTGGAATCTTTCCAGACCAGGGATGAACCCACGTCCCCTGCATTAGCAAGTGGGTTCTTAACCGGTGGACCACCAGGGAACTCCCCTGTTCCTCTCTTAATGTTCACTGTTTCCAGCCTCAAGTCCCATCTGAACCCACTGATCCATGGCAATATTTTTTAAAATGTGTCTTATTGAAGTATAGTTGATTTGCAGTGTTGTGAAAGTTTCTAGGGTATGGCAAAGTGATTCGTATATATATGTTCTCTTTCATCTTCTTGTCTGTTATGGTTTGCCACAGGATATTGGGTATAGTTCCCTGTGCTATACAGTAGGACACTGTTGTTTATCCATGTTAAATATAATAGTCTGCACCTGCTAAACCCAAGCTCCCAATCCATCGCCCTCTGCCCCCTCTCCCTTGGCAATCACAAGTCTGCTCTCTGTCGGTTTCATAGATAAGTTCAATTATGTCATATTTTATATTCTATATTGCAGTGATATCATATGGCATTTGTCTTTCTTTTTCAAACTTCACTTTGCATCCGTGTTGCTGTGCGTGGCGTTTTTCATTCTCTTTGATGTCTGAGTAGTATTCCATTGTATATTTACACCACATCTTTATCCATTCATCTGTTGATGGACATTGAGGTTGCTTCCATGTTTTGGCTCTTGTAAATAATGCTGCTATGAACACTGGGGTGCGTGTATCTTTTCAAGTTATAGTTTTGTCCAGATAGATGCCCAGGAGTGACCCACTGAAATTATTCATCTTAATTTCCAATTTTTTGCATTTATTTTAGCACCAAAGATGGTGAGAGCCACCTATCACATTTTTCCAGCACTTGCAAAGGATTTTCACAGGTGTTATGCCATATAAGCGTGTATTATCCACTTTACAGATGAGAAAGCCAAGGATCAGAAAACTGAAGTGACTTTGTGCTCTAGGCTACACAATTAACAGGTTGTGTGTGGTCCCCAGCCCAGGGCTTCTGCTTCTCAAGAGTATGTTCTTTCTTCTCAAAAGATGGTTTAAGGGTCTGAGGAGATGTGGGTACCACCCTCACAAGAACAAGATACTCTCTGCACAATATACAACATTCTTGTTCCTACAGTCTCATTCAATTCAGTTCAGTTCAGTCGCTCAGTCGTGTCCACCTCTTTGCGACCCCATGGACAGCAGCATGCCAGGCCTCCCTGTCCTCATTACCTGTTCCCAAGCCCTAATTTTCTGTTTGGAGTAGCAGATGCTCAATAAGCTCCTGGTAGTGTCAAGAATGGGCTTTCCCAGTGGCACAGTGGTAAAGTATCCACCTGCCAATGCAGAAGAAGTAGGTTCCACCTCTGGGTCAGGAAGATCCCCAGAGGAGGAAATGGTAACCCACTCCAGTATTCTTGCCTGGGAAATCCCATGGACAGAGGAGCCTGGTGGGCTATAGTCCATGGAATCTGTAGAGTCAGAGACAACCGAGTGCACACACCAGTATCAGGAACATCTCAGCAATTTTAGGGCTTGTTTCCCCTCCAGCTGAAGATACTTCCCTCTCTGGGGAAATCAACATCTTCAGCTGTTAGAATCCCTTCGCCAAGCAGGGTACCTGCTTCGTACCTGCAAAGGAGTCAGGAAGGTGAGTTTCTGGCTTCCGCCTTTAGGTGTTGAGACTCTTAAGGTGGAAAGTTTCCCAGACCTAGACACTGTATGTAAGAAGTACAGCCAAACGCATAAGAAATTGTACCTTAGACTTCCTCATTCTGCTAAGATGTCACCACTGCCCCTACTCACAGTTATGTGCCACTTCTGTGTTCCCCCAGGACCTGTGTGCACAGCTATGATGGCACATGCTTCTCGTGGGCTTACTCCTCCCTCAAATTGAGGGTGTGTTTTCTCCACTGGGCATGGGTCAAACCCAGGTCTCCTGCATTGTAGGCGGATTCTTTACTATCTGAGCCACCCAGGAAGCCCACTCTTCTCCCTTAATACCGATTTAATTTTGAATCCAGGCTTCCCAGGTGGCACAACTGGTGAAGAACCCACCTGCCCGTGCAGATAGATATAAGAGACATGGCTTCAATCCCTGGGTCGGGAAGACCCCCTGGAGAAGGGCATAGCAACCCACTCCAGTATTCTTGCCTGGAGAATCCCATGGACAGAGGAGCCTGGTGGGCTACAGTCCATGGGGTTGCAAAGAGCTGGAAATGACTGAAGCGACTAAGTACGCAGCACACACAACTTTGAATTCTTCATGTCTCACCTCAAAAACAGTATCCTCAGAAAAGCAAATGCTAGGACTTCCCTAGCATTTGAATCCCTCAAAAGAAATGGAGTAGCCATCATGGTCAAAAAAAAGAGTCTGAAATGCAGGACTTGGATGCAATCTCAAAAACGACAGAATGATCTCTGTTAGTTTCCAAGACAAACCATTCAATATCATAGTAATCCAAGTCTGTGCCCCAACCAGTAACGCTGAAGAAACTGAAGTTGAACAACTCTATGACGACATACAAGACCTTTTAGAACTAACACCCAAAAAAGATGTCCTTTTCATTATAGGGGACTGGAATAGAAAAGTAGGAAGTCAAGAAACACCTGGAGTAACAGGCAAATTTGACCTTGGAATATGGAATGAAGCAGGTCAAAGACTAATATAGTTTTGCTAAGAAANGTTGGTGATGGACAGGGAGGCCTGGCGTGCTGCGATTCATGGGCTTGCAAAGAGTCGGACATGACTGAGCGACTGAACTGAACTGAACTGAGGACTTCCCTGGCGGTCCAGTGGTTAAGACTCCATGCTTCCACTGCAGGGAGCACGAATTCAACCCTTGGTTGGGGAACTAAGATCCTGCAGCCGAAAAAAGGAAAAGCTAATGCTGCCTTCTGTCCTGAGTGATACACCGCCTCAGTCCATTCAAGCTACTATAACAAAAATACCAGAGACTGTGCAGTTTAAGCAACAGAAATGTATTTCTCACAGTTCTGCAGGCTGGGAGGTCCAAGGTCAAGGTGCCAACAGATTTGGTGTCTCGTGAGGACCCACTTCCTGGCTCGTAGACAGAAGCCTTCTCAATGTGTCCTCACACAGCAGAAGTGGGTGAGGGAGCTTTCTAGGTTCTTTTTTATAAGGACACTAATCCCATTCACAAGGGCTTCACCCTCATGACATAATTACCTCCCCAAAGCTCCACGTCCAAATACCATCACAGTGGGCGTGAGGTTTCAACATAGGAGTTTTGAGAGGGACATGAACATTCAGTCCATGGTGTACACTCATAGGATCTTATCCTCTTAAATCCACCTACCTACTCATCATAATATATGTTGTAAAAATTGTCTCCACTACAGGACTCTCAGTTCCACAAGGGCAGAGAAATCTGCTTGTTTTTTTCGCCCTCAGCTGCTAGCACAGTGCAGGCAGGGGCTCTGTATACAGCTTGGATAAAGGAACGAATTGAGCGGATGCAGTCCTCCTAAGCTGTTGCCAGGATGGACTTTAGAAGATTTCTGTCCCAACAAGAGGTGATCACACAATCCTTTCCTTTTAGACATGGTGCTAGGATATTCTTGAGACCAAGTGAATCCGAGTGATAATTGTGCCAGAAGATCAGACCACGTCCAAGGGAGAGGGAGAGGCTTAGAGAATGCAGAGAGGCAGGTAGCATTTCCCAGTCTTAGAAGCAGAAGCTGGATGGTTGTGGAAGAGACATATACTAGGAGATTCTCTGGGGCACACAGACTCGAGCTCAGCAGCAGGAGGGGCCTGCTAGCAGGAGGCTCGTGGGAGAGCAGGGTGGGGCGGGCAGGTGGGGAAAGTGCTCCAGCTTTACTGCTGGGGAGGGGGCCAGAGAACAGGAGGGAAGGTACGCCCCCTTTCTGAAACCCTGTTTCTGTTCAGCTCAACCAGCCTTCTTGGATGCTCAAGCTTGAGAACCAAGAAATGGCTCTTTTCGAAAATGTCCTTGCTCTGGGGAGAGCTGTGACTCCCTCAATCTCTTGTTCCACTCTGGATCCCTTCCTCAGCAGACAGAATGCCCAGGACTCCTTTAGCTTTTGAATCTTTTTCTCCTTTGCAAATAGGTTCATCTGTACCATTTTTCTAGATCTCACATATATATGATATTTGTTTTTCTCTTTTGGACTGACTTCAGTCAGTCTGACTGACTTCTGTATGACAGACTCTAGGTCCATACAGATGTAGAGAACAAATGTATGAACTCCAAGAGGGGAAAGGGTGTGTGAGATGAACTGGGAAATTGGGATTAACATATATGCAGTGGGCTTCTCTGGTGGCTCAGCTGGTAAAGAATCCGCCTGCTGTGCAAGAGACACAGGAGACGCAGATTCGATCCCTGGCTCGGGAAGATCTCCTGGAGGAGGAAATGGCAGCCCATTCCAGTATTTCTTTCCTGAAAATGCCACAGACAGAGGAGCCTGGCGGGCTACAGTCCAGAGGGTCGCAAGAAGTTGAACACGACTGAGCACTTAGACAGAGATAACTGATGAGAACCCGCTGCACAGCACAGGGAGCTCCAGTCGGTGCTCTGTGGCAACCTAAAGGGGAAGGAACCCTAAAAGAGAAGCGATATATGTATGTGTATATGGCTGATCTACTTTGCTGCACAGCAGAAATTAACACAACATCATAAAGCAACCATACTCCAATGAAATTTAGAAAATAAATACATTCATGTTAAAAAAAAGCAACTAAAGAAATTTATGATATGTAGTATTGAGACAGACTGCACAGTTAAACAATAAACAGTGCTGATGTTTAAAAAAGTTACTCTCCTCACCTTCTCTCCCTTCTCCATCAATATTCTAGAAAGAACCTACACCCACCATCTGCAGCTGACTCTCTTTTTAACCTCTGGCCTTCCAGCTTCTGCACCTTAGTACGTGGACCTGGCTTCTCTGGCCCAAAGTTGCACACAGTCCTAAATCAGCCACTCCTCACCTTTTTGAGTCTGTTTGGGAACTTTATGAAAGCTGTGGGCTTCCTCTCCATTGAAAACACCCTCTTGTATCCACATACAAATTTGTGAATAATTTCAAGAGTGCATGTGCCTTCTAAACCCCACCCTTGATCCCCAGGATCTTGAGTGTGGAAGCCAGAGGTCTTTCCTTAACCAGCTTTTGGGAGGAAGAACCCAGGTGACAGAGTCAGATCACTGTTGTTATTTAGTCGCTAAGTCCTGTCTGACTCTTTGTGACCCCATGGACTGTAGGGTGCCAGGCTCCTCTGTCTCTCCAGAGTTAGAGTTTTTTGTAAATCATGGTCCCATACCTTCTGGCTACAGGCACTCGAATCTCTCTGAGCCTCAGTTTTGCCAGAGGATAAAAAAATGGTGGAGGGGGATAATAATATTTAACTTTGCAGGNCCCCATGGACTGTAGGGTGCCAGGCTCCTCTGTCTCTCCAGAGTTAGAGTTTTTTGTAAATCATGGTCCCATACCTTCTGGCTACAGGCACTCGAATCTCTCTGAGCCTCAGTTTTGCCAGAGGATAAAAAAATGGTGGAGGGGGATAATAATATTTAACTTTGCAGGGTTATGGTAAAGATTAAATGAGTTTATTCAGGTCAAGTATTTAAAACAATACTTGGCATATATTATTCATTGCTCATCCTCATTATTTTAGTTTCATTGTTTATTATTCTTGCTGAGCTCATTAATTCTAGATCAGACATGGTTCCATGTTTGACTCACATATGTGTCTTGTGGGCTACACCTTATTCTTTTAAGAAATAAACTCATTGACAACATTTAGAAATTAAGAGTTCACACAAAAATCTGATTTTTCAGTTTCTCATGGAAAATCAGATATGGTGATCCTGGGTCCACATTTCCACCTGACATCGTGAGCTGGAGCTAAGTAGCTTGACTAGTTCAATTTTCCATGATCCCAGTTCATCCTCAGCACTGAAACCAAGAATCCATAACCCAAGATCCTCACACATACACTGACATGTTCCTTATAGTCAAGAAATTATTCTTGTACCTGGGAAGATGAAAGCTAGACCAAAGAAGCTGGATATTTTTATTTTTTGAAAATATTTATCTGTTTGACTGCCTCCGGTCTTGGTTGCAGCACTCCGTATCTCTTGTTGCAGCGTGTGGACTCTCGAGTTGTGTCGTGCAGGCTTCAGTAACTGCAGTGCACACAGGCTTAGCTGCTTCTTGGCATGTGGGATCTTAGTTCCCAGACCAAGGATCGAACCCGAGTCCTCTTCATTGAAAGGTGGGTTCTTAACCACTGGCCCATCACGGAAATCCCAAGGAGGCTATATATTAAAAAAAAAAAAAAAAAAAAAGCAAAAATTAATCCGTAAGTAAAAACTATGCTTGTGAGTTATGCTTTTTAAACAACCTCACTCAAAGAAGCCACCTGCCAATGTCTTCAGGAGACCCCAGAGATGCAGGTTTGATCCCTGGGTTGCAAAGACCCTCTGGAAAAGGAAATGGCAACCTGCCTAGAAAAATCCCATGGACAGAGGAGCCTGGTGGGCTGCAGTTCATGGGGTCACAAAGAGTCAGACACAACTGAGCACACACACACTCATTTGCTAAACTATCCAACCCTGCAGTCCTTTGAGTTTTCCATCTCTGGCTCTGCAGGTGTCTGCCCATCGGCCATTGCCTAGTTCCTACTCTCATCCTCTACCCAACCAGCTTCCTTGTCCCTTCCTGAAAGCACTTCTCTCTCATCTTGTTCCTCTTGAATGGGAATGACATGGGCTTTAGAGCAGAAGAAACCCAGTTTCAATCCTAAACGCTCTGAGCATCAGTTTTGTGTCCATGAAAAAAGTACAATATTCTTGCCTTATAAGGTTGTTTGAAAATTAAACAAGAGAGTAAACAGCCAGCCCTTAGCACGCCTGGCAAATAATGCTAGTTCTTTTCTTCTGATTAAATGGGGATGATCCTTAAGATTCTGTCCTGACCTTTGCCCTCACCATCCACTCCTCTTGTTTTAGCAATTACTTAACTATATGAGGAAGTGACTGTGAACTGCATAAATATAGCCCATTCAACGCAAACTAAATGTGTCCCCAACTCAACTTCCCTTAACTAGACCCAAACAATACCCAGGGAAACCCNTTAAGATTCTGTCCTGACCTTTGCCCTCACCATCCACTCCTCTTGTTTTAGCAATTACTTAACTATATGAGGAAGTGACTGTGAACTGCATAAATATAGCCCATTCAACGCAAACTAAATGTGTCCCCAACTCAACTTCCCTTAACTAGACCCAAACAATACCCAGGGAAACCCCAGTACCCCCCAACACAAGAGGAGGTGAGATGGGTGAAGCGGAAGGGAAGTCAAATGGAAGGAGACATTGGTCTTTTCTTGCAAATTTTGTAGAAAAGTACACTCATGTGAGCTCCTTGCTAGGGCCTTGGCAGTTCATATGCCAGTGATAAACCCGGAAGCTTAACCTTAACATACTTCACTCTGGTTAAACTAGGTTGACCCCCTTGCTAAGACTTGGTTCTGTGAGTTCACCTTCCTGTGGACCAAATCCTTTCTTTGTCAAATACCATGAAACATCCTGGTCCTTTGCAATGAATTCTCTTCTGTCCGCCTCTCTACCCTCATAGAATCTCATCTTTTTATCTTTTATTGCATATGGCAGACACTACCTTGCATTTTAGTCTTCCATTCATTCAGCTAATATTTGCTGAACACCCATCATGTTTCAGCTATTGTTTTAGTGTGGGGGACACCCTAAAAGAGGCCAAGTCCTAGCATTTTTGGATCTTATAGCCTATTTGGGGTGGGAACCATAAGCACCTTAAAATGCGAAGAAGATCGTTTCAGAGGGGCCATGGAGAAGATCAGAGTGACTAGGGGAGGAAAACACTGCTTTAGCTGAGTGGTGTGGAGGGCCTTTTTGATGAGCTGACCCTGGATAAGCTGAGGAAAAGGCATTCTTGACATAGGGAACAGCAGGTGCAAAGGCAATAAGGCAGGACCATGGTGGCTCCAGACAAGTTATATTGGAGGTGACTCTCCTTCTTGTCTCTAATGAACCTTTAGTCCCTCATGTCGTATAGGATCCTCCCACTTCTCTCTCCTACCCAGATCTTCCCTTTAGTGCAGAATCCTTTTCTGTTTGGAATCTGTGGTCTATACACCAAAACATGCCTGTTTTCATGTTCTAGAGAAAGAAAAGCCTCTGCGTGCTAAGTTGCTTCAGTCATGTCTGACTCTTTAAACCCTATGGACCATAGCCCACCAGGCTTCTCTGTCCACGGAATTTTCCAGGCAAGAATACTGGAATGGGTTGCTCTGCCCTCCTCCACAGGATCTTCCCAGGAATCAAACCTGTGTCTCTTATGTCTCCTGCACTGGCAGGTGGGTTCTCTACCAGTAAGTGCCACCTAGAAGGGTGGTCTGGACTTCCTGGACTCCCTGGTGGTCCACTGATGAAGACTCTGCACTGTCAATGCAGGAGGCATGAATTCCATCACTGGTTGGGGAACTCGATCCCACATGCTGTGCATACAAGGAAAAGATTTAAAAAATTGGGGTTTCCAAGACACAGGTCCAATCCCTGGGTCAGAAAGGTCCTCTGGAGGAGGGCATGGCAACCCACTCTGGTGTTCTTGCCTAGAGAATCCCATGGACAGGAACCTCGTGGGCCACAGTCCATGGGGTCCCAAAGAGTCAAACTCAACTGAAGCGACTCAGCAGATACATGTTAATTAGTGATAGACTGATAATGTATTACTTTGTCTCAGATAGCCGTTGGTGCTTTTCCACACGACTTTTAAAGGAAAACAAAGGCCTTCATTTCAAGATGTGCCTCTAACAACAGGAGCATTAGTCAGGGTTGCATGTCCATAGACGAGATGTTTTATTTATGTACTTGGCTGTGTCAGGCCTTAGTTGTGGCACATGAACTCGCTAGTTGTGGCATGCGGGCTTGGCAGTGGCAGCATGGACTCAGGTGCCCCACAGCATGCTCGATCCTAGCTCCTGACCAGAGAGGAAACCCCTGTCCCCTGCCCTGGAAGGCAGACTCTTCACCACTGGACCATCAGGGAAGTCCCCAGAAGAGAGAGGTTTAGACCAAGGTAAGTGCTCAGGCCCTGCAAATGGCCTGAAGTGTGGTGACACTAACTGGCTATTTAGTCTTCTGTTGCTACTGTAACACGTTACCACAACTGCGGTTACTTAATATCTGTTTATTGTATCATTTAGGTTGTTGGTTGAATTCAGTTCGCTATGGTTGTAGGACTGAGGATCCTGTCTCCATATGGGGGCTGGTCTTTGTGACTAGAGGTTGCCCGTATTTCTTCTCATGCTTTCCAGGTGTCCTCTCCCCAGCAGCAATGGAATGGGTCTCTTGCTTTGAATCTCTGACTTCTGCTGCCACATCTCTCTGCCTCCAATCAGAGAAAGTTCTCTAGTTCTAGAGACTTTTAAAAATCATATGATTATATTGGGCCTACCCAGAAAATATAGGATAATCTCCCTGTTTTAAATTCTATAACCTTAATCACGGCTGCAAACTCACTTTTGCCATGTACTATAAACAGGATCCAGAGGTTATGGTGTGGATATCTTTGGGGGGGCCATTCTGCCCACCACACTCGGAAAGGAGGCAGAGTAATGGAATTTGCACCCTTGCTTAAATACTTTGGGTTTCCTAGGTGGTGCCCCGGTAAAGAACCTGCCTGCCAATGAAGGAAACACAAGAGACAGGGGTTCGATCCCTGGGTGGGGAAGATCCCCTGGAGGAGGAAATGGCAACCCATTCCAGTTTCTTGCCTGGAGAATGCCATGGACGGAGGAGCCTGGCAGGCTATAGTCCATGGGGTCACGAAGAGTCAGACATGAGTGAGCACACACACACACTCTGACACTTATTATAACTATGAGCAAACCTGTTAAGCCCCTAAGTTCCAACTTCTACCTCTCGGATGAGAGCCGAGTCTTAACAATAACCCTATCATCATCCCATTTCAATTTCAGTTTAAATAAAATTACATGTGTAAAAGCATTTAATCAATTCAGTGTACATGTATGTCATGGTTGTTATTATTATATCACTTAAATGGGCAGTCGTTCCCTTCTCCAGGGGCTCTTCCCAACCCAGGAATCGAACCCGGGTCTCGTGCATTGCAGACACTTTCTTTACCATCTGAGCCACCAGGGAAGCCTATTATATCCCATGGAGTTATTCTTCTGTTGTGTGGGGCCCCCTCTTTCACCTTCAGTAATCCTCCAGCAGGAAGGGGCAGCTTTGGGAAAGCTGATTAACAGTTTGGGATCTGGAGCCAGATTGCTTGTGCTTAAATCCTGGCCCCTCTGTTTTCTGTGTGACCCTGGGCAAGTTTTTAAGCTGCATGCTTCAGTTTCACCATCTGTAAAATGGAGAGAACAGTATCTGCCCCACGTGGGAGTTAAAATACAAGGAATAAATGAGTTTATGTGGGAAAAGTGCTTGGAACTGGGTCTGACACGTAGTGGCAGCTCCTATCATCACATATTTTCACCCTGTCATCAGCAACCACATCATCAAATCCTGCTGGTGTCCTTCAGCCCTTTTTTTATTTTAACAATCTGCAGCCATACTTTCTGTCTGTATGTTTGGTCACCGTTTATTACTGGCACTGGATTTAAACTCCAGTGCTATTATGTTGAGGGGAGTTGCTTATGGTTAATTTTTAATATATATTAAGTCATCAAGAATACATTTTATAAGCAAGTGGAAACACTGGGGATAAAGCTAATGTCTCTTTTGGAAACTGTGTTTCCTCATGGTCCTTTCTCTCCTCCCTAGAGAGAAGGAGCCTAAAGCCTGACAGTATCAAGTGTTGCTGTGGGTGTGAAAAATGGAAATGCCCAGACATTGTAAATTGATATGGCCGCTGTGGAGAGCAGCCTGGTGGTGGGTGTTAAAATTAAAAATGGGCACTTCTCACGCCTCAGCAGTTTCACTTCTCAGAAGACATCTTAGAGCCACCCTGGCACACACCCCAAAGAAGCCACAGTGGGTACTCATGCCTGCACCCTTCAGAACAGCAAAACTGGGGCAACCTGAGATAAAAGAGGGACGAACAGAGGGAACACAAATGAGCAAAACACAGCATCTTCCGAGAGGTGGTGAAAGGAGTAAATGTAGAATTTCTGTTTCAATTATTGAATTTCATGGGGTTTTTTAATTTTAAAAAATTTATTTTTCTTGGCCACGCCGCAGCTTGTGGGATCTTGGTTCCTTAACCAGGCATCAAATCTAGGCCGTTGGCAGTGAAAACACAGAGTCCTAACCACTGGATCACCAGGGAATTCCCTAAATTTTATGTTTTTAATTTGTACTTTACATGCATTAATAAGAAGAAACTTGCAGTGAGTCAGACCCTATTTACTCATTTAATTTTCACAATAACTTTGTGAGGTCAGTACCGTTATTATTCCTACCATATAAATGAAGAAAGTGAGACACACAGGATTAAGTAACTCCCTCAAGGTTACTCAGTGGACCTAAATTTGAACCTGGGCAATCTGACTCCCAAATAAGTGGGATTAATCATTATGCTGAACAGCTTTTCTGTTTTTGTAATGATTATCTTAGATTCATATAATAGCTCATATCTTAATATATAAAAAAGGATTTCAGGGTTCTTGGTTGCAAAAGTTTTGAGATCACTCTGGAGTAGTATACAACCATAAAAAGGAGGAGGTAGGTTGTTATGGGCCAGTTTTGTCTTGTTAACTTGTGTTTCTCTGGTGCTTTTCAAGGCACCTTGCACATAGCAAGAACTGAATAAATGAATAAGCTTAGTACAGTGTCTGTCCTCATCTGACTCTGAATGTAGGGAAAGGCAGCCCACATCCTGATCTTTGTACTCTTTGCTTCCCCTCTTTCAGGCCTGTGTCCTTGGGTCCTTGCTGGGCAGGTGCAGGGAGGCTCAGGTTTCATGAAGTCAGAGACGAAGTTCTTCAAGCCCAGGGGACAGAGTTGGGAATTCCTGCAATAGCAATAAAGTACCTTAAAAAAAAAAACAAAAACTTGTACAACAACTCTTGTGCATAACAAGGTTACAGGTTATGATGCAAGATCAACACACAAAAATCATTTTTTTATTACTAGCAATGATAGCAATGAGCCACTGGGTCCAAAGTTTAAAATACACTGCCATTTACAATTGCTCCAAGCAATATTAATAAACTGGTAAAAATCCAACAAAGCATGTACAGGAACTATATGCTAAAAGTTTTTAAATATTGATGAAAGAAATGTAAAAAGACCTAAATAAATAGAGAGACATAACATGTTCATGGAGAAGGCAATGGCACCGCACTTCAGTGCTCTTGCCTGGAAAATCCTATGGACGGCGGAGCCTGGTAGGCTGCAGTCCATGGGTGGCTGAGTCGGACACGACTGAGCGACTTCACTTTCACTTTTCACTTTCACACATTGGAGAAGGAAATGGTGACCCACTCCACTGTTCTTGCCTGGAGAATCCCAGGGACAGGGGAGTCTGGTGGGCTGCCATCTCTGGGGTCGCACAGAGTTGGGCACGACTGAAGCGACTTAGCAGCAGCAGCAGCAGCAACATGTTCATAGATTAAAATACTCAACAAAGTATAGATGATTTATAAATTGAACACATTTTCTTTCAGAATCCCAGCAGTGTTTTTTGTAGATATAGACAGGGATGACGCTAAAATTTATGTGAAAAGGCAAAGGAACTGGAATAGCTAAAACCATGTAGAAAAAGAAGGAGAATGTAGGAGGTTATANGCAACATGTTCATAGATTAAAATACTCAACAAAGTATAGATGATTTATAAATTGAACACATTTTCTTTCAGAATCCCAGCAGTGTTTTTTGTAGATATAGACAGGGATGACGCTAAAATTTATGTGAAAAGGCAAAGGAACTGGAATAGCTAAAACCATGTAGAAAAAGAAGGAGAATGTAGGAGGTTATAGGCTTACGCTGATGCTAAGGCTTATATAAAGTAACTGAAATTGTGTCGTATTAGCAGAATAGATAGATGAATATATCAGAAGAGAGATCTCAGAAGTAGACCACACAACTATGCCCAACTGTATTTTGACAAAGATGCAAAAGGAATTGGCCATCCATAGGCAAAAGTATGATCTTTGATCCAAGACTCACATTTTGTACAAAAATTAAAATGGATCATATTTCTAAACATAAAGTATGAAACTTTAAAACTTGCAAGAAAATATAGCAGACAACTTTTGTGATCTAATGTTAGGCTAAGAGTTCTAGATATATGAGTAAAAAGCACAAATATTGTCAAGTTGGATTTTATCAAAATTTAAAACTTTAGTTTTATGAAAGAACTAGTTATGAGAATGAAAAGACAGCCGCAGACTGTGAGAAAATATTTGCAAAATTTTGGATCCAGAATATGTAAAGTACTTGGATCCAGAATAGACTAAAAAAAAAACAAAACAAAACAAAAACACTTTGAAGACTCAACAGCAAAAAAAAAAAAACCAAAAAAAAACTTAATCCAATTAGAAAATGGGCAAAAGATGCAAAGAGACTCTTCACTAAGGAAGAAATAAAGGAAAAGTGTAAAGTGTTAGTTGCTTAGTCATGTCTAATACTTTTCGACCCCATGGACTGTAGCCTGCCAGACTCCTCAGTCCATGGTGTTCTCCAGGCAAGAATAGTGGAGGGGGTTGCCATGCCCTTCTCCAGAGGATCTTTCCGGCCTGGGGTTCAAAGCTGGGTCTTCTGCATTGCAGGCAGATTCTTTATATCTGAGCCACCAGGGAAGCTCTAAAGAGGAAATACAGATGACAAGTAATCACATAAAAAGATATGGCTATTAGGGACATGCAAATAAAGGTAGATTAAAATATGACTGCACACGTATCAGAAAGGCTCAAATCAAAAAATACCGACATATCAAGTGCTGACGAAAATGTAGAGCGCTTCATTTGTTCATAGCAGCTTTATTTGTAGTCACCCCAAACAGAAACAACCCAATATCCTTCAACAGGCAAATGAATCAACCAACTACTACTCAACCTTGAAAAGGAATTAATTATTTTTAATTAATTTATATCCTCGGCTGCATCAGGTCTTAGTTGCAGCATGCAGGATCTTCCTTGTGTCCTACAGGATCTTTCATTGTGGCACATGGGCTAGTTACTCTGTGGCATGTGGGATCTTAGTTCCCTGACCAGGGACTGAACCCATATCCCCTGCATTGCAAGGCAGATTATTAACCACTGGACCACCAGGGAAGTCCCCAGGAGTTCATCATTGAGGCATCCAACAGTTTGAATGGATCTCAAGTGTATAATACACTTGAGGTGGGTGGGGAGCAGAGGGAAACAGATCAATCTCCAAAGGTTATATGCTATATTTTATATTGTTGTTATTGTTCAGTCACTAAGTTGTGTCCGACTCTTTGCAATCCCATGGACTGCAGCAAGCCAGGCTTTCCCATCCGTCACTATCTCCTGGAGTTTGTTCAAATTCATGGCCATTGAATCAGTGACACTATCCAATCATCTCATCCTCTGTTGCCCTCTTCTCCTCCTGCCCTCAATCTTTCCCAGCATCGGGGTTTTCCAGTGAGTCAGCTCTTCACATCAGGTGGCCAAAGTGCTGGAGTTTCAGCTTCTGCATCAGTCCTTCCAATGAATATACATTGATTTCCTTTAGGATTGATTTGTTCAATCTTCTTTCTGTCCAAGGGACTCTCAAGAGTCTCCTCCAGCACCACAGTTCAAAAGTATCGATTCTTTGCACTCAGCCTTCTTAATGGACATGAGTTTGAGCAAACTGAGAGAGAGTGGAGGACAGGGAAGCCTGGTGTGCTGCAGTCCATGGGGCTGAAGAGTTGGACACGACTTAGCGACTGAACAGCAACAATAATATCTTGAAATGACAACGTTATAGAGATGGAGAACAGATCGGTGGTTGCCAGAGGTCAGGCTCAGGGAGAGTCTCATTACAAAAGGACAGAATAAGGGAGTTTCTTTGCAGTGATCAAACAATTCTTTATTTTGATCGTGTTGGTGGTTACATGAATCTATATATGGGGTGAAATTTATGCTAAAAAGTCAAAAGGATTGCTTGTAAAAGCTGCTTAAATCTGAGCAAGTTCTGAGTTTAATTTACTATTGTAGTTTCTGTTTTTTAATTTACTATTGGACCACTGTCAATTTCCAGGTTTTGAAAATATACCTTGATTATATAAGGTGCCATCACTGGAGAAATCTGGGTGGAGGTATATGAGAATTCTGTTCATTTTGCAACTTCCTATCAGTCTAAAATTATTTCCAAATTAAAATTTTTTAAAAACTTTGAACAGGCTTACTCGTAAAAGTCTGGGGACAGTGATAGAGAAGTATACAGCCATAAAAAGGGATGGAGTGTCTTTATGAAGCAGTCCTATCTTATGCACTACTCTTTCCCCCACTTCTTAACCACAGTGCATGGGGGATTCCTGGTGGCTCAGACGGTAAGAGTCTTCCTGCGATGTGGGAGACCCAGGTTTGATCCCTGGGTCAGGAAGAGCCCCTGGAGAAGGAAATGGCAACCCACTCCAGTGTTCTTGCCTGGAAAATCCCATGGATGGAGAAGCCTGGAGGGCTACAGTCCATAGGGTCACACAGAGTCAGTCACAACTGAGCAACTTCCCTTTCACTTTTGACCACAATGCATAGCAAGTCGCAGGACTTTAATGAGTGACTGGGGAATAAATGAAGACGCTTAGTGCAATATGTGTCCTCATTTGACTCTGAGGGTAGGAAAAAGGAGCTCCTTGCTTCCCCTCCCCCAGACCCTGTGTCCTGGGATCCTGGCTGGGCAGGCACAAGGGAGGCTTGGGTTTCCTGGAGCCAGAGATGGATGTCTGTGACGCTGAAAGACAGAGTCGAGGATTCCTGGAAGAGCAACGAGCAGGTGGGCAGAGAGCAGGCCCAGGCCTTGCAGGGGGACGCTGTCTTCCCAGGGGTCTTTTCTGGCCATTTGGTTGGGCGGATGGCCCTGCGGAGATAGAACCTCTTTTTCTGGCGTAAGCTTGGGCTTTAGGCTGCTTTGAACTGCCTGCCTGCAGCTCTTCAAATTGTACTGCCCTGCTTGAAGCTTCTTAGGCCTGGGTTTCCATCCCTATTGCAACTTCCTAGTTGGATGCTCTCAAAACAGGTCGCCATCTCGTTGAGCCTCAGTGTTTCCATCTGTAGATTGGGAAGAACATCTCCTTCACTTGCCAGACTCTTAAGTGGACATTGAGATTATTCGGGTCAAGGACTGAGAGCTGGGGAGGGGTTCTTCGTGTCCAGGGAAGATGATGTCTTTCACCTTCCTGTTTGGAATATGCAGCAGGTGCCAGTGGAGAGAGTGGGCCTGGCCTTCTGTGGAGGTTTATTCTTCCCACTGATCCACTGCACTGACTTCTCTCTGTATGCAGCTGCAGATAAGTTAAAACAATTTAAAGGGACATGGGAGCCTTTACAGATCAGGCCTCTGGAGAGGGTGTCAGGACAGCTGTGTCCTGGTGGTGTGTCAAGCTTTCAAGATTCCTTTCCTGCTCTTTACCAACTCTCAGGCACCTTGTGTTTTTTTAATATTTATTTTATTTATTTCTTTATTTGGCTGCACCAGGTCTTCGTTTCCACATGCACGATCTTTAGCTGTGGCATGTGAACTCTTTGTTGCCACGTGTGAGATCCAGTTCCCCGACCAGGGATCGCACCCATGCCCCCAGCATTGGGAGCACAGAGTCTTAGCCACCAGACGAACAGGGCAGTCCCTCAGGCACCTTATTTAAGGTCTTAGAATTAGTTTCCCTATTTGAAAGTAGGGACTGAGGCCCTCAACTCAGAGGTCTGTGTGAGCATGACATTTTTAAAAAGAAAAATGACGGCACGCACAGCACTTGGCGCCATGCCTGCACCTGGGGGCTCCCAGTTACTGACAGGGATGATGATTCTCCATCATCCCCATTGCCTGCATGGTTTTGGACACACTCAGGGAGAGGGGATGACATTACAGAATTTGCAGGTGTTTGGAGCTGTAGGCACCGCCTCCTCTTCCACCCCGGGGGCTGTCATGGGGATTCAATGGCCAACCATATCAGGGGAGCCGAGGCCACTGTCCCTGCAGGCTGTCCCCTGGGCAGCCTCCTCTGGGGACCACACAGAGAGTGGCTATCTGGGTTACCTGCAGCCTCACCCGCATCACTCCCCGGAAACTGGGCCCCAGCGTGCTGGGCCAGATAACACCCTCAGTGTCCTCAGATGCCTGAGCCTGGGGAGGGGAGGGTGAGCAGGGGAAGCCTGCCTGTGATCAGCTCTCTGCAGGCCCAGGGAGGAGGGAACTTGGTGTTCTGGAAGGCAGGTTTCTGCTGCCTTCACAGCCCCCACTGACTTCACCCTAGCCCCACAGCCTGGGTTTCCCTGGGTTGTAGGAGACAGCTGGAGCCTCTGAAAGCGTCCAGTCTAGAGCTCTTATTTTCTGATGAGGAAACTGAAGTCCACAGAGAGTTGGGAAGGTCCCTCCTGCACAGACAGGAGCCAAATAGCTCCCAAAACCTGGTTTCCTAGCTCCCGCTGGTGCTCTCCCCTTCTCCTCTCACCCATTGCTACGGTCGATAAAACAGGGTGCAGTTCCCAATTCCACCACTTGTTTCCTGGGAAGGGAAAGCTGCCGAGTATATCACTCTATGCCTTCATTCTATCGCCTGTGAAATGGGATCATAATATGAACCTCAGAGAACTGCTTCGAGAATGATATAAAATGCACTAGGTACACAGCTGGAACCTGGCAGACAATGAAAGCACGTGGGTATTAAGCTGACCTCTGATGCTTCCCGTTGAGAGGCTCAGTGTCAGACACTGTTTAGAGGCTCTGCGCGTATTAACTCACTCCATCCTCCCGACAGGCAGGCTCAGGGTCACTCTACAGAACGGGAAATGAAATGGAGGCGCCCGCGCATTAAACAGCTCCCCTGCCACGGGGGTTCAAGCTGATCGTCTAAGGTTATGTCACACTGGGCAGTGCACATCGGCTTCTCAGTAATGGTGACGCTCTGAGGCTGGGAATCGTGAGGGAGGGACCAGGAACTGGATAGTTTTGACCACGAGACTCCCCTAGAGTGGTTCTCAACTGAGGGCCTTGGCTATGTGGGTGAGTGGGGCGGTCTGGTTGTCATGACTGTAGAACCATGACAGGCATGAAATGGAAAGGGCCTGGAGACAGGATGTGTCCCATAGGAAAGACACAAAGAATCGCCCTGCTCCAAATTCTACTAGCACATTANGACCACGAGACTCCCCTAGAGTGGTTCTCAACTGAGGGCCTTGGCTATGTGGGTGAGTGGGGCGGTCTGGTTGTCATGACTGTAGAACCATGACAGGCATGAAATGGAAAGGGCCTGGAGACAGGATGTGTCCCATAGGAAAGACACAAAGAATCGCCCTGCTCCAAATTCTAGTAGCACATTAAAAAACATCCAGGGGCCGTATGAGCCTGCAATCCCACTCTGGCCATATATCCTGACAAAACTGTAATTAGAAAAAGATACATGCATATATTCATAGGAGCCCTATTTATATTAGCCAAGACATGGGAGCAACCTAAGTGCCATCAAGCAATGAATGGATAAAGAAATGTGGTGTGTGTGTGTGTGTGTGTGTGTGTGTGTGTGTGTATACACACATACCTGCGCACATACACATCCCTGTACACACACACAATGGAATACTACTCGGTCATAAAAAAAGAATGAAATAATTCCATCTGCAACAACACGGATGGACCTAGAGAGGATCATACAGAGTGAATAAGTTAGACAAAGACAAATACCATATGATATTACTCATACATGGGATCTAAAAGAGGGCACAAGGAACCTCCACAAAACAGAAACAGACTCACAGACAGAGAAGAGATCTGTAGTCGCCAAGGGGAGTGATGATGGGCTGGAAGTTTGGGGTCAGCAGATGCAAGCTATCATACATAGAAAGGGTGAACAGCAGTGTCCTCCGGTAAAGCACAGGGAACTATACTCAATATCCTGTAGTAAACCAGAATGGAAAAGAATGTGAAAAAGTATGTATATACGTATACATACATATATATATAAAGCTATGGACAGAGGAGCCTGGCGGACTACAGTCCATGGGATCAAAAAGTCAGACATGCCTGAGCAACTAACACCTCACTTTGGACGTATATGAATCACTCTGCCATATACCTGAGACAAAACACAAATCTGTAAATCAACTATACTTAAATAAAATAAATTTAAAAAGAAACATCCAAGAAACAGGGGGCTGTCTTGTGAGGACAAGACGTAAAGACAAGCCTCTGATGAGGTGAAATGTTTGGGGTGGGGCAGCAGGGTACCTGCACGACAGAGCGAGGCACCTGGGCCTCTCTTTGGGTCACCTAGGAAAAGAATTAAAGGGATAAAGGCCAGGGTTAGATAAGGTCGATGCTTCGCAATCTTTGGCACATGAAGCAACATTTATCATTTCAGTAATTACCTATTTTAATGTGCATTAGAAAAATAACTAGCACATCAGAGCCACGATTAAATGAATATTATATTTAAGATGAGTGTAAAGGAAGTATTTAAATTTGTTTTTGAAGCAGGTAGAAATGTGCAGTAATGGGGCCAATGCTAAGTGGGTTTGTCAGGAAAGTTATTGTTGGAGAATGACTGACAGTTGGAAAGCTCTGGACTGGGTGTCCCCTCAAGCACTCATGTTCTTAAAATAGGCATCAAAAATGATGATGGAGCACACAAAGTGGTTAAAAGGGAAATCTGCCAGGACTCAGGGGACAGACAAGGGGATGAAGGGGAGAAGCCCCGTATTCCGCTCCCCTGATGTGTGGCTCTTTGGGCATTAAACAGCTGAGCCTGCCCTTCCCCTCTTCTCGCCAGGAACCACTAGGGCAGAGATGGTCCAGACCAGGGCTTTGCCACTCAGGCCTTATCTTAGTTGCTGAGTGCTACTGTGGCCCAGTACCACCAACCGTGACTTAAAACAACAGAAATGTGTTGTCTTAACTTCTGGAGGCTACAGGTCCAAGGTCAAGGTGTTGGTAGGGTTGGTCTCTTCCAAGACTGGGAAGGAAACCTGTCCCAGGCCCTCTTCTGCTCTGGTAGCTGCGGGTGGCCTTTGGTTTATAGACTGCACTATAGACTTTGGTTTATAGACACAGTGCACTTCCTGTGTCCTCCTGTGGTCTTCCCTCTGTATGTTTCGGTCTCTGTGTCTAAACCTCCCTTTTCACAAGGACACCAGTCTCAGGGAATTGGGGCCCACTGTCATCACGTCCCACTGTGCCTTACCTGTCTTTGTTGCTGTTTAATCACTAGGTCTTATCTAACTCTTTCCAACCCCATGGACTGTAACCCGCCAGGCTCCTCTGTCCATGGGATTTCCCAAGCAAGAATACCGGAGTGCGTTGCTATTTCCTTCTCCAGGGGATCTTCCCAACCCAGGGATTGAACTTGGGTCTCCTGCATTGCTGGCAGACTCTTTACCATCTGAGCCACCAGGGAAGATCTGCAGACTCAAATAAGGTCATAGTCACAGGAACTGGGGATTAGGACCTCAGCCTCCTTCAATTCAGTTCAGTCGTTCAGTCATGTCTGACTCTTCGCGACCCCATGAATCGCAGCATGTCAGGGCTCCCTGTCCATCACCAGCTCCCGGAGTTCACTCAGACTCACGTCCATCGAGTCAGTGATGCCATCCATCCATCTCATCCTCGGTTGTCCCCTTCTCCTCCTGCCCCCAATCCCTCCCAGCATCAGGGTCTTTTCCAGTGAGTCAACTCTTCGCGTGAGGTGGCCAAAGTACTGGAGTTGGAGCTTCAGCATCATTCCCTCCAAAGAAATCCCAGGGCTGATCTCCTTCAGAATGGACTGGCTGGATCTCCTTGCAGTCCAAGGGACTCTCAAGAGTCTTCAACACCACAGTTCAAAAGCATCAATTTTTCAGCACTCAGCCTTCTTCACAGTCCAACTCTCACATCCATATGTGACCACTGGAAAAACCATAGCCTTTGGGGGGACACAATTCAACCCATAACCAGCCTGTTTCGGTGAGTGGAAGGGAGGGAGGTGGTGGATCCCCGGAATGAATCTTCTGACCCCCAAATCTACTTTTATTCCAGCTGATCTGCTCCACGGCATCCTTCCTGCCCTTCTTTCTTGAAAATGTAGTTCTTTGTTAAATAGGCAGTTTATATAGAGTTAGTGCAAAATGAGGGTCTGCGTTTTGCCTTTTGATGGCTATGGAGCAGCAGTAATACTGTTCTAACTTCTATCACATCTCCTAACATGCTCCATTATTACTCTATTCTAGTATGCCCACTCAGTCATGTCTGACTCTTTACAGCCCCATTGACTGTAACCCTCCAGGTTCCTCTGTCCATGGAATTATCCTGGCAAGAATACTGAAGCACGTTGCCATTTCCTCCTCCAGGGGATCTTCGCAACCCAGGGATCAAACCTGCGTCTCTTGTGTCTCCTGCATTGGCAGGCAGATTCTTTACCGCTAGGGCCACCTGGGAAGCCCCAGTACACTTCAATCATGTTACTAATGTGTGTGCCAGACACTTTCCTAAATGTTCATCGTATACTAATGCTCAGTGACTTCATGATGTAGGTACTATCCCGACCCACTTTCCTGATGAGGAAACTAAGGCTCTGTGGTGACCCCCTTGAGGCCACATACATGGAATCTTGACTCAGAGTCTGTGCTCTACTCACCATGTCACCGGCCCCCACATAAGCATCTATCTGATAGACATGCCCAAAGGTATCTGACCAGCATCCACTCTTTTGCTCTTATACTGCCATGAGTTTCTTCAGACATGTGTGATTTCTGCATGCAGGTGAATGTGTTTTTTGATAAATGCATCAGAGAGGAATTTGTTATTTGACTCTAATTCTTTGCCACTTCTGAACAGAGAAGCAAGCAGGCTATAAACTAACTTTACCTTGGTCACCAACTCTTATTCGAGGTGATATAACAAATATATATGGGACCACTCCTGGAGAGACAGAGAAAGGATGAGTCCTGAATGCTATCCTCACAGTCTAGCAGGGGACAGAGACCAATTCCTAGGTAACTGGTCCCTGGATTACTTACATCTCATAGCCTGGGGTTTCGCAGGCTGACTGTTTCAGAGTCTGGGCAGGGACAGAATCCTAGCTCCACCGAGCATGCTCCTGGTCCATCAGGAGTGGACAGAAGACATTGGCCATTCCTAGTATCCTGACACACCGGGCCAGCCCCTGCCCCACCTCCAAACACTCTCTAGTGCTGAGGAGCAGCTGTCTCCTTTTCATTGCACCTACTGACTACAGAGAAGTTAATGATTGCCTCAGGCTTATGCTGCCAAATCATCTTTCTCTTTCTCTCTCTTACTTTTTTCTGGAGATTCCAGAAATTTGGCTTTTTATGTGAAATGTCCTGACGTTTTCGTGCTACAGCTAATTAAGATTAAAAACAAAAAAGCAACAAAAGCCCACTGCTGAGACCAAACAAAACCCATCTGCAGGCCAGATGTGACTGGTGGGCCTCCACTTTGCCTTGGAGTCAGGCGGGCATGGCTCTGTCCCAGCTCTGCCCCTCAGGAGATGAGCAACCACGTCATCGTTGGAAGCCTGGGTGACCTCATCTGCAGAAGGGCAGTGATGATCCTCACTTCCCGTGATTGAGTTTGAGTGACGGATGATTCGTGTAAATTACCTGACTTGTTGCTGGCGCTCAGGAGGTGGCAGATGACTGTTACTGTTATGGTAATGAAATGAAAGTCAGGGCTGTGGTAGACAGAGATTTCAAGGGAAGCTGATTCCATGGTGAGCTTGTCAAGTTTTAGCTGTTGGGGAGACCCCAGATGGTGTTGTCCAAAGGTAATTGGAAATGTGTGTGCAGAGAGGAGATTTTTATATGGGGGAGGGGTGTCTTCTATTGCGAGAGTTTCTCTTTCCATAGAGGTGAGACCTTTTCTTTATTACCTCTTAATATACTTTTCTGAATTCTGAAAGTTCATAGCCTTCTGGCCACCATCTTCACGTTGGATGCTCTAAAGCTTGTCATCATCACTTCCTGGAAACAGTACGATTCTCCAACTGGCTGCTCTTCTGATGGGAGGTGAACCTGGAATGAGAAAGTCAAGCTAGAACTGGTTATTGGAAACTGCAGCCCGTGAGGCCGGGGTGACGGAGACTGCAGGCAGTGGGTTCATCACGAACGTGGAGCTCAAATGATGCCAACAAGCATTTTCTGAGAATTCGCACTTTTCGGAAGAACCTATGGTCTCCAGTTAGGAGACATAGGCTCCCATTGCTGCTCTGCTTTGTGTTCTCTCTGTGACGTTGGTCAAGGCACTTCCACTCTTTAGATCGAGGATCATTCTTTGTAAAACAAATACATCAGACTGCGTTTTAGTGTGCTAGGACTACCAAACAAAGTACCATCAATAGAAAGCTTAAACAACAGAAAGCATTTTTTAATAGTTTTATTTATTTGTTTATTTTTGGCTATGCTTGGTCTTCACTGCTGCTCAAGCTTTCCTCCGGTTGCGGAGAGCCGGGGCTATTGCTAGTTGTGGGTCGTGGGCTTCTCATTGTGGCAGCTTCTCTTGTAGTGGGGTACCGGCTCTAGGGCTCGTGAGCTTCGGTAGCTGCAGCTCCTGAGTTCTAGAGCTCCAGCTCAATAGTTGTGCCCCAGCTTAGTTGCTCTGTGGCATGTGGGATCCTCCCAGACCAGGGATCGAACCAAAGTCTCCTGCAATGGCAGATAGACCCTTTACCACCAAGCCACCAGGGAAGCCCCCAGAGAGTTATTTTCTCACCATTCTGGAGTCTGGAAGTCCAAGACCAGGGCGCCGTCACGGTCAGGTTCTGGTGAGAGTTCTCTCCTTGGCTTGCAGATGGCCGTCTTCGCCCTGTGTCTTCCCATGGTTGACCCTCTCTGTGTGTCTGTGTCCTAACCTTTTTGTAAGGGCACCAGTCGTACTGGATTAGAGCCCACCCTAAGAACCTCATTTTAACTCAGTCACCTCTTTAAAGACCCCATCTCCACACATAGCACATGCTGAGATATCGGGGGGGTTAGGGTTTTAACATATGAATTTGGGCAGGGGGCCCAATTCAGCCCATCATAGACAAGATCAGTGTTTCCCAAAATATGAACTCCTGCTACTGGTTAAATTAACTTTATATTAAATGCAGAAATAAGCCTTAAAGAACAATCAGTCATTCTGATTACTAGAGGAAGAAAGTATTTGGCTCAGTACTACTGTGCCTCTAATGCCTTTCTGACACTTGCCAGAACAAATGGAAAGCAGGCCTCAGGCACAAAGCCATAGGCATGAGACCATATCTGTATTAGCTACCTGTCACTGTGTAACAAGCTACCCTCAAACTTAGTGGATTAAAACAACTCACATTTATTATATTATAGTTTCTGTAAGTCAGGAGTTAAGAAACAAGCTAGCTGAGAAGTTCAAGTTCAAGGTTTCTCATAAGTCACTACCTAAAGGCTTGACTGTCACTGATGGATATACATCTTGAAGGTGAATCAGCTTGGCACTGGCTATTGCAGGAAGCCCTCAGTTGCTTGTCATGTGGCTGCTTGAGCATCCTTACCACATGGCGGCTGGCTTCCTCCAGAATGAGCAATAGAGAAAACAAGAGAGCAAGGAGGAAGCCACAATGTCTTTGGTGTCCTAGCCTCAGAAGTCGTCCACTGTCATTTCCACAGTGTCCTATTAGGAGACTGTGGGATGAACTGGGCACAAGCCTGCCCTATTTCTTGTGGGAAGGAACCACACAAGGGCATGAGTCCCAGCAGGCAGGGATCATTGAGGGCTAGCTCGGAGACTGACATAGTCCTGGTTACCTTATCTATATCTGTATACAGAGAAAATAGATATTGATGTTTCGTGTTCATTTAAATTATAAGTGATGTGGTATTAATACAGAGGCTTCCCTGGTGGCTCAAAATGTGAACAGTCCACCTGAAGTGCAGGCGACCCAAGGTTGATCCCTGGATCAGAAAGATTCCCCTGGAGAAGAGAATGGCAACCTTGGAGAATTCTTCCCTAGAGAATTCCATAGTCAGAGGAGCTTGGCAAGCTATAGTCCATGAGGTCACACAGAATCAGACATGACCGAGCAACTAACACACACATATAATTAATATATATAAACATATTATCTACTTTTTTCCCAGTCGATAAGTTTTTGAGGTCAATCTGTATTGCCCTAAATAGATCTCGTTCGTTCTCTTAAATTATCAGGTGCGTTTTCATTTATCCATCCCCTATTAACAGCCATTTAGATTGCTTCCAATTTTTTGCTTTTATAACAATGGCTAAAACATCTTCATATGTGTCTTAGGATAGATAATGAGAAGATAAATTGGTAAAGTATAGAATATGTGTGTTTTATATTTTGCTACATGTGGCCAATTGCCCTTTATAACAGCTAAATTGATTTTACTTATTGACACTCCCTCATAAAAGTATTTCCATTGCCTCACGATATTACTAACTCTTGATGTTGCCAGACATTTTCATTTTTAAAAAAATGTGGGCAGCACTGAGTCTTTGTTGTGGCAAACAGGCTCTAGAACACGCGAGCTCAGTGGGTTTAGTTACTCTGCAGCGTGTGGGATCTTAGTTCCCCTGTTAGGGATCGAAATCATCTCCCCTGCACTGGAAGGCAGATTCTTAACCACTAGACCACCAGGGAAGTCCCCCAGACTTTTTTATTTAATTTTTGCCAATCTAATGGATAGAGAAATGGTATCTCAAAGTTTTAATTGTGATAAGAAACACGTAAGGCTTCCCTGGTGACTCAATGATAAAGAATCTGCTTGCAATGCAGGAGACCCAGGTTCAATCCCTGTGTCAGGAAGGTCCCCTGGAGAAGGAAATGGCAACCCATGCCAGTATTCTTGCCTGGAGAATCCCATGGACAGAGGAACCTGGCAGGCTATAGCCCAGGGATCACAAAGAGTCAGACACGACTGAGTGAGTAACACACACACACACAAGAAACACATAACATAAAATTCACCACCTTAATTATTTTGCATACAGTTGGGTCATATTAGTTCTATTCACATAATTGTGCAACAGCTGTCTGGAACTTGAATTTCATCTTGCAAAACTGAAACTCTATACTCAATTGGCCAATAGCTTCCTTTTCTCCCTCCTCCCAGCCCCTGGTACCTGCCATTCTACTCTGTTTTTTTTTTAGTTTGGCTACTTTAGATAACTGATTTAGGTGGAAGCATACAGTATTTGTCTTTTCATAATTGGTTTATTTCCCTAGCAGAGGTCCTCAAGTTTCATCCATGTTGTAGCATATGACAGGTTTTCCTTATTTTTTGAGGCTGAATAAGGTTCCATTGTGTGGATATACTAAGTTTTCTTTGTCCTTTCATCCATAGATGGATATGCGGATTGCTTCCACCTATGGGCTATTGTGAATAATGCTGCTGTGAACATAGACATATACATATCTCTTATTTTAATTCTTTTGGATATATACCCAAAAGTGGGACTGCTGGATCTCACAATAATTTTATTTTTAATATTAATATTTTGAGGCACGTCCATTCTGTTCCCTCTGTCCATTCCCCTCAACAGTGCCCAAGTGTTCCAAAGTCTCTACATCTTCACCAGCACATATTATTATTTTCTGGGGTTTTTTGATAGTGACCATTCAACATTTTAATTTTATACCTTTCTGAGTTGAGAGAAGCTGGACATTTTACATAAACCCACATGAGCAATGGAGAAAATATAGTTCTGGGAGATTAAGTCACTTGCCCTAAAGCCCAGAGCTAGTCAGTAGTGAAGCTGAACCAGAGCCCAGCGTTGTGTGGTCCCTAGTTCCCAGGCTCTTCTCAGTCTGTGACCTGCCTTTAAACCTGCAGTGCTTCTTTAAGAAAAGAAAGGAAGAGAGAGCGCAGCTTCTGAATTCCTGCCTGTTCTGCCTCTGACAAGGGGGGGATCTACAGAGTGGTATTGTTCTTGGATCCCCAGGCCAAGTGGCGTTACCTCCACCTAGGAGGAAGCGGAGTCTCAGCTAATACCCTGGACGGGAAATGTGTGCCCAGAAGATTAGCTCCATTGTGTGAGGCTGGCCGCTTTCCACCGACTTTGTTTATGGGACAGATTGTTTTTGTGAAGTTGTTTGCTCCGGTGAGCCTCCAGGCTCTTGAGACCTCCTGGCCGTGAAGAAGGTCAGATTTACGGGTAGCCCGGAGTGTGGCCAGGAAAGGCCCACAAAGGCACAGGTCCCCTGGGGACTTCTGGAGTCTGTCTGGGGCTCCCTCGAAAAGCAAAACTGTGGCTCTGTTTTATTTTATTTTACCTTCCTTTATTTTTCTTTACCTTACTTTTAATTTGTTTTAATTTAATTTTACTTTACTTTGTATGTGTGTGTGTGTGCGTGCTCAGTCGAGTCTGACTCTGCGACTCCATGGACTAAGGCTTCTGATCCATAGAACTGCCCAGGCAAGAATACTGGAGTGGGTTTCCATTTCCTGCTCCAAGGGATCTTCCAAACCCAGCGATCTGACCCGAGGATCTTGCATCTCCTGCAATGGCAGGCAGATTCTTTACCACTGTACCACCTGGGAGGCCGTACTTTTATCTTACCTTACCTTATTTGTATTTTAGTTTACCTTTATTTTATGTTACTCTATTTTAATTTACCTTACTTTATTTTTATTTTGTTTTTACTTTATTTTTAAAATTGGCTGTGTAACAGGGGGCTGGACTTCTCTTCCCTCTTGGCCCTCGGTGCTGATATTTCTGCGTCACTGTCTCTACCTTCCGCATCAGCTCACCTCCACACACTTGCATATATTTGGGATTTTGAAGTTGTTTTCTCCCCCGAATTCTTTCTGCCAGAAGCATCACGTATCTAACAGCACACGCTCCCTTGCACCCATTTGTTCCAAATCAGTGAGCAGATGGCGGCTGTGGGGCACGTGGCTCACACTCCTCGTGGAGGCCGTCAGGCAGCTCTCCCGGGTGGTCTGGGAGGACGCCTGGTGTCTGGCCGGCACAGATGCCAATTGCTAACATGTGCTCCCTCATCATTGTTCCATCTCCCATTCATTGTTCCATCTTCCTACCCACCCAGCCAGCAACCCACCCAGCCAGACTGCCCCGTCACTCTGGGCTTCCATTCTGTTCCCCAGACCTCAAGAATTTAGGCCAGGCATTCTGGCATTCTGGCAGAGAAGGGTGCAGAATGAGGAAGAGACAGAAAGCTGCTTAGCTCCTCTGAGCCTCCGCTTTCTTACCTGTCAAGGGCAAGAGAAGGCCACCCTGGCTCCAGGGGTTATTGCGAATCAAGGACATTGACCTCTAAAGCATGTTAGTGCTTTGTACTTGGAAAGCACTCATTAAGTGGTTCTTGTTATTTCCTGAGTACCCGCCTGGGGCCAGACTCTAGGTTTTAAGTTTACAGGGAGAGGAAGAGAGACAGAACCTTGTCTCTAAGAATTCACCTTCAAGTGAGAGAACCACAGCTTAGTATACTAGTGCAGTGATAGGAACACCGAAGAGGTGCCTAACAAGATGCGGGTATCAGGGAGGTCTTCTTGGAGGAGGTAACATCTGAACTGAGCCCGAAAAGTGACTCCCTCTGCTATTTAGGTGATCCTGCCAAAAGGATGCCAGAGTTTCATATGACATCAGTTGGTGGCAAAGTCCATGGAAGGCCTTTCCTATCTGCTCCAGCAATGGCTGACCTCCTTTCTTTAAGCTCTATGCTGGAAAAAGAAACCTACACTTAACTGTTTCTTCTCTCCTATAATATGTTTTCAATGCATATGACTGTCTCTAAAGAGACTGTCTTTTTCTTTTTTTTTTTTTTGGCTGTACTGTTTCTTCATTATGGCGCGAGGGCTTTCTCTAGTTGCGGAACACCAGCTCTGGAGTGCGCAGACTTTAGTACTTGCACCGCAGGGGCTTAGTTGCCCTGCAGCATGTGGGATCTTTGCTCCCTGACTAGGGATTGAACTGGGTTTGGAACTCATGTCTCCTACATTGGCAGGTCGATGCTTAATCACTGGACCATCAGGGATATCCCTAAAGATAACATCTTAAAGGTTTCCATGATTCCCATCAATTCAGTTCAGTCGCTCAGTCGCGTCCGACTCTTTGCAACCCCATAAACTGCAGCACTCCAGGCCTCCTTGTCCATCACCAACTCCCGGACTCTACCCAAACCCATGTCCATTGAGTTGGTGATGCCATCCAACCATCCCATCCTCTGTCATCCCCATCTCCTCCTGCCCTCAATCTTTCCCAGCATCAGGGTCTTTTCAAATGAGTCAGCTCTTTGCATCAGGTGGCCAAAGTACTGGAGTTTCAGCTTCAGCATCAGTCCTTCTAACGAACACCCAGGACTGATCTCTTTTAGGATGGACTGGTTGGATCTCCTTGCAGTCCAAGGGACTCTCAAGAGTCTTCTTTGAACCACAGTTCAAAAGCATCAATTCTTCAGCGCTCAGCTTTCTTCACAGTCCAACTCTCACATCCATACATGACCACTGGAAAAACCATAGCCTTGACTAGATGAACCTTTGCTGACAAAGTAATGTCTCTGCTTTTTAATATGCTGTCTAGGTTGGTCATAACTTTCCTTCCAAGGAGTAAGCGTCTTTTAATTTCATGGCTTCAGTCACCATCTGCAGTGATTTTGGAGCCCAGAAAAATAAAATCAGCCGCTGTTTCCACTGTTTCCCCATCTATTGGCCATGAAGTGCTGGGACCAGATGCCATGATCTTCGTTTTCTGAATGTTGAGCTTTAAGCCAACTTTTTCACTCTCCTCTTTCACTTTCATCAAGAGGCTCTTTAGTTCTTCTTCATTTTCTGCCATAGTGGTAGTGTCATCTGCATATCTGAGGTTATTGATATTTCTCCCAGCAATCTTGATTCCAGCTTGTGCTTCCTCCAGCCCAGCATCTCTCATGATGTACTCTGCATAGAAGTTAAATAAGCAGGGTGACAATATACAGTATTGACACACTTATTTCTCGATTTGGAACCAGTCTGTTGTTCCATGTCTGGTTCTAACTGTTGTTTCTTGACCTGCATACAGGTTTCTCGGGAGGCAGCTCAGGTGGTCTGGTATTCTTACCTCTTTAAGAATTTTCCATCGTTTGTTTTGATCCAAACAGTCAAAAGCTTTAATGTAGTCAATGAAGAAGAAGTAGATGTTTTTCTAGAATTCTCTTGTTTTTCCTATGATCGAATGGATGTTGGCTATTTGATCTCTGGTTTCTCTGTCTTTTCTAATTCCCACTTTTACATCTGGAAGTTCTTGGTTCACATACTGTTGAAGCATAGCTTTAAGGATTTTGAGCATTACTTTGCCAGCGTGTGAGATGAGTGCAGTTGTGTATAGTTTGAACATTCTCTGGCATTGCCCTTCTTTGGGACTGGAATGAAAACTGACCTCTATAACTAGCCAAAATGTGTATATATGGTATGGCTAGGTTCTGTGCAGGGGGGAAGGTAAGAAAGAGTGGAGATTATACACCTCTAGACAGTAGGTATTCGTGATCTGAAGCTTTTATATAATTTCAAGTCATAAAATAGCCAATTTGTATTTTTAAGCAATTTTATTGAGGTTTAATTGATATACGAAAAACTGGGCATATTAGCGGAGATAATTTGATGAGTTTTGATGTATTAATGTATCCAAAAACCATGACAACAACCAAGGTATTAATGAAAGTATCAAGCCATCACCTCCAAAAGTCTCCTTGTGTCTTGTTGTTTGTGGTAAAAACACTTAATATGAGACCGTCCTCTTAAAAAGCTTTGCAATGTGTAATATACTATTATTGACTATCGATACTATACTGTACCGCAAATATTAAAAAATAATTCTTATATAACTGAAACTTTATACCAATGAAAACAACTCTCCTTCCTTTTTCTCTAGTCCCTGCTAATACCATAATGATCTCTGCTTTTTTGAGTTTGTCTATTTTAGGTACTTTATATAAAGGAAATCATGTAGTAGTTTGTCTGTGTTTGGTTTACTTAATTTGACATAATGTCCTCCAAGTCCATCTATATTGTGATAAATGATAGGATTTCTTCTTTTTTATTCTATTAGGTGCATATATCCCCCTGTTTTTAATCCATTCACGTGTTGGGGGAAATTTAGGTGACTTACATAACTTGGCAGTTGTAAATAGTGCTTCACTGAAAATTTGTATTTTTGAAATTTTATAAATGGCATGCTTGCAATTGAAAAAAAAAGTCTTAGTTTGATTGTACAGAATAGGAAACATTGTTATGCAGGTAAGTGACAGAAAGTAATAAAACTGAGTCTAGAACCAGATTTTTTTGGTGTCTGGGACAAGGCTTGTTCTTTTACATTGTAACCTGGTTAACCTGAGAATTTTGTGTAGTCTGACTTTTTGAAATTACCTACCACCTGGTCAACTTGCTATTTTAAGAAAGAAAATTTGAAAGATATATCTTGGTAATTGGCTATATAAGAACAACATTTTATTTATATCTGTTTTAACTTCAGATTTAGCCAAATATATAGCCTTGCAAAATAAGTATAACCCCCAAGATTTGGATAATTTACATATATCATATTTTGAATAATTTAAATGTGTCGTATTTTTTTGATCAACTGCATATTTATGACATGTTTTATTTTGAAAGTTAAATTTAGCTTTTACGCCATGGTTTGTTCAATTATTGATTTAAGTTATCACATTTATCAAGTAAGAACTTGCTTAGTAATTTGGATTCCTCGAAAAGTTATTTTTTAATACCATAAATAACTTTACCAACCCTAGTCTTAAAGTCATCCCACTAGAATGTATGTCTAATATGAACAGGATTTGTCTGCCTGTTTCAGTGCTGGATTCTCAGCCCTAAATCCCTGCCTGTCACAAAGAGACTTTTCAGAAATATTTGTTGAATGAATGTGTGATTCATTGCCGCTTTTCTACAGAACTTGAAAAAAAAAAAAGTAGATAATGATGTTGGTAGAGTTTCAGAATATTTCCAAGAACTTCTGAATTGCTTAGAGAGAGAAAAAAAATGGGCTTATGATTGCTGAGGCAATGGATTCTATACTCATAGAGTGAAATTGTCTCTATGTTTGGAATCCTGAGAGTGTGAAGAAAATATGATGTGCAAGCAGTCGAGGCTGACTGATGCTTCACATGAAAAGTCCCACTGGTATTGAACCATATTTTTCTTCTGTATATATTCAAGATGTTAAAATGTAGGAATTATATTTTATTCATGAAACTGGTTTTCTTGATTTAATTTTATATAGTCAAACATCAAATATTGAACAGAAAATGAGACCCTCCCACTACTCTGTTTCTTAACTCCTTAAATCGCATGATTACTTTTTCTTTAGAGATGAAGATACAGGCCAGAAACTTATTTCATCTTTAGTTATTGTGAATATATATATATATATATATNTGTACTCTGCATAGAAGTTAAATAAGCAGGGTGACAATATACAGTATTGACGTACTCTTTTTCCTATTTGGAGCCAGTCTGTTGTTCCATGTCTAGTTCTAACTGTTGCTTCCTGACCTGCATACAGGTTTCTCAAGAGGCAGGTCAGGTGGTCTGGTATTCCCATAGTTTCCAGCAAAGACTTTCACTATTCATTCACTCATTCATTTATTGTGTTAATCAATCTACTAATTCTCAATCCATACTGATTGGTGACACCAGCAGGAAGTCAGGTCCAAATTCATTCAAATGAAGTCTGTCTGTTCTTTTCCTGTCACTGAGATGCCATCGAGGTCCCAGTGGCTCCAGGCACCCTTCATGGCAGCATCCGTGACAAGACGTCAGGGGGAGAGGCGGCTCAGTTTTGAGGGCCCATGTTTCATGTGTGACCTTTGTTATGCTCCTTCCTGGCTCTGACCCTCAATTTATGCTCATAATCCTGGGAGGTAGCATCTTTTATTCCCATTTTGCTGGTCGCTGTCCCAGCAGGCCAAGATTGAGACATTTGGCAGTCAGCTCAGTGCACTCAAGGTGTGTATCCAGCCCTACCTCAGCCCTTTCTGGTGCTGAATTTCCATCTGGGGTCTGGTTGCCACCCCCGTGTGCCCCTGGTCTTCTCTGGTGCCCTGGTAACTCTCAGTCTTAGAGCCACTTCACCTCTCCCATGCCAACTCCTATTAATCTCACCCAAGAGAACTGGCAGCTATTTTCTGAATCCCTCCACAGGACACATGGAACTTTCTGGATGCAAAATTCAAACCTTCCCTCTACCTAACCAATAGGGTGTAGTGATTTTGTTTTAATGTCATCTCTTCTCAAAGTCATATGGGAAGTGTTGTTTCTTCTCTCTCTCATATGAGAAATGAAGCAAAACTCTTCTGCTCTAGGCTTTTTCTGCACCCTGTCTAACAATCCTCTCATATGGGTCCTGCCTGGATGGACGTTCCAACACAGCTGATGGCTTCTGGCCTCCGTCCCTCTTCTACACTCTGGACTCCACTCGATTGGAAGAGGGTGACCCTTAGGAGTGGAGAGGCAAGTGGCTCAAGGAAGGAAGCNATGAGAAATGAAGCAAAACTCTTCTGCTCTAGGCTTTTTCTGCACCCTGTCTAACAATCCTCTCATATGGGTCCTGCCTGGATGGACGTTCCAACACAGCTGATGGCTTCTGGCCTCCGTCCCTCTTCTACACTCTGGACTCCACTCGATTGGAAGAGGGTGACCCTTAGGAGTGGAGAGGCAAGTGGCTCAAGGAAGGAAGCCAGTTGGCTGATAGGAGATGTAAGTCAGCAGATATTTGAAAATCTTACCTGTTACTCTGGGCTTCCCTGGTGGCTCAGCTGGTAAAGAATCTGCCTGCAATGGAAGATCCCCTGGAGAAGGGAAAGGCTACCCACTCCAGTATTCTGGCCTGGAGAATTCCATGGACTGTATAGTCCATGGGGTTGCAAAGAGTCAGACACGACTAAGCAGCTTTCATCTGTTACTCTACCTACCAAGGGTCTTGGGAGGGTTAAATGGGAGATGTATATACATGCTATCTGTACACATGGAAAATAGATTTTTAAAGTATAGAGTGCATAGGTTCTAGAATCAGACTGCCCAGGCTGACATCCTACCCCCATCAGCTGAAAACCTGATTATAACCTTTGATTATAAGGTTATTATAAAACCTGATTATAACGTTTGGCAAATCACTTAAACTCTCTGAACCTCAGTTTGCTCCGCTTATAAAAGGGATAATATTAACCCCTACCTCACTGACTTGTGAGAAGTAAATAAAAGAATGGCTCGTATTCATTAAGACGGTGTGTTTGGGTGCTAATAGCAAAAGTTGGGTGCCAGTTTTCTTGGAGGATATGTGCTCTTTGGCATTACTCTAAATAAAAATGAGGGATTTTTTAATTACTAGGGAAGAAGAACATGGGTGTTCAGTAGGTTTCTAGCAAATGAGTTTTGCTGTGCTTAGTAAAGTGGTCTCAGCATAGTGCTTAGCACTGAAAAATGCTAGGTAGTGGTTATATTGGTCATGCACTGCATTCAGGGGACCTGAAGTTTGGACTGGCCGCTACATGGTTACAAGGCAATTAGGGAAGAAACATTGTGGGGTCTTTTGGAATCACCCTGTTGTCATCACTGCAGGCAAAGCAGGTCTCATTGTTTCCTTGCCAGGTCCCTTGCTACAGGGCACAGAGTAGTTACTTAAGAAGCATTTTGTTGCGCGAGTGAATGAATGAATGAACCCCTTTGGTTATGTTGAATCTCTGTGTGCAGAACCTCCAACTGACCTCTGAGTGGCTTTGGTTGAGCACTGGTGGCAAAGCCCAGCTCTGTTCTTCCCACGGTGCACAACAGCAAACTCTCATCTTAGATTTCATTTCCAGCATTTCCTGGCCTGAACTTTGGAATATGCCAGGCTTTATGCACTCTACCGTTTTGTGTGCCAATGTCTCTCTCCCTCACCACCTCACAAAGGTGCTAATCCAGTTGCTCACAGTAAATGGTGTGAATTTCTTCCAACCGCCACGATCATGTTTCTTAATCAATAACCTGACTTGTCAGCACCAACTAAACACAGCTTTCATTTGAAGAGGAGGAAGCCAAAGGACAGTGCTGCAAAAGCACGTCTAGAAGGGACCCTTTCTTCTGTACATTAATTAGTTCATTAAGTCAACAAATAATCGGAATCCTTTGAGCGATGATTACGTGCCAGGTCCTGCTCTGAACATTATACACGTTCGGACCCAATTAATCCTTACAGTCTTTCAAGGTATTATGACCTTCCCTATTTTATATGTGAAGGAACAAGTAGCTTAATAGTTTTTAAAAAATATCACAAGTCAGGCACTATGCCTAGGGGCTGAAGATGTAGTAGTGAATAGGAAGAGACATGAACTTCTGTCTCATGGTACTTAGAGTCTAGGGGGAAAATGTGAACAAAAAGAAAACAGCAAAGTCAACACAGTTGTTTCAGACAATTGTTTCAGCTAGGATGCTTTTGACTGCAAGTACCAGATAACCCAATGGGTTCCCTGGTGGCTCAGACAGTAAAGAATCTGCCTGCAATGTGGGAGATCAGGTTCTATCCCTGGATCAGGACTGTCCCCTAGAGAAGGGAGTGTGTTACCCACTCCAGCATTCTTGCCTGGAGAATTCCATGGATAGAGGAGCCTGGTGGGCTACAGTCCATGGAGTCACAAAGAATTGTACATGACTGAGTGGCTAACACTTGCACCAGATAACCCAATACAGTAGTGTAAACCCTAGGGATTTATTTTTCCCTCTGGAAACGACAGTAAGAGATTGTTGTTATTGGTTACTCATTATTTGGCTCAAGAATTCAATATTTGCCTGGTCTTTCCCTCATGGTCACAGAATGGCTGAACAGCTCCAGTCATTACCCCTGTGATTCAGCAGGAAGATTGGAGAGGGGCAGTGCCTGCATCTCCCATTGCCCAGATCCGGGTGAGGTGGCCAGCTCCACCTGGATGGTCCTTAAGGAGAAGGATGCTGCCAGTGCAAGTCAGGTCAGCAAACCAACAATGTATGACGCAGGACGTGCTACAAAAGAAATCAAACAGGACAGTGAGAGAGAAGGCTCCTGGTTGGGACAAGGGACATATGCACAGAGAGCTGATGACTAGGGGCCAACACTGAAAGATTGGGGGACAGAGCAAAGCAAAGAGTCTTATTTGGAAATGAGCATGGTGCGATCTTGCGAGAGAGAAAAGTCTGGAGAGGCTGGAGCAGGAGAATCCTGGGAAGCAAGGCAAATGAAGGGCGAATAGGAAGCCAGGAGTTAGATCACAGAGTCTCTTGGGTCCTTTAAGGAGTTTGGATCTTACTCTATATGTGATGGGAAGTTACTGGAACCTTTTAATCAGGGAGCTAAAATGATCTGATTGTCTTGAAAAGAATTACTGGGGCAGAAGCACCGTTGTGAGAGTCACGAGCCCTATGGAGACTTAATTCTAGTGATGGTATAGTTTCTCCCAGCTACCTCTTCTTGGGTTTACTTTTTCTGCCTCTGGGACCTCTTCCGCCCACTTCTGACTTCACAGCAGCTGCTGGAGAGCTGGACTGTGTCATCTTTGTGCCCCCAGCACCTAGGTCAAGGCCCACACTTGATAAACATCATCTGAGCTGAATGGGACAGAGGCAAGCACTGTACTGCAGGGTTCCTGAGCTTCTGCCTCTCACACCCTGCCCTTGTGACTTGGGCTGGAGGAGTGGCTCTTCACCGGTGCGTTTGCCTTCCAGGGGGCCTTTGGCAATGTCTGGAGGTATGTGTGGTTGTCACAACCAGAGGGAGGATGGGATTTGTTTCTGGCAGCCAGTGGGCACAGACCAGGGGTGCTGCTGACCATTCCACAATATAGAGTTTTCCAGCCCCAAATGCCAACAGGGCTGAGGTTGAGGAAGCCCAGACTCGATCTACATACCTATTCTATTATTTCTTTAATCTTCCCTTTTACATTAGTTCACTTTAATTAAAAAAAAGAAAACAAACATTTAGAGAAACCACGTATTACTATACAAGTAAGAAACCAGTGTCACTTGCCGTAAATAGAAGATAGCTGGAAAGAAAAATACTCAGAAAACAAATATTGATTACATCGTAGTTGGACATTGTTGCTAGTCAAGGCTCTGTGTTTTCTCTTTTGTTGAAACGGGAGTTTGGGGAATTCCCTGTCGGTCTAGTGGTTAAGACTCCGTGCTTCACTGCAGGGTATGTGGATTAGATCCTTGGTTGGGAAACTAAGGTCCCACACACAGAGATGTAATAAAAAATAAGTAGCGGCCGAGTTTGGTCAAAGTCATGAAAGATTAAGGAACTGTTTCAGATTAAATGGAAGTTAAGAGAAGTAACAGATAAAGGTGTATAATTCTGGAATGGATCCAGGACCTGAAAATCAAAAATTGTACAAATAACTTTACTAGGACAATTCACTAACTTTGACTATGGACTATATTTTAGATATTTGATAGGTAAGGGAATATTCTTATTCTTAGGAGATATATGAAATATTTATGAATAAAAGATCACACACACACAAAAGGTCACAACATTGGCAATTTATTCTCAAATGTTTTTTTATGTGTGTGTTTCTGTGTATACACATACATATGGGCTTCCCTGGTGGCTCAGATGGTAAAGAATCTGCCTGCCATGCAGGAGATCCAGGTTCAATCCCTGGGTCAGGAAGTTCCCCTGGAGAAGGGAATGGCTACCCACTCCAGAATACTTGCCTGGAGAATTCCATGGACAGAAGAGCCTGGTGGGCCACAGTCCATGGGGTCACAAAGAGTTGGACACAACTGCGAGACTAAAACACACATACACAGAGAGAGAAAGCATAAATGATACAACTGTAAACGGCTGATAAATGTAGGTGAAGAGTCTAAGAGAGTCTATTTTGCTGTTCTTGTAACTGTGCTATAGGTTTGGATTTTTTGCAAAATAAAAACTAAAAGCGGGGACTTCTCTGATGGTCCAGTGGCTAAGACTCTACATTCCCAATGCAGGGGACATGGGTCCACTCCCTGGTCAGGAGCTAGATCCCACATGCCACAACTAAGACCTGGCACAGCCAAATAAATAAATATTTTTTTAAACCTTAAAAGCAAGGAGACAAATGAAGCATCTCTCCTGGATGTACCTCCAACATCACAATGTTTTGGAATTTTTTAAAACCTCTGAAGGGCTTCAGTGTTAATTTCTAATAAGTCGGACACTTCCTATTTCACTTCCAAAAATAGGTAACAAAGATTCAGATGTCTGCCAGACGGGAAATTGACACTTTCCCTGCCATCATATTTATGTTGATAAGATAGCCAAATTAACTCAAGAATGGTGCTAGGATAAGGGTGGTGTTCTAATGCTGTGACGTCACGTTTCTGGAGAGGTTAGTTACGTAGAGCTTTGAGAGTGTGTTTTCAGTCAGCGTGCCTGATGAGGCTGTGATGTTCTGGGTACCCATTGATTGATTAGTAAAGGAAAAAATGTTCTTTACAAAAAGATTAGTAGGTGTTGCCCAGGTGTTAAAGGACTACCAGCTAGAGACTTTTCAGCAGCAGGACTGACAGTGGAGCGCTTTCCTCCCTCGGTGATTCCAGGGTTTCCAGCCCTGGGTGAACCACCCAGAGGCCTCCAGAGGCTCTTCGGTGCCATGAAAGTAATAGCGGTGAGACTTAGTTTTCTCAGCTGTAAAATGGAAATAACACACGACATGCCAGGTGCGGATTTGAAGTTAGGCAGTCCTGCTGTCTGAAGTCTCTAGATAGTACTGACCTGACTTGCCACCCCAACTCCATTCCAAATCCCAGAGCAATTCCAGTGTCCTCGAAAAGATGTCATCCGATTCTTGGGCCCTGACACTGTCACCTGGGCCTCAACTGCTTCCTATCACAGCAGACTTTTCGTTCTCCCTCTGGGTCTTGTGCAAAATCCTTTGTCTTCCCTCTGCAGGCACTCAGCCCCTTGCTGTGATTTCCAGCATTCACGTATACACAAAGGCACACACAAACACAAACCGAGGCACATAGAAACAGACACGCCTAAGCACAGTCATAGAGATACACATAGACTCAGATAGTAACGTTCACAGACACACAGAGATACATAGAGCATTCACAGACACACACACACAGATTCATCTAGACACACATACAGTTACACACATGATGGACATACAGACACGTATCCAGACACAGATCTGAGTCTGTGGTAGACTTTACAAGGGTCTTGGGATCTGGAAGCAGTTTTCAATACAAACAACTGATAAATGTGTACCCGGTGTCTTCCATCCAAATCCCCTGAACATCCTTCTCTTCCCCTTTTTCTTCCCATCCCACCTCCAATATTTTTCTCTTTTTTTTTTTTCTGGCTGTGCTGTGTGGCATGTGGAATCTTAGTTCCCTGACAGGGATATAACCCATGTCCCCTGCATTGGAAGCTTAGTCTTAACCACTAGACCAACAGGGAAGTCCCTGCACTATTTTTCTTTTTCCTTAAAAGAACAGCTTCTTCTCAGCTTCCTAATCCCAAGCTCTGCTCTGGATGTTGCCTCATGTGTCTCTCCTCTCACAGACATGCTCTGCGAAGGAACAGACCTTCCAATCTGGCCTCTTCCTCTCAGATCAGATTTTGTGAAGGACAAGAGCAGTAGAGAGATTGATTTCACCACTGATGTGAATTAAGCCCCATGCCCTCATACAGTCTTACTATACTGTCTTCGTCTGTTCTGGCCACTGTAACAAAAATACCATAAACTGGGCGGCTCCCAAACATTCACTGCTCACAGTTCAGAAGTCTGGAAGTCCAAGATCAAAGTGCTGGCTGATTCAGCGAATGGTGACAGCCCACTTCCAGATTCACAGACACTGACTTCTCACCGTGCCCTCACGTGGTGAAAGGGGTGGGGGAGCATAACAGGGTCTGTCTTATCGGGGCACTAATCTTCTCCATGGGGGCTCCACCCTCATGACCTAATCACCTCCCAAAGGCCCACTTCCTAACAGCATCCCGTTGAGGGTTAGGTTTCAATGTAGGAATTTGGGAAGCGGAAGAGACATGCACAGCACGTGATTATGCTCTGTTGTTACATTTGGGGGGGGGTTGGCCTGGTGCGAGAGGTGCTGATGGTTTTATTCACCACCATTGAGTAGGGGTGTTGGGAGGACCAATGTGAAGTGCAGTGGTAGCTGCAGTGACGGAGGATGCCGTGGATTTAGGGTTCTCTTCCAAATCAGCTTAGGATTCTCTTCCAAGTCCTGGTGGTCGGTGCCCCATCTCCTCAAACACCCAAGCTCTCTGCCGGCTCAGGGTTTTGTACATGGTGTCCCCTCTGCTTGGGGTTCTTCTCCATTTTTAGCGTGTTTATCTCCTTCGCATGAGGGGGTGGCCACCTCATGTGCGGAGTTGACTCATTGGAAAAGACTCTGATGCTGGGAGGGATTGGAGGCAGGAGGAGAAGGGGACGACCGAGGATGAGATGGCTGGATGGCATCCCTGACTCGATGGACGTGAGTCTGAGTGAACTCCGGGAGTTGGTGATGGACAGGGAGGCCTGGCGTGCTGCGATTCATGGGGTCGCAAAGAGTTGGACATGACTGAGCAACTGAACTGAACTGAACTATCTCCTTCTCATCCTTTGTAATTAGTGAATATTTGAAGGGAAATACTTTGAGACCATCCTGTTTCTCCTCACACTTTTGCCTGGTTAAATTTTAGTATCCGCCTGTGGACTTTACGAGGCAATTATTACTGTGGTATTCTTTTTTTTTAACAAGGAGTTTAGTTTAATTTTCTCTGAGTGTTTGCAAAACCTAGGGGGAAAAAAATAAAACCTCCTGTGAAAAAAATTACACTTACAAAAGAAAGGCCTGAGAGGGATTAGTGCCTTAGCCCCTCGAAGCTGTAGCCACACTGATTGGTCCAAGGAAGTGAACAGATATTGGGAAGCTACAACAGGAGGAAAGACAATGAGAAATCACTGAGGGAGAGGGCCTCGAAGTGGGCCTCAAGGGGGAACTGGAGGCTGGGGAGTGGGACTGGGTGGAGGGAGGGGTCCCCGCTGGTAGTTGTAGGGTGGAGGTCATGGAGGAGGTCCATCAGTGGAGGAGATCCACACATACCAATCAGAGGCACAGGACCTGAGTGACCCATGGGAGAACCAAACAGAGGCCCTCGGAGCGTGGGAGGACATGACCACTGGAGCAGGTCCGGGATGAGGCATTCCAGGTGGTGGTCAGGTGGTGGCTGCCCCTCAGAGCCAGGGGGCCCAGCGTGGGGGTGCCCTAAGCCATGAGGATCATGGTGGGCCAGCTGCCTCTGAGACATCTCTGGATGGGGCATCCCACCTGGTAGGAATGGGTGAGGACGTGTGTCTGTGTCCAGGAGGTCCAGTTCCTGGGGTTCCCGCTGACTGGGGGCCGTGTCCTCCAGCCCCAGAAGGCATAAGTGGTGGCATGGCTGGGGGTATCTCAGGAGGAAGGGCTCCAGGAGGCGGTACTGGAAGCCAGGAGGAAGCATGCCTGGTGGAGGAAACCCAGAGCCCAAAGATAACACCACAGGATCGGGAGCAGACAGGGGAGGGGGTGCATCTGCAAACAGCTGACGAGGGCGGTCAGCCTGGGAGAGTGGGTTCTGTGCTGTCAGAAGTTGTTCAGTGCCTGAGCCGTGGTGCTTGCCCTTGGAGTCCTTCCTGAACGCACAGGACACAGTGATTAGGAGGTTACAGAGGTACTGCCTATTCGTGGCCTTAATCGCTGCATCCAAAGCATCAAATGAGACAAACGTAATAAAGGCATAACCTTTGGAGTTGCCTGTGTCAGGGTCCCGCATAATCTTGGGGGTTTGTAAGATGACCCCAAAGGCGCTAAAGGTATCACAAAGCAACTTACCAATCTTTGGGTCCAGGTTCCCAGTGACAATGTTGGCTCCCACATCCAGAGTTTTGTTGTGAGCTGATGCCTTGTTCACCCTTGTTGGCTTCCCATGGAGTCTGATCATGTTCATGATCTTAATGGCAGAGTCAGCATTTTTCTCACTCAAGAATTCTACAAAGCCGTAGCCTTGGTGCTGACCAGTGACACTATCCTTTCGCATATTCGTGTTCACTACTGGCCCTGCCTGGAGAAATAAGTTCCCACAGCAGTGGTTCGCTAACCTTCTCATCGAGGCCCCCCCACGTACACAGTGGCATCCTGGCTCCACTCAGAGATCGGCCCGACTGCCATGCTGAAAGCGCTCCCACCATCTCCAGGCAGGGATCCCACCCCCTGACTATTACTGTGGTATTCTAGTGGTGGTTTTTTATCTCCCTCATTCCTTCTACATTTATTAATTGTAATTCTTCTTTAAGGTAAGACTCCATTCCTTTCACCAGTATGGACTCATGGGTATTTATTTTATTCTATGGCTTATAATCCAATGCTATCATTCTTTTGTTGCTCCGATCAGTTCAGCTTTGGCCACTGAGAGCTATTTCAGGCTGGCTCCTATATCCTTAATAAGCCCTCAACCTTTTTTTTTTTTTTTTTTTTTGGAGCAGTTCTCTATTTTCTGGCAATACATGGTATTCTAGGCTGATCTTTTATTTTCCTTGCTCCAGCTTTGGAATCAACTACTTCTCCAGGGAGCCCTGGTTCCTTTCATTGAAGAATGGTGTTTAGAAACCAAGATCTGGGTGGTAAGTGTGCTCATTGCTACTGGGGATTCTTTGCTTCTAGGTCTTTTCAGTGTTCAGAGTTTAGAGATATATGTATACTAATCCACGCACACATACTTCTGTATTTATATTTGTATCTATTTTTTAAACTTTAGTTCATACTGATACTAGTGATTTCAATTCATCACCATAGGGTCCTTCATGTCTCCCTCCTTATTTGTAACTTTCCTGAGTTGTAACTTCATTTGTTTTTTTTAATGGAAGAGCTTGATAATTGTGAAAAATGTTCCCTTCTCATCCCTGCGCTCTTCTTTTCTCCGCTAGAAATGACTGATGTGAGAATACAATACTGAATGCTAGATGTTGCTGTCAGAAGCTAGACCAAGAGAACCCAGTAGAATTCACGGTCCTTTTTAATGCAAAAAGCACTAATTAAACAGTTTATCAGCAGTGGGGTGCAGGAGGGTCAGCCAAAGCTCTGGAATGTGACCTCATTGTTCCAGTGAAATGAGTCAGATGGGAATGCAAATTTTATTCAAGCAGCTGTATATCAACTTGGTTCTGGGGAGAGGAAAAAAAAAAAAAGTTTGCCTATTTTTTTTCCCTCTCTGGAGAAAACGCTCACCACGTGGTCCTCCTACCCTGACCACTGTCCTCGCTCCTGGAAACCCATTGCCTCTTTCGGGCAGCCCTCTTAACCTCCCCACTGATTTCCGCTCCCTGCCCCTCCCAACACGCAATGCTGTCCCCTTTCCCTCTGACTTCTTAATCTGTATTTCCACTTTCACAGACTTTGTGAATTTTCATTTGCATGCAAATCCAAGCAGAAACCATTCATGGCTGGGTCTTCAGAACCTTCTCAATCAGAAAAGCCAACTTTACATTTTTAAAAATTTTGTAGTCTGAGGTTTGGTTTTCCTCTTCCGTTCTCTGTTCCTGTAACACGTCGGGTGTGGGGGAATGTTCTGTTTTTCTGTCCTTTCATAATAGCTTGGAGTTGTTCAGCATGAAACCTCAAGGAATTCTTTGCTGAAAACCCATGTTTTGCCCTCCACCCTCCGAACATGTAAGGAAGAGCAAGGGTGGCTCACTCTGATGGCATATAAAGCACTTTTTTATTTGAAACTCAAGAGCCTGACTCTTTTAGCTCCCTCTGGGGAAAAACAAAAGCCTGTTGGAAGTATTATTCCTTTTGGTGTTATCAACAATTCCAGAAGCCCACAGGCCTATTTGACTGGGATTCTGCCAGTCTCATGACCAGAGGAGGGAACACCTTCGCAGCGGGTCTGGTCTAACCCGAAATGAACCCAGAATGAACAGAGGGGGATGATGTCAAGTCAGTGAGAGAGAGCCTCAGGATAGCCCATATTTTCTTACCTATATCCAGGAAGCCTGGATGGAAGGGTACTGGCAGCCATAGACTTCCTCAAGAGTTGACTAAGCAGAGGGTGCCCAGGATGCTGAGTCACTGCAGGCACTGAACCATCAATGGGACAATGAAGAATCGCTTTCAGGAATTCTAAGGTTACTGTCTGTTCTTGGAAGGAATGCTCAGCGAAGTCACTTAGGGCTGGTAGGAATGGAGGAGGATGTGGGGAGCAATAATATTAACAGTGATAGCCATGGGGGCATGCTGAGTTGTAGTAATAGGAGATGATGACAACAATGATAACAATGATGAAATTGACTGGAAATTAATCCAGTTCTTCCTTATGAGCCAGGCAGTATGCATACATTTTAAAGATTTATTTACTACTATTATTTTTTAAATTTTTGGCTGTGCTGAGTCTTCATTGCTGCATGGGGGCTTTCTCTAGTTACAGTGCTCAGGCTTCTCATTGTGGTGGCTTCTCTTGTTGTGGAGCAAGGGCTCTAAGGCGCTCCAGCTCAGTAGTTTTGGCTCACGGGCTCTAAAGCATGGGCTCAGAAGTTGTGGTGCAGGGCCTTAGTTGCCCTGTGACACGTGGGATCTTCCCAGACCAGGCATCGGACCCGAGCCCACTGCGTTGGCAGGCAGGTTCTTAACCACTGGACCACCAGGGAAGGCCAGTTGTGCATAAATTGACTGTATCTCATTGAATTCTCACAACAACTATGTGAGGCAGGTACTGTCATTAGTCCCATTTTTCATCTGAGAAACTGAGGCTCAAGAGATATTACAGGTGGGGATTGCAGTCACAAAGCTACAAAGTGGCTAGATTAGAACCCCAAACCTGCTTTCTGAAATACTTTGCCGTGTGGTCTTCTTTGGTCTGGCTTGTAAGCTGCAGGGCTTTGATTTCCCTGAGCTAGGTATTCAGGTGGTTGTGGCTGAAGCTTTAGCACAAGGGCCCACAGTGCTAATCAGACAGCCTCGGGAAAGGAAGCAAAGGGCCCTCCTTCCACAGACTGCAATCTAATGGAGGGGGCACTTGCAAGGCCATATGTAGTACCACGCTGTGGGGGGTGGTCAAGCGTGGAGGCTGGGTCCTTCAAACTGAGGATGCAAAGATTTGGCCCGTATTGGGCGACAGGGTGGTTGGAAGAGAGGACAGGCAAGCCAGGCAGAGGGGCCAGCAGGAGCCAGAGGACCAAAGTGTGAAATACAGAGTTGGGTGAGCACAGCAANAGGGTCTTTTCAACTGCCAACAATAATAGTTTGGTTTTTGCTCACATCATGTGTCCATGGTGGATAGGCTGGGGGCTCTGCTCAAGAGAGCAGCAAGCCAGAAGTGACACGTATTCCCGCATTCACATTCTTGGGCTGGGACTTCGCGTTTGACTCCAACCCAGGGGTCTAGGAAGTGGGTTCCACTGTGTGCCCAGAAATGGGGAGCCAGAGGTCATGGGTGAACCATACAGATGACTGCCAGATTCTATGAGGCTGGCATCATTAACTTCATTTACATCCGAAAGTAAGTCTTAATTAGCTTGCTCAAGGCCATATAGCAAATACGGAGCTGAACTTGAGCTCTTCATCTGTTTTTTTTTTCCCCCTGGCTCAAGGCCACACTTTTTTTTTTTTTAATGGAATGAGACTGGATGGGGCATGGCATTAAACATAGTGGTTAAAAGTCTGGGATCTGGCTTGCCTCCAGACCTTCAGCTCTGCCACTTACCAGATGTGTGAGCTGGGCAAGTGACAGAACCACTTGGTGCCCTTCAAAGAGACAGTCCAAGGCTGGGAAGGGCAATGTAAGAATGTGTTTTCTGGAGTGAAGTGTTTGGGGCCAGGTTGGTGGCTCAGCTGGTAAAGAATCTGCCTGCAATGTGGGAGGCCTGGGTTCAATCCCTGTGTTGGGGAGATCCTCCGGAGAAGAGAACAGGTACCCGCTCCAGTATTCTGGCATGGAGAATTCCATGGACTGTATAGTCCCCTGGGTCGCAAAGAGTCGGACACTTCTGAGCGACTTTTATTCATGCTCACTCAGGGCTCACCTGAGTGGGACTGATATTGGGTGGGGGTGAAGGAGGCTGGTAGACAAAGGTTCCCTGGATTTGGGTGGCTCCTGACAGACCCATAAAAGATGCGTGTCTATTCTCAGTAAGTTGCTTCTTTCTTCCTGCATCATTGTGAATGTTTGGGCTGCAAAGAACAGAGAAGCCAACTCAGGTCGATTTGACCTCATGCAGTTGCTCAGGGAGGGGCTTACCCAGGTAGCTCTGTGCTAAAGAATCTGCCCACCAATGCAGGAGCTGCAGTTTCCATACCAGGGTTGGGAAGATCCCCTGGAGTAGGAAATGGCAACCAGGTCCAATATTCTTGCCTGGGAAATTCCATGGATAGAGGAACCTGGCAGGCTATAGTCCATGGGGTTGCCAAGAGTTGGACCCAACTGAGTGATTGAGCACCATTAGCCAGATAAGGAGATGTCCAGGGCCTTACAGGTCTGATATCAGTCTAGCAGCTTGGTGATGTAGTCAAGGACCCAGATCTTTTGGTTTCTCTGCTGTGCCAAGCAGACCTTATCGTATCCCTCAGTTGTGGAAATTGTTGATGGCAACAGAGATTTCAAGCCAGGCAGGGAGTGTGTTCCGTGATATTCAGCATCGGCTACGGGTTCGTGATCTTCAAAGGGAAGAATTCACTCTGAGATCAAAGGAACACAGTAGCCTGGGTCTTTGTAGCAGTTTAACAGCTTTATTTAAAGTCAGAAAGTAACAGAGACAGCTTCTGGCACAGACTACCAGAAGAGACCCACATACCCAAGACATCTTATTATATACCTTTTGACCTGTTACTAAAAAGAGCTTTTGTAGAGGACTGGACAGTTAACATGAGGTCATTTTGTTTCCCTTAGATCTTGGGAGGTCTAATGAAGATCTAATTAAGGTCCTCATTACCAATGAAGGTAATGAAGGTCAGTCTCCTGACAACATCAAGGAGACTGTTCCTATGGCTCCTTTATTATCAATTAACCACTTTCCCAGCTCTCATTTCTGTTGTGGGTAACTGGCCATAGATTCTAAACGGCCATACATTCTAAGACATAGGTGACTACGTGACTGGGTCCAATGGACTCCCTGCCAACCTGCCTAAGGAATGCTATCAAGATCGAGCTGGTTTCCTGGGGCTCTTTCTTCCAACAGAGAAGGTTCCTCTCACCACGGCCCCAGTGAGTCTCTCTCCAAGTTTCATTGGCTCCAGCCAGCTTCGGCCTTTGAGAGGTCAGCGTTCTTGGTGGAAATGCTGGCTGATTTAAGCAGAAAGGGGAATGTAATAAAGGATGTTAGGTCTCCCACAGAATCATTGGGAGGGCTGGAGGAAAGAAATTGAGGCTAAGCTTCTAGGAAAAATGCCCCAAACCACACTGCACGCCTGGCCCAATCACCAAACCATGAGCCTGCCTGAGTTTGCCGTCACCACGACCACCACTGCCGTCAGCTCTCATGTGGCTTCTCCATTGGGAGCTCGGCCCTGCAACCGCCACCCCAAAGCCAGTCGCTTTGGCCACCGGTCACATCAACAGAAATGAGGCTCAGCTTCACATGGTACCTCTGGCCAGCAGAGCCTGTGTCATACCCCTTGTCCTGGTTGCAAGGGAAGCAGGATATTTGCATCCTGATTTCTAAACTCAGGTGGTGGGATGTATTCATATGATGTGAGATTTCCTCAAATACAGATTGGCTGGAGGTAATGAGCTTAGATTGCCCAATGGGGAAGGATGGGTATGTGGAAACTAATGGCATTGTCCGTGACACTCTCTCATCTCCAGTTGGGTTCTCTTCTCTCCACTGTCCCCATGTGCTCAGAGTATGTACCTGCCTGAGATGCCTTAAAAAAAAAAAAAGATATATATATATATATATATATTTGGCTGTGCTGGGCCTTTGTTGGGGCATGTGGGATCTCTAGTTACAGCATGTGAACTCTTAGTTGTGCCACGAAGGATCTAGTTCTCTGACCAGAGATCGAACCCAGGGCCCCTGCACTGGGAACATGGAGTCTTAGCTACTGTACCACCAGTGAAGTCCCTGAGATACTTCACATGGCCCCAGTCCACCCTAATCTCCGTTTCCCACCCTCATCTATTCCTTGCTGAGCCATCCCTAGCTCCTATTCCTTGCTCTCTTCTTTCCTCCTTGCCTAGTTCATGCTAATGCACCCTCCAGAACTCAAATTCAAGCCAAGTTCTTTCCTACCCTTCCATTCAGGCTTTTTTTTTTCTTTTTTCCCCTGTCATTTGCTCTTCTTTTTCATTCTATTTATCACATAATATTTCAACATTTATTGGTTCAGTTATTAAACTAACATCCCTCTTCCCTCTAGGCCATCAGTGTGATGAGAGCCTAGACTGTGTCTTGCTCACAGCTACTAACACAGTAATTGGCACTTAAGTGCTTAAGTTTTTATTGAGTGAATGAGCATGAAACAAATCCCATTATGGGCATTTGTAAAGTTACTCTTGGATCAAAGACGTTTTAATAGTGCTTCCTGGAAACCACAGGTTAAACCCTTAGAGGTGTAAATATTTTAGAATTACCCAGAATTTTTTGGTCCATCTGTAATGCCCTCCATGGATCCTGTTACATCCATCCCTGCCCTGTGAGGATCAGTTCGGGGTGAGCTGAGCTGTTGTCATTGATGGGAACCTGTGATGTGCCTTGTATCAGGGTAGAAACCTAACCTAGGGTACTGTGCCCTGAGGGTGGTGGCAGCTTCAATTCCTATAAAAACTTTCCTCATGATATCATAGTGGTTATATTAACCCCAAACCTCACCAAAATTCTCTTACCAGGTTTCAGCTTAAACGTTTTTCTTTTTGCTAACAACTTGAAAATATTTGGGTGGCTTTTCCTGTATAAGGGGAGGCTTTCATAAAACAGGTTGCCAGTCACCCAGGAAACTGGGAAGGGAGAGCACATCAAAGCTCCAGGAGAGTCTTCGGGTCTCTTTCCACTGTCAAGAGGAAGGGTGGGGGTAATTTCATCCACTAAAGAGCAGTGGATTGTTTCAGGTGTGCTAGAAACTAATTTTATTCCCATGTCTGAGCAGATAAGGCCACATCCTCCAAATTGATTTGGAATTTATATTGNGGAGAGTCTTCGGGTCTCTTTCCACTGTCAAGAGGAAGGGTGGGGGTAATTTCATCCACTAAAGAGCAGTGGATTGTTTCAGGTGTGCTAGAAACTAATTTTATTCCCATGTCTGAGCAGATAAGGCCACATCCTCCAAATTGATTTGGAATTTATATTGGGAGATGGGGAAGGAATAAAATAAACAGCCTACCAATGTAATAATAGCTATAATTTACTGAGGGCTTAAGGCACTTTTTGGACATGCTTCACATACACTAACTGGGTGCAAATTCCCAACAGCCTATTTACATCTTTATTTTATATAAATGGTATCTTAGATTGGAGTCTTGATCTCAGGAGATAACTAACTTTTCAGCTGTATGAAGATACAGGCTTTTGAGTCTGGGGAGAAACTTGTTGGTCACTGAGGCCAAAGTTTGTTGGCTTGGGACAGACTGACCTGGTGGAACCCCAGCCCTCCCACTTAGTACCTGTATGCACCCTTAGGCCCTTGTTTCCTTATCTGCAAAATGGGAACACATACCTCCTTCCCAATGGAAATTGCCTAATGAATGGAAAGTACCTGGTACAGTGCTTGGTAACTTGTCACTGCCTATCGTCTGTGATTTCCCTTCTTCTCTTTCATTCATTTCATTCATCAGATGGACTTGGTGATGTTTGAACCTGGAGGGTATCTATAACCTCTGGCCTACAGTTCAGTTCAGTTCAGTCGCTCAGTCATGTCCAACTCTTTGTGACCCCATGAATCGCAGCACGCCAGGCCTCCCTGTCCATCACCAACTCCCGGAGTTCACTCAGACTCACATCCATCGAGTCAGTGATGCCATCCAGCCATCTCATCCTCTGTCGTCCCCTTCTCCNTGAGGATGCCCTTGTCAGCTGGTACCTGTCCCCTCCCGCCTTTCTGCTCCTTAGCCCCTCAGCCTCCTGGCCTGGGCTCAAGGAAGGAGGCCTAATGGAGCTGAGTGTACCTATGCTCCATGTAAAAATTCCAAACCAAGAGGGAGCCCCCCAGGGGGACCATCCACTCTGGGGCGTTGCCCTTCATTAGCCCGCATTGCTGAGAGCTGGCTGCGGAGCCCCACTCTTCCCCCGCCCCTCTCTCATGATGAACCCCAGCTCAGGTGGAACAAGGCAGAGCCACTGGGCTCAGAAACTATCTCTGATTCTTGCCAAGGAAGGAAAGCAGGAGCAGGAGCCTCTTCCTTGGGGGTAAATTATTTAATCACTTGTCTTTCCCCTGAATCAGTGCAACTAATGAACATCTTTTGCCTCTTCCTTCTTTTGCCTGTCTGTCAGCCTCTTACTCAGATTTCCTCTTCCAGTTCTTGTGCCCTCACCAATGTCATCAGTGACTTACCTGGGCAAAGCTGGCTCACACTGCAACCCAGCTCTCGTCTTCCTCTTCTCATCGCCTTTCCCGCACCCCAGCCTCTCTCCCCTCTGCATCACAATCAGCCTGTTCTGGAGTGATACCAGCTCTGAGGACTGGAAGGGCCAGTACCTGCTCCTGTCACATTAAGGGAAGGCCCTCGAGCTACCTCCAGGAGGGAGACTTCAGAACAAGGAGGTGGGGCCCGGTGGAGAGGGAGGGGAGCAGCAAAGTCATTTGTCATGGCTAAATGGAAATTCATTGCTATAACCCGAGGGTTATAGAAAAGCTTCAGCCACGCTGGCAAAGAGAACAGGAACTCCAGCAATTGCTAGAAAAACAAGCTACAGCCCCAAATCAATCTATTGGCTGGTGGTTCTTATTTCAAGATATGGGGGCACTAGGTTCCCTGGCTGCTCTGGTGCCTGGGTAGCCTGAGGTCAGATGGCATGAAGAACTGGGCTACCATCTCTCTGGCATCCCTTTAGGTATCAGCTCTGGGTAGTTAGTGGCCAGGGGTCAAGGGGAGTTCTTCTGCTTGCCTCTGCCCCTTTCTGTAGGCTGAGGCAAACCCTCCCTGGCTATGGTGCTGACACGTCCGGGGCGCTCCATCAACAAACCTGGCTGGTGTTCGCTAACTGCCCTACACTTCCCTAGACTCCCTGCGGGATGTGAAAGTGTGTGCTGTGTCTCCACTCCTCATACTGCTTGCCATCTAGTTGAGGAAAGAAGACTAACACAATGATTGAAGTTGAGAGGACATAAGGTCTTGAGTGTGCAAAACAGGAGTGTGAAAAAGAGAGGGCTCCAGCTGAGCTAAGGAGCCCATTAATGGATGAATTCATTAAATTGGATAGTAACTTACAAAGTGCTTTTATAGAAATGTACCTTATTTTGGTTATTCTGATTCTTATGCCAACACTTCTGTTGTAGGCAGTCATTATTTCACCATTTTAAAGATGGTGCAACTGAGGTTGAGAAAATTTAAGCCATAAGTTGATTTGATCACCAGCGTGATTTTGAGTTCCCTATTCCTTTCATCATATTGTGTCAAGGATTTAAAGGAGACAAGACTCCAGGTAAGTAGGATTTACATTAATGAAAAGTAAAGAAAATGAAAATTCAAGGAGAAATGGCATGAGCAGGATGTATGCTTGGCATATAGCAGAGGCTTAAGAGTGCTGAGTGAAGGAATAAAAATACAAATGAATTCAAGAATGCCCCACATCCTGGGATGGGAAGGAGATGGAGAGAGGAGCCATTGAGTCATTTTAATGGAAATTTATTGCTATAATCCTGGGGCTAGAGAAAGGCTTTTCCAGTGTCCAGGGCATGTACTGCAGAACACTGGGGGAGAAAGCTGAATGAGTGGGATGTGGCTGGAGTATGGAGTCCTGGGGATCCAGGCAGAGGAGTTTGGGCTGATATGAGAGGCCCAGAGAGAGCCACTGAGGTTCTGGAACTCTCTTACATTTCCCCTGAAAACAAGAGAGTCATGCCTACCTCTACACGTCCATTCCTAGCAAGATGGCCTACCCAGGGGGCACAGTGGCATAGAGATCAGAGCACGGCACTACCAGTTCAAAGATGACAGTTCTGAGCCCAGATCTGTAGTGTCTAGACCCTAGGCAAATCTAAGAAAGTCTCCAAACTTCCCTCTTCGTCAGAGCTCAGCTGAAATGTCACCTCTCTGATACCCCAATTAAGTCAGGCCTCTGTCATACTTTATTTCATGGCACCTCTGCTTCTCCCCGTGGCACTTACCACAGTTGTAATTACTTGTCTGATAGCTACAGGTCCAGGAGTTGTACCTGTAATGTTCAGTGCTGACTCGTTAGCTCTGGGCGTGGGACTGAGAATTGTTCTCAAGAAATAATGGCTTAATGAGTGAATAGATTTGCTGAATGGGTATAATAAAGTTAACTAACTTACAGAGCAGTTGGGAAGATCAGTGGTCATCTCATAAGTTCTTTGTAAAGCACTAGGTAAGTGGCAAGATGATTGTTATTGGGACCCGGATAAAGACCATGTCAAGAGTCTGGAGGCAGGACGGTCCTCCAGTGTTAGTCATCTAGGGGGATGTGAGGGTAGAGAGGGATTGAGAGGGTGTGACATTTGGAAGAAAGAATGAGAATGTATAGCGCTCAACTGTCCGCACATAGAATGGAGGAGAGGAAAATCTCTTCAAGTTTGCAGCCAGGACGGCTAAGAGAATGGAACTGTCTTCCAGGAAGATAGTGGGCAGGCAAGGAGAGTCCCCTTTCTCAGGGGCTCTGCTGACCTCTCCCTCTCCAGAACTTCAACTGTTCCTCCCTATCTTCCCCTTTTGTACTACCTCTTTTCCGTCTGTCTTTCCTGTTGTTCAGTCGCTCAGTCATGCCCACCTCTTTGTGACCACGTGGACGACAGCACGCCAGGCTCCCCTGCCCTTCATCTCCCAGAGCTTGCTCAAACTCATGTCCCTCGAGTCGGTGATGCCACCCAACCATCTAATCCTCTGTCATCCCCTTCTCCTTCTGCCTTCAGTCTTTCCCAGCATCAGGGTCTTTTCTGATGAGCGCTCTTTGTACCAAGTGGCCAAAGTATTGGAACTTTAGCTTCAGCATCAGTCCTTCCAATGAATATTTAGGATTGATTTCTTTTAGGATTGACTGGTTTGACCTCCTTGCAGTCCAAGGGACCGCAAGAGTCTTCTCCACAGTTCAAAAGCATCAATTCTTTGGTGCTCAGCCTTCTTTATGGTCCAACTCTCACATCCATATATGACTACTGGAAAAACCATCGCTTTGACTAGACAGACTTTTGTGGGCAAACTAGTATCTCTGCTTTTTATTGTGCTGTCTAGGTTTGTCATATCTTTTCTTCCAAGGAGCAAGCGTCTTTTAATTTCTGGCTGCAGTCACCATCTGCAGTGATTTTGGAGCCTAAGAAAATAAAGCCTGTCACTATTTCCACTGTTTCCCCATCTATTTGCCATGAAATGATGGGGCCTGATGCCATGATCTTTGTTTTTTGAATGTTGAATTTTAGGCCAGCTTTTTCACTCTCCTCTTTCACTTTCATCAAGAGGCTCTTTAGTTTTTCTTCACTTTCTGCCATAAGGGTGTTGTCACCTGCATACCTGAGGTTATTGATATTTCTCCCAGCAATCTTGATTCAGGCTTATGCTTCATCCGGCCTGGCAATTTACATGATGTACTCTGCATATAAGTTAAATAAGCACAGTCACAATATACAGTCTTGATGTACTTCCTTGCCAATTTGGAACCAGTCCATTGTTTCATGTCTGATTCTAACTGTTGCTTCTTGACCTCCATACAGGTTTCTCAGGAGGCAGATAAGGTGGTCTGGTATTCCCATTTTTCCAGAAATTTCCACATCTGTCTTTGACTCCCTATCATTCTCTGTCTTGGTGTTCTTTTGTCTTCCTTTATATTTTTTAGCCTTTGTCCCTCCCTGCCTCTGACCTTGCTCTGAGCCTACTACTGGATTGGCCAAAAAGTTCGTTTGAGATTTCCCATAAGATGTTATGAAAAAACTCAAGCAAACTTTCTGGCCAACCCAATATGCTGTCTAGCATCTTCCTCTGCCTCTTTGCTCTCCGTGTAGTTTCCTTGGGCCCTCCCTCTGCCTTTGCTTCCACTCTCTCCGGAGTGCTTTACCCCTTTGAATGTTTATCTCTTCCAGCCTCTTTCCTGCCACCTGTCTGCTGCTTCTGGCACACTGGCTGCATATTGAGATCTACCAGGTGGATCAATATCAACACTGAAGATTTCTCTGGGTCCATCTTCTCTCAGCCCTTCCACCCTGCCATCTGCCTCTGATGTCCCCTACTTCCCTACCTCCTTCCTCCTTGAATTCAGAGATGCACTGATACCTTTCAAATTGTGAAACAGACCCCAGAGCTGACAGTCCTTCAGCCTCTTTGCTATCCCTTGCTATGAATATCCTTGTTTAAACTGAGTTTTCCATTCATCCCTGGGATTCAGCTTCCACCCTGACCTAGACTGCCTGATGCTGTCTTCTTGTCTGCTCTGCCTGGCTCTTGCCTTCCTCCTTCTTCCTAACCTGATAATGAGGCAAATATCTCATTGCCTTTTTGTGCCTTGATTTAATGTCCTGTGTGTCTGTCTTCACATCAGAATGCCTGTCTAGAATAAACTGTCAGGGGACATGGACCTAGCCAGTGTCACTCTCTTTCAGTCTAGCCTAAACTCTGTAAAACACATCTGATACTAGTGTTCATGATGCTGCTGATAAAGATGATGATGAGTGAGATGAATCATGGCGATGCTTCTGGAACCATGCCTGGCACATAATAGGTATTCAATAACCATTAGTAGACTCTTAATCTGAATGATAATGTTGATTGGTTTTCAAGGCTCCCCCCCCCTTTTTTTTTTTTCTTAATTGCAAATAATGGAAACCAACTCAGAGGAGCTTAAGGAAGGAGACTATGGGGATGTTGATGACCCTAGACCCAAGGGCAGGGCGTAAATTTGGGCTTCATTAGAGTTGGGAACCAGGGGTTAGGAGACTATCAGGGCCAGGGACAGCTACTGCACCGCTGTGTGGTCTCACCTTTTTTTCTGTGTATTTGTTTCCTTCTTCTCTTTCTCTGTAGACAAGCGTCCCCTGCTGTTTTGTGTGCATGGTAGAATATGATCACCCTGCCTCAGCATCAGTCTTCTCTCTAAGCTCCAGAGCACCCACCCGTGTTCTGGTTCTTCAAGTCCGTGTTTGTGGAAGAGAAATGTGATTGCCCCAGCTGAGGTTTAGCACCTGCTCTGGCCCTTCAGCTGTCACATTCCGCAAACATAGGCACTGAAATGTTCCCCTCCAGAGTGACTGGAGTGATTCTTTAAAGGTTGTGCATTAGTGGAGGGGTGGTGGTTGGGGGGGGGCGGGG
>SJYA01003036.1:489559-513341 GCA_006410615.1 Neotragus moschatus
GACCCCATGAATCGCAGCATGCCAGGCCTCCCTGTCCATCACCAAGTCCCAGAGTTCACTCAGACTCACGTCAATCGAGTCAGTGATGCCATCCAGCCATTTCATCCTCTGTCATCCTCTTCTCCTGCCCCCAACCCCTCCCAGCATCAGAGTCTCTTCCAATAAGTCAACTCTTTGCATGAGGTGGCCAAGGTACTGGAGTTTCAGCTTTAGCATCATTCCTTCCAAAGAAATCCCAGGGCTGATCTCCTTCAGAATGGACTGGTTGGATCTCCTTGCAGTCCAAGGGACTCTCAAGAGTCTTCTCCAACACCACAGTTCAAAAGCATCAATTCTTCGGCGCTCAGCCTTCTTCACAGTCCAACTCTCGCATCCATACATGACCACAGGAAAAACCATAGCCTTGGCTAGACGGACCTTTGTTGGCAAAGTAATGTCTCTGCTTTTGAATATGCTATCTAGGTTGGTCATAACTTTTCTTCCAAGGAGAAGGGAATGGCAAACCACTTCAGTATTCTTGCCTTGAGAACCCCATGAACAGTATGAAAAACATCTACTTCTGCTTTATTGATTATGTCAAAGCCTTTTACTGTGTGGATCACAACAAACTGTGAAAATTTTTTAAAGAGATGGAAATGCCAGACCACCTGATCTGCCTCCTGAGGAATCTGTATGCTGGTTAAGAAGCAATAGTTAGAACCGGACATGGAACAACAGACTGGTTCCAAATTGGGAAAGGAGTACGTCAAGGCTGTATACTGTCACCCTGCTTATTTAACTTATATGCAGAGTACATCATGTGAAATGCCAGCCTGGATGAAGCACAAGCCGGGATCAAGATTGAGGGGATCAATATCAGTAACCTCAGATGCACAGATGACACCACCTTTTGGCAGAAAGCAAAGAAGTAAAGAGCCTCTTGATGAAAGTGAAAGAGGAGTGAAAAAGTTGGCTTAAAACTCAACATTCAGAAAACTAAGATCATGGCATCTGGTCCCATCACTTCATGGCAAATAGATGGGGAACAATTGAAACAGTGACAGACTTTATTCTTTTAGGCTCCAAAATCACTGCAGATGGTAACTGCAGCCATGAAATTAAAAGACGCTTGCTCCTTGGAAGAAAAGTTATGGCCAACCTAGACAGCATATTAAAAAGCAGAGACATTACTTTGCCAACAAAGGTCTGTCTAGTCAAAGCTATGGTTTTTCCAGTAGTCATACATGGATCTGAAAATTGGACTATAAAGAAAGCTGAGTGCCAAAGAATTGATGCTTTTGAACTGTGTCTTTGGAGAAGACTCTTGAGAGTCCCCTTGGACTGCAAGGAGATCCAACCAGTCCCTCCTAANCTCCAGCGCCCCGCCCCGTCCTTGCCTCCCATCCTTCTCCCCGCCCCCACTCGCGGGGTTTTAGGGCTCGAATTCTCCTCAGGTTCCGATTGAGCTGCAGAGGGTGTGTCTGGGGGGGCTCCCCCCTCTCCTCCTAATTGAATGCAGCATGGCACAGGAGTTTCTTGGGGGAGAGTCCTCGGCCTTTGTCAGCTTCCCCAAAGGGTCCCTGTTCCCGAAATGGACAAAAACGTTTCTTTGGCCCTGTGTGAGGGCAGAAGTGGGCTTAAAAGCAGCGGTGTGTGTCTGGGGTGGGATGTCCGATCGAATGGAAGTGGAATATTGGAGTCCAGGGCTTGCTTTAAGCAAAGGAAAACTTTTTTGTTGTTGTTGTTCAGCACGTGATTCCACTCTTTGGAGCAGTGGTGCTCGACTTTGTCAGAACCAAGGCCCCTCCGCTTTGCAGCAACTGCTTGTAAAGCCCCCTTTACAGCTCCAATGAAATACATCAGAAATAAAAGCTACCTGCGTATGTAATTGAAAACCACTGTGATGCTCCGATTTAAATGTTAGAAATACAAGAACAATACATGACCTGCATTGCCACATCGCGTCTAGCACGCTACTGCTGTGCTGCAGACTGGACTGCTCCTACCTGCTTCTAGTGAATAAGCTTGGGTTGAAGAGAGGTAAAAATGTCAGGAGCTATTTCATACACGGAAAGGAAAGATTAGAGATCCAGGTAGACACGGGAGTGGAGGACACCTTAAGTGTTGTAATAACTTATTTATGATTATGAAAATACACGCCTAGATTGAGTTAGGAGTAACAGGACAAGAGAAAGTACAGACTATCTCAGTCAACATATAAATAATACTAATATAGCCCTTCCGTGAATGCCAGGCTTTCAAACAACATTGTAAGGGCATCTTTTGTCCCGCAAGCTTTGAAGTACTGCTGCTTTGAGGCAACATGCTGGATTCCTACTGCTTCTCTCTGATAATGAATAAAATATTAGCTAGATTGAAGGGGTTTTGATTGATTCGGTGGCAGTATCTCACATAGTGTAGATAAACTCAGTGTTGTGACACTGCAGTTATATGTTGAGTTAATGCTTGGTGTGTGGAAATAGTCACTAATTTTCAGACCCTAGTCATTCAGTCTCAACTTATCTTGCTTTAGCTACCTTCTCTTAAATTACTAGGGTTTTCCCATAATTTCTTGTAAAATATTTAGTATTATGTTCTGAAGTAAGGCCAGTTAAGGTGATTAATCTGGCTGGTCATTGAAAAGTCTCAGGACCAGGATAAATCTTCATTATGTGGATCTAGCCCATGCATTGTGAGAAGTTAAAGCATCTTGGCTCCTGGTAGTGGTGTACCCCAATCCCTTTGATAACTAAGCATGTCAGAGGACCTCACATGTCTCAAGGTCTAGCTCCATTGAGAGTGACTCTAAATTGTAGAGTCACATTTTCCCCCTGTTCTTTCTGCATGTGTGCTAAGTTGCTTCAGTCATATGCGACTCTTTGCGACAATATGGACTGTAGCCTGCCAGGCTCCTCTGTCCGTGGGATTCTCGAGGCAAGAATACTGGAGTGGGTAGCCGTGCCCTCTTCCAGGGGATCTTCCTGACCCAGGGATCCAACCGGTGTCTCTTGCGGCTCCTGCGTTGCAAGCGGATTCTTTACTGTTGAGCCATCGGGAAAGCCATTCTTTTTGCGTACTAATATCCATGTTAGAGAATTTGGTCAATACATATTGAACAAGAGTGAAAATTAAAATGAACTATAGTTACATTGTCCTCTGTGCTCCTGATAGGATTTATTAGAAATTCTGATTTCATTTGAAACTGAGTTAGTCTTACTGCCATGGGGAAAATGCAAATTGAGCTAAGATAGTTCAACTCCAGCTATTATGCAGCTCTAGTGTAACAGATGAATTTCTTCAACTTTTGTTAAATCCACACAGGAAGTTTATCTTTCTGTTGGATAGATAAAGTGACTTCTTTGCTGTAAGATGTTTGTTGTTCATTTGTTTGTTACTTTTGAAAGGTGGAATGGAAACAAACGTAAGTAAGGTTGTTGTCAGAATAGAGGGATGTATTTTAACTTGCCTAGAGATAGATACATTGAATCCTTCTAGATGGGAAAATTATCCAAATTAAGAATGATTAATTTTTATTACTTTGCATAAGCAGTATTATGTTTCAGGGTAAAAAGAGGTCACTCCTTTTTTTTCTTTTTTTAATTACTGCCTTTAAAAAAAATACTCATGTACAAAAATGAACCAAGTCATATTATGTGGGTGTTGGAACTTTTCCACTGTTTTAGGTATGGGGACAAATTGTTGTGTGAACAAAAATCCATGCCTCTATAAGTGAAAATGCATAATTATGTACATATCTCTGAGATTTATAATTAAGCCATTTCATTGATTTTAAGATGCATGTCTGAGATAGACTACTGTCTTAAAATTGACATGTCATGGTTTCATTGGCAGCTTCTGTTCTTTCTTAGTGTTACACAGAATAATAGTGTGTATGGAAATGGTGGCATCTTAGATGCAGTGAGATAGGGATATGTAGAAATTTCAGCACATCGATTTGTCCAAAGAATGACTTGCAAAATGTAGATACATACCAGTTCCAGGTTCTTCCATCTAAATTAGAATTCTTTACTTGAAAGATTCCTATCAACATTTCTCCCCCATGTAAAGCAAATGGAGAATCAGTGTTTGTAAGTATAAGAACCATTTGAAAATATGTTTAGAAGGAAACAAACTGCTTGATCATTTTTCATGGAGAGAAGATGGTGTGGCTAATGTTTGAAGTAAAGGTAATCAGACAGCATAACCAGGTAGATGTGTGAATATGCCTTCTTTTTTTCCCCCCATTCTGAAAGAGTCCTCGGTCCACTTATAAATGAAAGTTGTCTCAAATGAGACATCCTTAAGTTGAATTTCAACAGTTCACTGTTATTTTAATAAGATACAGTGGCTCAGATGGTAAAGAATCTGTCTGCAATGCAGGAGACCTGGGTTCAATCCCTGGGTCAGAAAGATTCCCTGGAACAGGAAATGCCAACTCTCTCCAGTATTCTTGCCTGGAGAATTCCATGGACAGAGGAGGATGACGGGCTACAATCTGTGGGCTTGCAAAGAGTAAGAGTCGGACAAGACTGAGCAACTTAGACTTTTTTCACTTAATGTATTTATTCTGTGTTAAAGACAGAATTTATATGGGAGACTACATGGTGTCCCCCAGCCTAGAAATCTGTGAAAGGACCCTCCTGAGGGCAGGTTTCATAGGAAACTCAACCACTGAAGACTGCATACCTTCTTCCAGGTGGATTTGAGCTTTTCTTTGTAAGTTTTCTCCCTCAACCTGCTGCACACTCGCAGCCTCCTGGAGCTTGTTTGAAATGCCAGCTCTGGGGCTCACCCCAGACTACTGAACCAGAATCTACTTTTTAATAAGATTCTCCTCAAGTGATGCATGAAGATATATAAGGAGCACTTGGCCAGATCACTGACTCTCAGACTGGAGTGCTTATCGCCAGAACTGCTCCCTACCACTCCCAAGTTTCTAATTCAGTGGATCTGGACTAGGCTTTGAGAATCTGCACTTTTAACAGGTTCTCAGATAATGCTGATGCTGCTGGCCCAGGGACCATACTTTGAGAACCACTAGGCAAAAGCATCCTTGTACTTTTTCTATTCTTTCTTCTGATTTCATGTCCTCCAAATAGTGCTTTTAGAGATTACTATAATGTGCTTTAGCTTGATTAAAGAAAAACTTAAACATTGTCTTGTGTGAAATTTAGTGATGGCCACACTAAATTTGCTTGTTAACATCTAATTCATAGAAAAATTCTTTTATTTTTATTATTTTTAAATTGAAATATAGTGCCTTACAATGTTGTGTTAGTTTCAGGTGTCCAGCAAAGTGATTCAGTTATACATACATACATACATACACACACACACATATATATATATATATACACACCCACACATATGTATTCTTTTTCAGATTTCTTTTCCATTTTCAGTTCAGTTCAGTTCAGTCGCTCAGTCGTGTCCGACTCTGCAACCCCATGAATCGCAGCACGCCAGACCTCCCTGTCCATCACCAACTCCCGGAGTTCACTCAGACTCACGCCCTTTGAGTCAGTGATGCCATCCAGCCATCTCATCCTCTCTTGTCCCCTTCTCCTCCTGCCCCCAATCCCTCCCAGGATCAGAGTCTTTTCCAATGAGTCAACTCTTCGCCTGAGGTGGCCAAAGTACTGGAGCTTCAGCTTTAGCATCGTTCCTTCCAAAGAAATCCCCGGGCCGATCTCCTTCAGAATGGACTGGTTGGATCTCCTTGCAGTCCAAGGGACTCTCAAGAGTCTTCTCCAACACCACAGTTCAAAAGCATCAATTCTTCGGCGCTCAGCCTTCTTCACAGTCCAACTCTCGCATCCATACATGACCACAGGAAAAACCATAGCCTTCAGTTGTCCAGCAAAGTGATTCAGTTATACATACATATATACACACACATACATATACACACCCACACATATGTATTCTTTTTCAGATTCTTTTCCATTTTAGATTATTATAAGATATTGAATATGGTTCTCTGTGCTATACAGTAGGTCTTTGTTGTTTATCTTATGTATAAAAGTATGTATCTTAATCTCAAACTCCTAATTTGGGGAAACATTCCCTTTAAATGTGTGTAGGTTTTTGACTCTAGGTGATAAGTAGTTCTCTTTCTTCTATGAAGTACATTCTTAACACTTTAAAATACTTTTTGTATACATAAAATGTTCATGTGATTCAAAAACTAAAAAATCTATTTTGAGGAGTCTAATTTCCAGTTTTGTTTTGGTTTAACATGCTGTCTCCAGCCATAGAGAATGTTTTCTATTTGTTTCCTATAGATGTCTGTTGTTTCTTTGTGTAGATACAAGCAAATACCAGTANTCTTAACACTTTAAAATACTTTTTGTATATATAAAATGTTCATGTGATTCAAAAACTAAAAAATCTATTTTGAGGAGTCTAATTTCCAGTTTTGTTTTGGTTTAACATGCTGTCTCCAGCCATAGAGAATGTTTTCTATTTGTTTCCTATAGATGTCTGTTGTTTCTTTGTGTAGATACAAGCAAATACCAGTACACTCTATATACCCACTCCTTTTATATGTAGTATGCTACATAAATTATTCTGACCTTGTTTTTTTTTTTAGTAGTGTACCTTTAGCATCTTTCCACATTAGTATATAGAAAAGATTTATTAACAGATGCAGAATACACCATTGTGTGGCCTGTGCCATAGTTTATTGAAGGTAACCCCCGTTGATGGTTGAATGTTTTCCAGTCTTGCAGTCACAGCCTGTGGTGAATAACGTTGTGCACATGTGAGTTCATATATGTGAAGTGTATCTGTGGGATACCTTTGCAGAAGTGGGATTGCTGGGTCCGTGAGCATTGCATTTATGCATTTTGATAAATGCTGCCCACCTTCAGGGTTGTACCATTTTGAACCCTTGCAGGTATCTATCTCCACAGCCTCTTGTAATAGGCTGATTACCAGCCTTTGGATCTGTTTCAGTCCGATAAGGTGGAAAGTAACTCATTGTGGTTTTAATGTGCATTACTTTGATTATGAAGGAGGCTGAGCATCTTTTCACATGCTTAAAGGCTGTTTCTTTCTTTCTTTCTTTTTTTTACTTGACAGTATTGTATTGGTTTTGCCATGCATCAACATGAATCCACCATGGGTATACATATGTTCCCCATCCTGAACCCCGCTCCCACCTCCCCCCCCCAACCCCGATCCCATCCTTCTGGGTCATCCCAGTGCACCAGCCCCGAGCACCCTGTATCCTGCATCGAACCTGGACTGATGATTTGTTTCACATATGATATTATACATGTTTCAATGCCATTCTCCCAAATCATCCCATCCTCGCCCTCTCCCACAGAGTCCAAAAGACTGTTCTATACATCTGTGTCTCTTTTGCTGTCTTGCATATAGAGTTATCATTACCATCTTTCTAAATTCCATATATATGTGTTAGTATACTGTATTGATATTTTTCTTTCTGGCTTACTTCACTCTGTATAATAGGCTCCAGTTTCATCCACCTCATTAGAACTGATTCAGATATATTCTTTTTAAGGCTGTTTCTTTTCTGTGAACTATTTGTTCATGCCCTTTGCACATTTTTCTTTTGAATTACTTTTTTCCTTAACAATTTCTAGGAATTTATAAATTAGACCTTTGTGATGCGAATTGCAGTTTCCTCAAGCTTGTCATTTTTCAGAAGTTTAATGTATTTTGGTATAGAGAAGGCTTTAAAGTTTTTTCTTTAAATTTTAAGCAGTCGATATTTTATGGATTTTTGAGTCATGAAAAGGCCTCCAAGAATTTGGATTTCGCCCATGTTTCTTTTCTTTAAGGATTTTTTTCCCCTTTATGGTTTCATTTTTACGCTTAAATCTTTGATCCGTTTAGAATTTATTCTGGTATTCAGGGGTGATATATAGATTCAGCTTTATCCATATGGCTACCACTAATTTTTAGCCATTTGTTTCAGAATAGAGTACACCTTCATTATAGTCCAGATTTCCAGATATGCTGGGAGACCTCTCTGGGCTTTCTGGTCAGTTCCATTAAGTCTTTCTATTCCTGCACAAGCACACACTATTGGATTTATAAAATGTCTTAATGCCTTGTGAAACTAGTTTGTCCTGTTGCCCTTCATTTTCCTGGCCATTCTTGCTTGTTTGTTTTTCCATGTGAACTTTAGAATAATTTGTCAGTTCCAGAAAAGAAAAACACACTTTAAAAAAGTTGAGATCATGTTAAATTTATAAACTAACATAGGGAGAATTGATATCTTTCTGATACTGAATTTTCCATTCCAAGACCATGATGTATTTTTTTCATTTGTTTGGTTTTACTCCTGACTCCTAGAGCACAAATTTTTCTCATACAGGTTTTTTCCCATTTCTTGTTAAATTTTTTTTATATGTGTGTATATTTATGTGAATTGGAGAAGGAAATGGCAACCCACTCCAATATTCTTGCCTGGAGAATTCCATGGACAGAAGAGCCAGTGGGCTACAGTCCATGGGATCATGAAGAGTCAGACACAACTAAGTGACTAACTTTCATTTTCATTTATGTATGTTTTTATACATACATATAAAGTCTTTATCTTTGAAGATAATGAAGTCTTTATCTTTTCTAAGTGGTTTTGATTGTATGAAGGCTATTTATTTCTGTGTAGGTACAGAAGGTGATATACCTTGAAATTCTAATTAGTTTTTAACAGGCATTAAATTCTGTGGAATCCCTTATACTTTTTTTTGCCTGAAGAGAAANATATATTCTTTTTAAGGCTGTTTCTTTTCTGTGAACTATTTGTTCATGCCCTTTGCACATTTTTCTTTTGAATTACTTTTTTCCTTAACAATTTCTAGGAATTTATAAATTAGACCTTTGTGATGCGAATTGCAGTTTCCTCAAGCTTGTCATTTTTCAGAAGTTTAATGTATTTTGGTATAGAGAAGGCTTTAAAGTTTTTTCTTTAAATTTTAAGCAGTCGATATTTTATGGATTTTTGAGTCATGAAAAGGCCTCCAAGAATTTGGATTTCGCCCATGTTTCTTTTCTTTAAGGATTTTTTTCCCCTTTATGGTTTCATTTTTACGCTTAAATCTTTGATCCGTTTAGAATTTATTCTGGTATTCAGGGGTGATATATAGATTCAGCTTTATCCATATGGCTACCACTAATTTTTAGCCATTTGTTTCAGAATAGAGTACACCTTCATTATAGTCCAGATTTCCAGATATGCTGGGAGACCTCTCTGGGCTTTCTGGTCAGTTCCATTAAGTCTTTCTATTCCTGCACAAGCACACACTATTGGATTTATAAAATGTCTTAATGCCTTGTGAAACTAGTTTGTCCTGTTGCCCTTCATTTTCCTGGCCATTCTTGCTTGTTTGTTTTTCCATGTGAACTTTAGAATAATTTGTCAGTTCCAGAAAAGAAAAACACACTTTAAAAAAGTTGAGATCATGTTAAATTTATAAACTAACATAGGGAGAATTGATATCTTTCTGATACTGAATTTTCCATTCCAAGACCATGATGTATTTTTTTCATTTGTTTGGTTTTACTCCTGACTCCTAGAGCACAAATTTTTCTCATACAGGTTTTTTCCCATTTCTTGTTAAATTTTTTTTATATGTGTGTATATTTATGTGAATTGGAGAAGGAAATGGCAACCCACTCCAATATTCTTGCCTGGAGAATTCCATGGACAGAAGAGCCAGTGGGCTACAGTCCATGGGATCATGAAGAGTCAGACACAACTAAGTGACTAACTTTCATTTTCATTTATGTATGTTTTTATACATACATATAAAGTCTTTATCTTTGAAGATAATGAAGTCTTTATCTTTTCTAAGTGGTTTTGATTGTATGAAGGCTATTTATTTCTGTGTAGGTACAGAAGGTGATATACCTTGAAATTCTAATTAGTTTTTAACAGGCATTAAATTCTGTGGAATCCCTTATACTTTTTTTTGCCTGAAGAGAAAGAAAGCCTTGGAAGTCGGGCTTGCAGTTAAATTCTATAGCTGCATTTATGAGCTCAGTGGACATCTGGGGGTCTGTTTGACTCCTCTGAGCCTTGGTTTCCTAATTAGTAAAAGGAACAATTCTGGCTTGGTAAGAATGTTTGGAGAATTAAGAAGAATGTGAAAGTCATCATTTAGTGCCTCTTCTACCACTGTCACTGCCAACAGCAGCATGGACTGAGGCTGCTATTCTCTTTTGTTTCTTCCTCTCTCCCCTCTCACCTGTAAAAGAGACAGACATTGTGAAGAAAAGTAATAAAACAATACCAGACTTGAAATTAAAAGTAAGCTGTGATTCACTCCGAGCAGGATAATCAGTGTCCTTGAGAAACGACAAACTCAACCCAGCATTTGAGGCCCCTCCTGCTTCTCTCTCTGACCTTGCTGCTGGTTGCCCTCTCGGATTCCCCCTGACCAGAGGCTGCATAGCCTTCCCCAAAGGCCCCGCGTTTCCTGTAGTGCCATCGCTTCCACTTAGGATGTTTTGCTACCTAATCCTGCCAGTTCAAATACGTGCTGCCCCGCACCCAATAAAAAAACAGAATCTGTCTCCTTGCGTCGTTCCTCTGTCCTGCAGCTTAGCTGTGATATACTGGAAGCTATGAGGAGAGAGACTGTCATGTCCACCAAAGAACGCAGGATACCTGGAAAAGAGCAGACACGCAGATGTTTTTAAATAAGTAAAGAATAATTGATTTAGATCTTTCTTTGACTCGATGGACATGAGTTTGAGCAGGCTCCAGGAGTTGGTGAAGGACAGAGAAGCCTGCTGTGCTGCAGTCCATGGGGTTGCAAAGAGTCAGACACGACTGAGCAACTGAATTGAACCTGCCTTGTGTCATATGCTGGGTAATTCTGTCACCCAGAACATTGTAAGCGTGTTGAAGATAAGAATTATGCCATTTCTCCATAATTATAGTAATGATGTGGTGATAGAGGTGGTGAAAGGCAAATGGATTATATACGAGTAATAATAAAAGTGAAAGCTAACGTTCATCGAACATTCTATTATGTCCAGAAACTGTTTGAAAGTCCTTGCTGTGGATAATCTAACATAACCCTCAGCCGGCTTAGGCGTTAAGTCCTATTATTAGGCACTTGGGGAAACCAAGGCACACGGGTTTATGGACTTGCTCAGGAGCAGACAAGCGAGGAAGTGATAGTGCTGAGACTCAGGCAGGTGTTCTTAATCTAGCAACCCAGCTTTTCACCTGCTGTGAGGTTGACTATAGTTAGGTATAGGTTCTTGAACCATTTAGGGAAGGTTATTCAATTCCACTTGAACCTACTCACTTTTCTGCCCAATCTTCCCATTTTAGTAACTTCTATTTTATTCATTCTGATTCCTCTCAGACTCGATCTCCGAGATACTTTCTCTGACCACCCTGCCTGGCATACCGTAGATGTTGAATAAAAAGTAATTTTAACTTTTTTTTCTCTAGGTTCCCTCTCTAGGTGCTAAGAAAGAGAATGTGAGACAGGAAAATAATTAAACATTTTTACTGAGGTAAGTTTTTTATGATTTAACTTTTTTAAAGAAAATGTCTCTTATTTAAAAAAATTTCTCTCCATACCTGCTTTCTGAAGATACAAGAGGGAGATTGCTGTTTTAGGAGTGTGTCAGTTGATAGAACCTGGGGTTCTTAAAGGGGTTGCTAGAAATGTGGCCTTCTGATTAAGGTCATTTGGCTTCCTTACTTATTTGACTTGAATCTTTAATAAATTTCTGTTATCTCCTTCTTTTAAAGCCTGGTGCTGAGAAGGAGATCCCACAGGTGGAAATCCGTAAGCTGTTTGGTGATTATACATACTTGCAACATTCAGTGAAAACTTTTGATTTTAAAGTAGGGAGTTGAAGGGATTTGAAGCCACTTGGTGAGATTGCAACACTTCATTTTCCTAAATGAAAATGTGTTGTTTTTTTTCTTGCAATAGTGAGAAAAAACTTCCATCAATGCCTAACTCCTGCCACCCAGAAATGACTGCCATTATTATTTTGATGAAACTCCATTTAGAAATTTATGAATGTAGAAGTATTTACATATAAATCGTTAAGCAAATTGGTCTTTTATTTCCTACAACAGTATATTTTATGTATCTTTACACATGAATTGTAAAAGACATGTATAGTCGTATACAGTCATTTTACTGACAATATTTGATTGTTTAGAGGCACCATATTTTAATTGAGTCATTAATTTGATGACTGTTTAGATGGTTTCTAGTGGATAATCATGTGTCACACAACCCTGTACCTACATCATTGTATGCTTGTTCATTTATCTTCTTTGAAGTATAACTACTGGGTCAAAGATGATACACATTTTAAATGTAGGTGCTTGTGGCTAAACTGCCCTCTGTAAATAAAGGCCCCTCCCCAAATGAAATTTACCAGCTTCCTGTTTTCCATGCCCTTACCCATACTGAGTTTTGTTCGTGTGTTTAATGCTTACCCTAGGGAAAAATGGTGTCTTTCTGGGATAGCAGGCTTTCCTGTTTTAACCGTGTTTGTTGATTTGGGGCTGTGCTGGACCTCTGTTGCTGCACATGGGCTTTTCTAGCAGGGGCTCCTTTCCACTGCAGTGGGCGGGCTTCCCGGCGCAGTGGCTTTTCTTGTCGTGGAGCACTGGCTCTAGGGGCGTGGACTTTAGTAGTTGGGGCATGTGTTATCTTCCCAGATCAGGGACTGAACCTGTGTCTCCTGCACTAGCAGGTAGATTCTTTACCATTGAGCCACCAGGGAAGCAAGATAGCAGGGTTTCTGACTGGAGTAAACCTTTCATGTTTAAAGACCTCTTTCGTCTGAGAGCCTTACTTACATAAAGAATTTCCTTATTAAAAACATACATGTGGTTCTTATGTGTATGTGAGACACTCTTGGACTTTAAATGTGATGAAAATGTTGAAATATATTGAGTTCTTTATTTTTAGGTCTATTACCCTGATTGAAAGTGAAAGTTGCTCAGTCATGTCTGACTCTGTGACCCAGGCCAGAATACTGGAGTGGGTAGCCTTTCCCTTCTCCAGGGGATCTTCCCAACCCAGGGATCAAACCCAGGTCTCCCACATTGCAGGCAGATTCTTTACCAGTTGAGCCACAAGGGAAGCCCAAGAATACTGGAGTGGGTAGCCTATCCCTTCTACAGGGGATCTTCCTGACTCAGGAACTGAACTGGGGTCTCCTGCACTGCAGGTGGATTCTTTACCAACTGAGCTATCAGGGAAGCCCCATTACCCTGATTAATTTAGTATAAATATTTTTAAATTGTTGTTGTTCAATCACCAAGTTGTGTCCGACTCTTTGTGACTGCATGGACTGCATGCAGCACACCAGGCTTCCCTGTCCTTCACTATCTCCCGGAGTTTGCTCAAGCTCATCTCCATTGAGTCGGTAATGCCATCCAACCATCTCATTCTCTGTCTTTCCTTCTGCCTTTAGTATTTCCCAGCATCAGGATCTTTTTCAGTGAGTTGGCTCTTCACATCAGGTGACTAAAGTATTGGAGCTTCAGCTACAGCATCGGTCTTTCCAGTGAATATTCAGGGTTGATTTCCTTTAGGATTGACTGGTTTGATCTTCTTGCTGTCCAAGGGACTCTCAAGAGTCTTCTCCAGCATGACAGTTCAAAAGCATCAGTTCTTTCACGCTCAGCCTTTATGATCCAACTCTCACATCTATATATGACTGTTGGATAAACTATAGCTCTGACTATACGGACCTTTGTCAGCAAGGTGATGTTTCTGCTTCTTAATATGCTATCTAGGTTTGTCATGGCTTTTTTCTCCAAGGAGTAANTGACAGTTCAAAAGCATCAGTTCTTTCACGCTCAGCCTTTATGATCCAACTCTCACATCTATATATGACTGTTGGATAAACTATAGCTCTGACTATACGGACCTTTGTCAGCAAGGTGATGTTTCTGCTTCTTAATATGCTATCTAGGTTTGTCATGGCTTTTTTCTCCAAGGAGTAAGCATCTTTTAATTTTGTGGCTGCAGTCACCATCTACAGTGATTTGGAACCCAAGAAAATAAAACCTGCCACTGTTTCTACTTTTTCTCCATCTGTTTGCTGTGAAGTGATGCCATGATTTTAGTTTTTTGAATGTTGAGTTTTAAGCCAGCTTTTTCACTCTCCTCTTTCACCCTCATCAGGAGTCTTTAGTTCCTCTTTGCTTTCTGCCATTAGTGTCATCTGCATATCTGAAGTTGTTGATATTTCTTCCAGTAGTCTTGCTTCTAGCTTGTGATTCATCTAACCCAGCATTTCACACGATGTACTTCAAATATAAGTTAAATAAGCAGGATGACAGTATACAGCCTTGATGTTCTCCTTTTCCGATTTTGAACCAGTCTGTTGTTCCATGTCTGGTTCTAATTGTTGCTTCTTGACCTGCATACAGGTTTCTCAAGAGGCAGGTCAGGTGGTCTTATGTTCCCATCTCTTTAAGAATTTTCCACTATTGGCAACTAACTAATATTACTGAGTTAGGTGACTATGCATTCACACGTATATGTATGAATGCCGATGTTGAGTTTTATCTGTCCAGAGGATTTTGCCAGTTTCTGATACGAATATGAGCTCTAATTTTATGTTTGTTTTAGATTTTATTTCAAATAAAAGTTGCCTAAGGAAGGACTGACATGAAACAAACATGTACTTTGTCATCGGCTTACTGTTTGTTTTTTGACTTAATTGAAAGCCAGTTAACATTCATCTTTCTCCTTGATATAGAATGCATCTTCTTATAGATTGCCTTTCATGTGATGCTTTTCTTTTCACTCCAAGTTAACATGGTTGAGGCTTGGACCTAGTGTGTTTTATGCACCAGCTTACATCCAGCAACTACTGTGATAACCTGGCACGTACGTACATGGTAGACACTCAAATCATTTTTGTAGGAATTAATGNTTTAGCATCATTCCTTCCAAAGAAATCCCAGGGTTGATCTCCTTCAGAATGGACTGGTTGGATCTCCTTGCAGTCCAAGGGATTCTCAAGAGTCTTCTCCAACACCACAGTTCAGAAGCATCAGTTCTTCGGCGCTCAGCCTTCTTCACAGTCCAACTCTTAACATCCATACATGATGACTAGAAAAACCATAGCCTTGACTAGATGGACCTTAGTCGGCAAAGTAATGTCTCTGCTTTTGAATATGCTATCTAGATTGGTCATAGCCTTTCTTCTAAGGAGTAAGCGTCTTTTAATTTCATGGCTCTGTTGAGATATAATTCATGTACCACGGAGTTCACCCATTTAAAGCATGCAACTCAGTAGATTTCAGTACATTCACAAGAGTTGTGCTCAATCCGAAAAGATGGGTGGCAATCAGAACTATTTGTTATGGTTTTTGATTTTCTCTTCCAGTTTCTTGCTACTGTGTACACCGTGTATCTAGACCAGGTATCTTGTAGCCACAGTATTTAGAATTCTTAGTGTAATAACATGTAGAAATGGATGTGATGACTTTGATGCCTAGAAGTGAACCTAAAGAAACCATTTTACTTTCTTCAGGTTTTCCAAGTTTTCAGAAAGGAAAATATCCTGCTTACCAGTCAGTTCAGCACTGGGCGGGGAAGGGTGTGTGTCTCTCTCTAAGCTAAAGCCCAAGTAATTCCATACAGTCAGAGCATAAAATATGAGGCAAGGAATAACAGGTGTGTGGCTGCAGAGGAAGATTGATTGTGGAGAGCTGGATGTGTTCTGTTAAGGAGTTTAGATCTTGTCCCTGTTGATGCTGGAGCCACTCTCCAGCAGGGGGAGCGTGATTTAGTCACTCTGGCCTCTGTGTTATGGATGCTGCCTGCAAGGGCAGGACTGGAGACCAGAGTCGCATTAGGCTGTAAGTGCGGACCTGAACTAGGGTATTTGTGGCAAAGTTGGATAAGACTCAGGCTGGAAATGTTCAGGAGCTATCAGTCAGGAATCCTGGCTACAAGTAACAGAAATCCTCCTTAAGTTTACACTATCTTAAGTTAAAAGAGGAATTAATTGGAAGGTTCTTGGAGAAGGTTGTAAAAGATATGAAATGCTGCAGAAACCAGAACAACCCAGGGACCCTGGGGATTGGAAGAGGTCTCATCATCACAGGGACTCTTTCTCCCAACTCTGGGCCCTTGGGCTTCTGCATAGGGCAGGGGCCGTCTTCATACGCTCTTGCCAAGAAGAAGAAAAAGCTCCTCTCTCCCAGCTCATTTTTAAAATCCCAAGGGCTCTCTTGGCTTTGAGTTTTTTGCCTTCACCAGGCAGGGGTATCTTTGAAAGCTGTCTACCACCATCACGTTGGGAGTTCCCCAAAAGAGGAAGGTTGTGGGCAGAGCCGACCGTGGACGCATGCTCAGGGAGTACTGAGCCGGAGGAGATCCGAGGAGGAAGAGGGCCTCCCTCTTGTGTGTCTCTGGTAGCCCGTGATGGCACCATTGCCATCGAGAATGCAGGTTCAGGGAGCAGGCAGACTGCAGTGCCGTGAGTTCAGTTTCACACCAGCTTAGACTGGGACGTGGAACTAATCACAACTTGTATGTTACATATTTTTACAATTGTTTGACTGGTTTGGCTTTCTTCACAATTGAAAGTCTCATGAGGACAGGGACTGTCTTGTTTTCTTCATTCTGAACTTGCAGAGCCCAGCATAGTATACTTGACACATAACAGGTATTCAGTGAATATCTATGTGAATGATTCAGGTGAACATGTTTAGCACGCAGCTGAATATACAGTTTGGATCTCAGTTGAGGACAGGAAATATAGATTTGGGAGTTATCAGTGTAGGGCTATGTAGTGGACATAATGGCTAAGGGACTGTTATAAAAGTTCAGATACTGTGTAGACCTGAAATTTTCATGTCCAGGTAATGAAATTATGCCTTTTTTCTTTGCCATGCCAAGTGTTATCAGTAATTATCTACTGACAGTCCTGCTAATTAGTTTTTTAAATTTCGTGACTAAAATTAGATTTGTGATAGATAGGGAAATAAAGGTGATAAAGACAGATTCTGTTTCCTTTTAAGAATAACTGACTCATAGGATGAAACCTTGGATATGATTTCAGATCACTCCTGTAAGCTCTCACAAAAGATGTTTATAAAACACTTGGAACAATACAGATTGTACTAAGAAAATGTGCTTTGATCAACTCTGGAGATACAAAGCAGGGAACTTAATAAATCAGATCCTATTTGTGAATGGAAAGGACTGGAAGTTCACCTTAAAAGTAAGAACTGAGTTCACAGCAAGACCTAAATTTTGTATTCTGAATAGCAGATGTTAACTTATTTTCATCTTTTATGTAAAAAAAAAAAAAATTGCAGGTTTCATATTTTGGCATCTTGAAATCTGCCTCCTGATTCCTATCTCTTAATAGCTTTTGGAACACTAGTCTAGAAATGGAATTTGACTTTGGTTTTTTACACTTTAATTTTGAGGTGAATGTGCTGCCAGCTGTCTTTCCTCTATATTCAAGACAACCAAATCACAGGTAGCTTGGATATGGTATAATTTTTATTATTTAAATATTAGAAAAATAGGGTCTTACTTATCGAAAGTAGTAATGTTACGTTGATACTTGGGAAAGATGGTTTTTTGTGCTTTTTTTTTCATTTTAATGCATAAATAGAATTGTATTACTTTTATGGGCTAAATGCTCTCATCCTACCACCTTGCCATATGACAAGATATTATAGTAAATTCCATGTATTTTAAGTGTCTTTGTTTATTGCCTAGATTCCTTTCTTACCCTCCTAGTAGAAATATGAACCATATTCGTTTATTTAATTTTTCGCCAAAGAACTTTAACTAAATTTGCCTGACTCCCAGTCCAGGCAAGTGTCTTTTAGCAAGTTAATTTAAAGGAGCATTTCTAAAAACTCAAATTGCATAGATTATAGTATTCCAGCTTTTAAAATTACTGTTAAGATGTATGTTTAAATTATGACACAGATGATTTTCTTTTGGTTTATAGATTAATGCTTATTCTTTCAAATAGGTTCAACACATATCTGGTTGACTAAGACTGTGTGCCTTCTGAATTTTACCAAGGCTCCTTCAAAACTGGGAAAGAGAATACATTTCAGATCTTAATGATAAAGTCAAAATTATGAGTTTGACTCCTGCATAAGCTAGTTAAATTATAAATGGGAAAATCTCCTTCCTGAGACCCCAGACCCCAGCAAACTGTATCCTTTTTGAAATCAGTTACAGAGCTGAAATGAAAGAAGGTTGATTTCTGGAGATACCCCTTATCAGCTCCTGGAGGAAAAAAAAAAAAACTTTACCTCTAATATAGTTTAGCTTATTCAGTATTCTGAAATGATTTTTATCAAGAGGTTCTTACCTTCATTCTTTTCTAGTTAATTTTTCAGAGGTAGCATCACTGAAAATAGAAAAGTTCACAGCCTAGATGTCAGAGAGGGGTTCGTCAGCAGCCCTTGTGGATGGTGGTGCACAGTGGCCCTTGAAGGAAGAGGCCTGACTCTCATGCCACCGGGCCTGGGACTCGTCAGGGCCACTCTTCTGCTGCATCGCTTTCACGTATGCCGTATCTCCACTCCTTAGTTCTTGGATTTTTTTTGATGACTAATAAATATAATTTTATCATATATGATAATATAACTTTGTCATATAATTTTGTTACCGTATCATTCATGATGAAAGAGGAGAGTGAAAAAGTTGGCTTAAAACCCAACATTCAAAAAACGAAGATCATGGCATCTGGTCCCATCAATTCATGGGAAATAGATGGGGAAACAATGGTAACAGTGAGAGATTTTATTTTCTTGGGCTCCAAAATCACTGCAGATGGTGACTGCAGCCATGAAATTAAAAGATGCTTGCTCTTTGGAAGAAAAACTATGACCAACCTAGACAGCATATTAAAAAGCAGAGACATTACTTTGCCAACAAAGATCCACCTAATCAAAGCTATGGTTTTTCTGGTAGTCATGTATGGATGTGAGAGTTGGATTATAAAGAAAGCTGAGTGCCAAAGAATTGATGCTTTTGAACTGTGGTGTTGGAGAAGACTCTTGAGAATCCCTTGAACTGCAAGGAGATCCAACCAGTCCATCCTGAAGATCAGTCCTGAATATTCATTGGAAGGACTGATGCTAAAACTGAAACTCCAATACTTTGGCCACCTGATGCGAAGAACTGACTCATTGGAAAAGACCCTCATGCTGGGAAAGATTGAAGGCAGGAGGAGAAGGGGACGACAGAGGATGAGATGGTTGGATGGTATCACTGACTTGATGGACCTAAGTTTGAGCAAGCTCCAAGAGTTGGTGATGGACAGGGAAGCCTGGCATATTGCAGTCCATGGGTTGCAAAGAGTCGGACACAACTGAGTGACTGAAGTGAAAAATAATTATAAAAGGAGCATTAAATAATGGGATAGGAGGAACATCCAAATAGTTTACCCAGATTTAGTCTAATTAAGGAAGGATTTGTCTGAGTTATGGAAAGTTTAAAACAATTGAAATGCACCTCTGATTAAGTGTGTGTAGAATTTAGGCTAATGTGTTGCCTAGCAGTTATAAAGACTGGTGATTCCAAATAATATATGCATACTCTGTATGTAAACTGACATTTCTAATGGACTTTAGCTGTGGTTTCTGTAGTTTAAGTAGCTGATGAATCTTGATTATGCTCTCAGTAAACAGTCTTTCTCACTAGGCAGAGAATGCAGACACTTTTCAACCTGGGCTTGCTCCTGTGTTAGTCACACCCTAATTTAACAACTTTTATTCTGCATCTCAGAAGTAGTGAAATAGTGTGCAGAAATGCTCTTAAGGATGGAAGCATGTGGTTTGTAGGCTTCTTTTACAGATGTGTTGTCATGAAATCTTGTATGTAGAGCAGCTCATCTTCAAATGGCAGTAGAGGTCTGGACTGGCCCTCATATAAGCTCGAGGAGCTCCATTTGAAACCGTTGTTCAGGCAGTTGTGAATGAAAGGTCGAGTCTGGAGAGGAATGAAGGATAAATTACTTGTCCGTATATCCTATTTGTTAATACTTGATACTGTATTATTTATGTGAAAAACACGGGTGCAATTTAAAATGTTTGACACCACCATACACACAGTCAGAAGTAATAATCACACTGGCAGCTGCTCTACCCCATAACTCTAAGGCAGTCTTTTCATCTTAGAGGAAAGACCTTGCCTGACTTGCCATGATTATGATAATGAAGGGTACCCAAAAGCCAAAGTGAGGAAGAGTAATTATCCTATACCTAGTTCTGTCAACAGTGTTGTTCTCTCTTCCATGGTAAGGCATAGTCCGATTAAAGTGAATTAGAGAATAATAACCACACTGAGAATAAACACCAAGTGCTCATGGTTGTAACAGTCCATGTTCTCAGACAGCTGTGGTCCCTGTGGGGGCCTGGCTGGGAGACTCACTGCTAAGGAGTTTAAGATTTCTTCTGTTCTGTTCATCATGGGGAATAGCTCAGTCATCTTGGGCAGGTTCTTAAAGTCACTGATGCTCTACCAGTCTGTGAAATGCTTCATCACAGAATTGCCATGAGGGCAAGTGGAAGTGCTGCATCTGAAGTGGTTAGCACAGTGCCTGGCATGTTTTAAATCGTCAGTAGAAGTTAGGCGACAGACGTTAACAAGAGGGCAGTAATGGATGGAGGAGATGTTGTGAAGAAGCACAGATTCGGCTCTCGGCTTTAGTGGAACTCCACTGTGATAGGTGTCATTTTACCTTTTTAATTAAAGTAAATATTGGAGACGAGTTGGAAAAAGCTTCATAATGAAAACTTTGTTTACTCTCAGCTGTTGAATGTCTCTCGTTTTTGGACATGTTTCCTACCCTTTTACTTTAAAAATTTTAATTTTCATTTTTACAAATCTGAAAAACAGAAATGAAAAGTTAAAATTACAGAATATGCTGGTTAGTTTTTCGTCTTTCATTTTAATGGTTATTTCTCTACAGGAATGAAAATATTCACAAACTATGCTCACAGAACTTGTGGTCTGGAATGCTGTGGTTACCGAATATTTAGGAGCCACCAGGGAGGTCTATTTAGGAGATTAGCGGTGTTTAATGTGGATGTGAGTTTGGATATGATGTGTTTAGAACATGTGACAGAATCATTTTGTCAGTCAGAATTTACTAAAAGCTTATCACCTGATAAAATTGTTCCTTTGAGAACAGAAAACATGATAGTTCAAAGACAGCTTAAAATTTTTAGGAAAGGAATAACAGTTTCTAAGGGAATCTGAAGCACAGTACATCAACAGTTTTCTCTAACAAGGGATATTTATTGATATTTTTGTCCATTGCGTGAGTTCATTGGATTGTTTTATTAAAAGAATCCTAAAAGAGGAGTATCACTGCACAAGAGAAAATATAGTATAGATTTTCAAATGAATGCCCTTGATAAGCTGTAAACTGTCATGTATATTAATGGCAAGAGCTGTGGACCTATTGAGTTTTGTTTTTGATGAATAAATAAGCTTATATCTTCTGTCAGATGTAATTACCATCTTTGGTCCAATTGACATGGAATTCTCTAAAGAAGAGAATGTGCTATGGCATACTATCTCATCTGATACTAACAGGGACCTGACTTAAAGTTGCCTGGTTGTTATGGATAGTTAATTAATTAATTATGGGTCTTGCTACATTTTTTTTCACATCTTTTTATACTTCTAAAGTGGCAGAATCTCTTAGGGATGACAAGTTCCACTCTGTGTATGGAGGTACTTTTTTTNTGTTCCTTTGAGAACAGAAAACATGATAGTTCAAAGACAGCTTAAAATTTTTAGGAAAGGAATAACAGTTTCTAAGGGAATCTGAAGCACAGTACATCAACAGTTTTCTCTAACAAGGGATATTTATTGATATTTTTGTCCATTGCGTGAGTTCATTGGATTGTTTTATTAAAAGAATCCTAAAAGAGGAGTATCACTGCACAAGAGAAAATATAGTATAGATTTTCAAATGAATGCCCTTGATAAGCTGTAAACTGTCATGTATATTAATGGCAAGAGCTGTGGACCTATTGAGTTTTGTTTTTGATGAATAAATAAGCTTATATCTTCTGTCAGATGTAATTACCATCTTTGGTCCAATTGACATGGAATTCTCTAAAGAAGAGAATGTGCTATGGCATACTATCTCATCTGATACTAACAGGGACCTGACTTAAAGTTGCCTGGTTGTTATGGATAGTTAATTAATTAATTATGGGTCTTGCTACATTTTTTTTCACATCTTTTTATACTTCTAAAGTGGCAGAATCTCTTAGGGATGACAAGTTCCACTCTGTGTATGGAGGTACTTTTTTTTTTTTTTTTTTTTTAACATTTGTCCTGAATTCACTTAGGTTTCAAAAGATAGCTTTGTTCTGGAATTTTAAGCTGTCAGGGATAATTCTTTATTCATCTTATCACTGGCATTTATTTTTTTAACTTTATATTAGAAGAATAATCATCCTGTTTCCACTGATATTCTTTAGTTGTATTATTGAAATGCAGTGGCTAAAACCTTAGAGACCAGATGCAGAATGGCTTTGTAATTTGCTGCTGACCATGCTGCCTAAAACCCAGGACGTACAGCAATGACAGACAGAGTACATGTACAGTAAATGTTTATTTGAATTAATGAATTGCTCTAGGCTAGCTTGTGGTTATAATATTTTCAAAATTAAGTGACCAGCATTCAGTAGTTTAGCTAAACATTTGGGCTTTGGTTGAAGCCAGTAAACAGACCGCCGTGTAATCTAGGGAGACCAGTCTGTTCACTTTTCCGTCCAATAGTAATTTACTTTCATAGTTGTGTTTATATAGAGTAAAGGTCAAAAGAAAAGATATATTTGAGGCAGTTATATCAATTGCTTCATTACAATGAAAGATTTTCAATATGCTAATGAAAAAGGGGCAATTTAGAATGGATGTTGTAAAATATAAGCAGTTATTTTCCCCTCAGCTTTATTGAGGCATAATTGACCTGCAGTAAATGGTATGTGTTTAAAGTGTACGATTTAATCTGTTCCGACAAACATGTACACCCTTGAAGCCATCACCACAGTGAGAACACTGACAGTACCCATGGTGGCAAAAGCTTCTTTGTGCTCTTGGTAAAGCCACCCTCACACCCTTCTGCTTGTATCTCCATGCAGCCCCTGATCTGTTGCTGTAGATGAGCGTGCCTGTTCCAGGGTTTTATGTAAGTGGATTCATGTATTCTGTACTCATTTTTGCCTGGCTTCTTTCACTCAGTGTAACCATTTCAAAGTTCATTCATGTTGTTGAGTGTATCAGTAGTTTTTTCCTTTATTCCTGAGAAATATAGATACTCCACAGTTTGTGTATGTATTCCCTGTTGATGGTCATTTGTGTGTTTCCAGTACAGACTATTATAAATAAAACTGATCTGAAAGTTTGTATACAAGTCTTTGTATGGACATATGCTTTCTTTTCTCTTAGGCAGATACCTAGGAATGGGATGGCTCTATCCTGTGGTTCAGTTCAGTTCAATTCAGTTCAGTCACTCAGTCGTGTCCAACTCTTTGCGACCCATGAATCGCAGCATCCCAGGCCTCCCTGTCCATCACCAACTCCCGGAGTTCACTCAGACTCACGTCCATAGAGTCAGTGATGCCATCCAGCCATCTCATCCTCGGTCATCCCCTTCTCCTCCTGCCCCCAATCCCTCCCAGCATCAGAGTCTTTTCCAGTGAGTCATCTCTTCACATGAGGTGGCCAAAGTACTGGAGTTTCAACTTTAGCATCATTCCTTCCAAAGAAATCCCAGGACTGATCTCCTTCAGAATGGACTGGTTGGATCTCCTTGC
>SJYA01003036.1:515555-538526 GCA_006410615.1 Neotragus moschatus
AAAAAAAGTCTGATATTGTTTCTACTGTTTCCCCATCTGTTTCCCATGAAGTGATGGGACTGGATGCCATGATCTTTGTTTTCTGAATGTTGAGCTTCAAGCCAACTTTTTCTCTCTCTTCTTTCACTTTCATCAAGAGGCTCTTTAGTTCCTCTTCACTTTCTGCCGTAAGGCTGGTGTCATCTGCGTATCTGAGGTTATTGATATTTCTCCCAGCAATCTTGATTCCAGCTTGTGTTTCTTCCAGTCCAGCGTTTCTCATGATGTACTCTGCATAGAAGTTAAATAAGCAGGGTGACAATATACAGCCTTGACGTACTCCTTTTCCTATTTGGAACCAGTCTGTTGTTCCATGTCCAGTTCTAACTGTTGCTTCGTGTGGTAGGTTATGTTTAAGTATTTTAAAACCATCAAATTGTTTTTCAAGTTGTCATGTCCTTTTACATTTATCACCAGCAGTGCATGAGAGTTCCAGTTACTCCACATCTCTGTCAGTTGTTAATATGGTCAGTCTTTTTAATTCTAGTCATTCTAATAAATGTGTTGTAGTATAATCTCATTGTGCTTTTAATTTGCATTTTCCTAATGACTAATGTGTTGAGTACTTTTTTATGTGCTAATTTGCCATTTCTCTGTGAAAGGTCAGATCTGTTATTCATTGATTATGTTTTTTGTTTTCTTATTGCTGAGTTTTGAGAGTTCTTTATATATTCTATATGTAGATTCTTTATTAGATAAATGATCTGCAAATATTTTCTCCAAGTCTGATTTGTCTTTTAATTTTCTTAACAGTGTTTTTCAAAGAGCAAAAGTTCTTAAGTTTGACAGTTTATCAGTTTTTCTAATTCATGGGTTATGCATTTAGTATCATATTTAAGAAATCTTTACCTAATCCTTGATCATAGAGATTATCTCCTGTTGTCTTGTAGAAGTTTCATAGTTTTAGGCTTTTACATTTAGGGATATGATCCATTTTGACTTGATTTTTGCGTGTGATACAAGGTGTGATCAGAGTTTGTATTTTTTGCATATGGATATCTGGTTGTTCCAGCACCATCTGTTGAACTGACCGTTCTCTCTTCACTGAATTGCCTTTGCACCTTAGTCAAAAGTCACTTGTGGTCTGTTTTGGAGTCTGTTTTGTTCCATTTGTCTTTTGCGCTGCCATTATGCTTCTACTGTGCTGTCTTATGGAGAAGGCAATGGCACCCCACTCCAGTACTCTTGCCTGGACAATCCCATGGATGGAGGAGCCTGGTAGGCTGTAGTCCATGGGGTCGCGAAGAGTCAGACACGACTGAGTGACTTCCCTTTCACTTTTCACTTTAATGCTTTAGAGAAGGAAATGACAACTCACTCCAGTGTTCTTGCCTGGAGAATCCCAGGGGATGGTGGAGCCTGGTGGGCTGCCGTCTGTGGGGTTGCACAGAGTTGGACACGACTGAAGTGACTTAGCAGCAGCAGCATCATGCTGTCTTAATCATTGTAGCCTTATACTCAGGGTTGAAATTGGTAGTATTAGTCCTCCAATTTTGCACATTTTTTTCAAAGTTGTTTTGGCTGTCCATATAAAATTTAGCATCAGCTTATCAACATATACAAAACAGCCTTTGAGAATTTGTTCGGGATTGTAATGAGTCTATATGTCAATTTGGGCTTCCCAAAATAAAAAATGGAAACAGTGACAGACTTTATTTTCTTGGGCTCCAAAATCACTGAAGATGGTGATTGCAGCCATGAAATTAAAAGATAATTGCTCCTTGGAAGAAAAGCTATGACAGACCTAGACAGCATGTTAAAAAGCAGAAACATCACTTTTCCGACAATGGTCTGTATAGTCAAAACTATGGTTTTTCCAGTAGTCGTGTGAGATGTGAGAGTTGGACCATAAAGAAGGCTAAATGCTGAAGTATTGAACTGTGGTGCTGGAGAAGACTCTTGAGAGTCACTTGGATAGCAAGATCAAACCAATCAATCCTGAAGAAAATCAACCCTGAATATTCATTGGAAGGACTGACACTAAAGCTGAAGCCCCAGTACTTTGGCCACCTGATGTGAAGAGCCACCTCATTGGAAAAGACCCTGATGCTGGGAAAGATTGGGGGCAGGAGGAGAAGGGGACGACAGAGGATGAGATGGTTGGATGGCATCACCGATTCAGTGGACATGAGTCTGAGCCAACTCCAGAAGACAGTGAAGGACAGGGAGCCTGGTGTGCTGCTGTTCATTGGATTGCAAAGCGTTGAACAACACTGAGTGAACAACAGAAAGCAAAGATGGCACTAGTGGTAAAGAACCCGGCTGCCAGTGTAGGAGATGTAAGAGACACAGGTTCAATCACTGGGTCGGGAAGATTCCCTGGGGGAGGACTCAGCAACACACTCTGGTATTCTTGACTAGAGAACTCCATGGACAGAGAAGCCCTCGCGGGCTACAGTCCTTAGGGTCTCAAAGAGTTGGACACTACTGAAGCAACCTAGCACGAATGCATGTGTATGTCAATTTGAAGAGAATTGACTTCTTAGAACAGTATTAAGTCTTCCAGCCCATGAAGATGTTTTATTTCTCTCCTTTATTTATGTCATTAATTTCTCTCAGCAGTGTTTTAAAGTACAGATCTTGCGTATCTTTTGCCAGATTTAGGCCAATTTCTTGTATTTTGGCCTTATTATAAGTGGTATTTTTAAAAATGTCAGTATAAAATTGTTCATTGCAATTCAGAAATATAGTACAATTTATGAAAATACAATGTATATATTGGGATAGCCAAAAGATTCATTCAATTTTTTCCAAAAGATGACTCTGGTAATGCTTAATTGTCATACAAAACAATTTTCTTAGATTGTATTGTGATAGCTATCATCAGTGTGCATTAATAAACTTAAATTGGTGAATTTTTGTGTAGTCAGTTTAATATTGAAGATGGAAGGAAAAAAAATGTTTTTGGTGTGTTACGCTTTATTTCAAGAAAGGTAAAAACAACTGAAATGCAAAAAAAAGATTATAGCATATGGAGAAGATGCTGTGATTGAAAGTGTCAAAAATGGTTTGTGGTTTCATGCTGGAGATTTCTCACTGAATGATGCTCTGCATTCAAGTAGACCAGTTGAAGTTAATAATGATCAAATCAAGACATTAATTGGGAACAGTCTTTGTCACACCCTTCTGGAGACAGCTGACATAGTCGAAATATCTGTATCAAGTGTTGAAAATCATTTGCATTGGCTTGGTTGTATTAATCACTTTGATGTTTGGGTTCCATGTAACTTAAAAACCAAAAACCTCTTTGACTGAATTTCCACATGTGAGTCTTTACTAAAATATAATGAAAATGTTGCATTTTTAAAACAAATTGTGATGGGCAGTGAAAAGTTAATACTGTACAATAATATGGGATCGAAGATAACAGAGGACAAGCAAAATGAACTGGCACCAACCACACCAAAGACTGGCCTTCATCCAAAGAAGGTGATCTTGTATATATGGTGGGATTGGAAGGGAGTTCTCTATTACGAGCTCCTTCTGGAAAACGAAGCAGATCCAACAAGTACTGCTCCCAATTGGACCAACTGAAAGCAGCACTTGAAGAGAAGCATCCAGAATTAATCAACAGAAAACGCATGATCCTCCCTCAGGATAATGCAAGACCACCTGTTTCTTTGATGACCAGGCAAAAACTGTTAACTATAACTTGGTTGGTAAGTTCTGATTTGTCCACTGTATTCACCAGACATTGCACCTTTGGATGTCCATTTATTTTGGTCTTTACAAAATTCTCTTAAGGGAAAATTTTCAACTCCTTGGAAGACTGTAAAAGGCACCTGAAACAATTCTTTACTCAAAAATATAAAATGTTTTGGGAAGAGGAAATTATGAAGTTGCCTGGAAAATGGCAGAAGGTATTGGAACAAAATGATGAATATGTTGTTCAATAAAGTTCTTGGTGAAAATGAAAAATGTGTTTTATTTTTAATTAAACTGAAGGAACTTTTTGGCCAGCCCAGTAGATCTTATATCCTGCAACTGTTAAACTCACTTATTTTCTAGGTTCTGTTGCATTCTGTATATAAATAATTGTTATTCTTCATCTTAGATGGAAATTATTCAGTTTTTCATCATTAAGTGTGATGTTAGCTGTAGTTTTTTTGTGGATTTTCTTTATCAGATTGAGGAAATTCTGTTTTTAGTTTGTTAAGAGTTTTCTTAGGAATGGATTTTGTTAGGTATGTTTCTGCATTTATTGGGATAATTGTATAATTTTTATTAGTTTGTTAATATGGTAAATTACATTGAATATATTTCAGATTGTAAACCAGCCTTGCATTCCTTGGATAAACCCCATGAGGTCGTGCTCTATTATCCTTTTTATATATTGCTGGGTTTGATTTACTAAAATTTTGTTTGCAATTTTTGCATCTGTTTTCATGAGGGACATAATAGCTTCTTGTAATGTCTGCTTATTTTCATTATCAAGTTAATGCTGGCTTGATAGAATAAATTAGAAATTATTTTCTCCTGTTCAATATCTGAAAGAATTGGTAATTTTCTTTTCCTTTAGTGTTTGTTAAGAGTTCACAAATAAGGCCATCTGGATCCAGAGTTTTCTTTGAGGGAGAATTTTAAACTATAAATTCAATTTTAGAAATAGATTCAGGGCAAAAAAAAAAAAAATCTGGTTCTGTTCAGGTTATCTGTTTCTTTTTGAGTGGGTTTTGGTATTGTATTTTTCAAAGAGTTTGTCCATTTCATCTGTCAAATTTATTGCCGTAAAAGTTTTTATTGTAGTCTCATAAAATCTTTTTCATATCTAGAGTGTATGGTTATATCACCTCTGTCACTCCTTATATTGATATGTAGTTTGTGTCTTATTTTGTTTTTCCTGATCAGTCTATTTGGAGGCTTATCAAATTTATTTACCCAGTCAAAGAATCAGCTTCTATTTCCTTTATTTCTCTTTTTAGAAAATTCATTGATTTTCTGCTGTAATCCTCATTTTTTCCCTTCCTTCTCCTACTGTGTGTGTGTGTAATTTTAGCTATTTTTCTTTTTTGCTAAATTTTTCTAATTTTATACAATCTGGTTCTTTAAGATCTTGATTTAGGTTGTTTCCCTCCCAAGATAATTGAGGCTATTTAGGCTCAGAGAAGTTGAGAGAGCAGTTAAAATGCACAGCCCTCTATCCATTTTCTTAATGTCATAAATGCTGTGATAGAGGCAAGTAAAAATGCAATGGGAACGTACAAGAAGAGAGGTGAGCCTGTAAAGAGTAAGAGGACCTCTCTGGCGACTTTGATGTCCCAGGAGTTTTATTCTGTTGAGGTCTAGGATAAATCTGTAAGACCAAACGCGAAGTATTAGTTCCTACAGTTTATTCTGCATTGGTTGCCAATCTCCCTCTTGGTTGCTGTATTCCGAAAATGAGTTAGAATATTCCAAGAGTAACTCTGCATATACCTAATACTCCCTTGGGGTTAATCGACAGATCTGCTTTTTATTTCTGTTAAGACTGTTTGCAGTGGTCATGGTAACACTAGCTGTAACAGTGGTGGCAGGTGTTGCTGACAAGAGTGTGTTGAATAGAAGGAAAACCTGGGGGCGGAATGTGAGGGGATTGGTAAAAAGATTTACATCGGTATCTCAGTGCGAACTTAGTAACGAGTATTTCTCAAACTATTCCTTGTTTAACAGGCTATAACTTTTTAAAAAAGTAATTTTATCATTAAAAAGCCATAATTCTATAGTTACTTTATAAATGGAGTGAAACCAGCATAATGCAGTAACATCTCAGAGTCCATATTACAAGGTTGAGTTTTTCCAATCTGAATCAAGGTACTATATTTAGGGATTTTGAAAAATACATAACAGCTGTTTGCTGAGAGGCACTAATAGAACTTGTGGTCAAATGTAAGGAAGAAACAAAAGGGAAGAAAGTGGAGTTATTTTCAAGTGGCCACGAGGGCCAAGAATCATGTGTATTATTTTATTTTCTCTGAAAAAAAAAAGCAATGTGAGCCTGAGCCCTTTTTTTTTTTTTCCTTAATTATGGTTGGAAGTACAAGCTACTCCTTTAACTGGTTGCTTCTCAAAATTAAAAAATTTTCCATTCCATAGGTTTGTAGAGGAGAAAATAGCAGTGGGATTAAGCAGCTAGTTTTAATAGTGTCAGGACCGGAACCCAGACTCCTGAGTCAGACACCTGGATTCTAACACAGCTTCCCTCTTTTGTACTCTGTGTAGCCATGAGTTTAGCTTAATGGTACTTTTCTTCTGGTTGTGGTTTAAATGAAAAACTGAATGAGTTATCACTCAGGTGTTTAATACTATTTTGGATAGGGAACCCATTTTCCTCTTCTCAAGGACAGAGGAAATAATTAAGGTTCGTGCAGATAAGAAGCTACGTAGAGTTCTTATGTCTGAGAATGACTCCATCTCATCCACTGCATCCACTTTATTTTTTTAATTGACATATAGTTGATTTCAAATGTGTTAATTTCTGCTGTCAGCAGAGTGACTCAGTTATATACATAGATACATTCTTCTTTATATTCTTTTCCACTATGGTTTATCCAGGATATTGAATATAGTTCCCCGTGGTATACAGTAGGACCTTGTTGTTTATCCATCCTGTATGTAATAGTTTTCATCTACTAACCCCATACTCCCAGTCCTTCCCTTTCCCTGTCTCCTTCCCCCTTGGCAATCACAAATCTGTTCTCTCTGTCAGTGAGTCTGTTTCTGTTTCGTAGATGGGTTCATTTGTGCCATATTTTAGATATAAGTGATATCATACGGTATTTATCTTTCTATTTCTGACTTAGTATGGTAATCTCTAGTTGCATTCATGTTGCTGCGAATGACATTATCTCATCTCTTTTTTCCACTTTTAGAATTACAAGTCTTTAAATTGAACAGACATAACTGAATGTCCATGCATTGTCTGTCTTCCTAAAAAAATTTAAAGTCAGGGAATTGATCATGTCCCTACCCCAGCACCTAGCGAAATGGCTGATTAAAACTCCATCTTTATCCATTCATCTGTTAATGGATCCTGGGCATTGTCTGTTTATTCAGATCAAGAAGAACCTATAAAGGCCTGGTTTATGCAAATTATCTGGGCTGAGCATATTTTCTCATTCTTTCCTTTTCACCATTTCATAGAGATTCTGATGGATACTTCAGAGAGCTATATGACACAGTCTCCTAACTTATTCCTGAAATTCATGTTTGTCAGATGCAGCAGCACCCTGCTGAGTGAACATGATGAGTGAAGTTCATTGAGTAGGTGGATGTCTTTATTTTTCAGCAGAACAACATAGTGAAGTTCTGTTAGTCTATTCAGCTAACTGAATCTTAGCTTTTAAATGTATCAGCTATTTGAAGTCTTTGTTAACTAAATTGTTGGATTTTCACCAACAATTATAAACTGAAGAGCATCCAATTTGTCAAAAAGAATAAAAACAAAGCAAACAAAAATGAAAATTGTTTTTGTTAACACAGTTATTTCCAGTGGTGAAGTCTGAAAAAGATAGATTTTTAAATGTAATGTTTAAGTGAAAGTGAAAATCACTCAGTCATGTCTGACTCTTTGTGACCTCATGGACTATACAGTCCCTGGAATTCTCCAGGCTAGAATACTANGTTTTTGTTAACACAGTTATTTCCAGTGGTGAAGTCTGAAAAAGATAGATTTTTAAATGTAATGTTTAAGTGAAAGTGAAAATCACTCAGTCATGTCTGACTCTTTGTGACCTCATGGACTATACAGTCCCTGGAATTCTCCAGGCTAGAATACTACAGTGGGTAGCCTTTCCCTTCTCCAGGGGATCTTCCCAACCCAGGGATCAAACCCAGGTCTCCTGCATTGCAGGTGGATTCTTGACCAGCTGAGCTACCAGGGAATCCCATAATCTTAAAGATGCTTAGATGAGCTTTTCCTTTAAGATTTAATTAACTCATGAACTTAGACTCCACAGTCCATTCTTTTGCATAGGTGTCCCATTCACTGGGCAGCTTTCCCATTTAGGATAGATGATCACTATATTTTGTGGCTTCCATGATGTAGAAATTATAGTTGAGTGTAGTTAGCCCACCCTTGAGCTGAGGTGTATTTACATTTCTACTTTGTTATCCTTTTAAGGACTTTGGGCTGTCAAAGTAGCACCAGTGCTTTTGTTGATCAGATAATAAGGGGTAAAGGTAGTGGCCAGGAGGAAGGAAACTTTGTATTTTTTTAAAAAAAAGAAAAGAGGTGAATGAATGCTCAGACATTGAAATTTAATATTATGGAAATAGCAAACTTTCAGAAAGTAAGCAGCCTCATTAAGAATGAAGAATTGAACCCATTTTTCCTTTCCCTTGAGTTAGATGCTGAGCTCGTAGAGGCCCTGAGAAGGTTGTCTTCTTCGACCACCACCACCATGCCCCATTGCCTCATGGAGGCCATGTTTCAAATTAGCCCAGAAGGGTCTCTCCTCTAATCTCTTTCTTACATACAGAATTGTCCATGATATATTTTATAAAAAGGCAGTTGTCAGGAAGGAGTGGCATTTATTACTTTAAAAATAAAATGTCACAATTTATGTTTTTTGGGCTGTGAGGAGTCTGACATACAACTATGACCTGATTAGGTGTATTGTTCTCAAGTAGACATTTTAGATTTGTTAAGTAATAAGATTCTTTCCTTTTGTTAATGGAAATTATAGTCTAGTTATGTTTGAAAAATTAAATTTCAATTTACCATTAGTGGTAAAGCTAGAGTGGTATTAGAGACGAAGTTATAGAAAGTTAAAATGCTGTCATTCTGTCTCTTCATACTAAGAACAAAAGCAAATAATTGTGAACTGTTTCAGTGAGTTGAACCTTAAGTCAGAACTTGCCTTTTCCGGTATCTTAAGAAGCACTTTGCTAGTTGCTATGGAAACACATTTAATTATTGAGTTGAAATTTGTGAGGTAGATCCTCTATACAAATCTGCTGTGAAAGATAGATGTTGCAAACTGAGACTCTTAGTGCTATTCCTACACCTGGGTCAAGAACAAACATTGACCACACACTTGCTGTATGGAAGGTCCTATGCGAGAGACCTGGGTACACCGATGGAAAGACAAAGTTCTTAGCCTTGAGAAGCTCGGATTCTTGTAGGGAAACAGTGATCAGCCATGTGGACCAGAGCTGGACCAGTGATAGAATGCTGGTGTGTGCAGAGAGCACTGGGAGGGAATATGTGAGGTGACTTTAAGGATATGTGAAATTTCCTGGTAGACAGGGAGTTGAGATGAACACTGTTCCCACAGCAGAACTGCCTGGATAGGGGCCAAGAGGTGAGGAGTTTTTGATGGTTGTGTTTAGTCACTATATATCTCCTTTGCCGTGCTATTGGGAAATATTTGGGGAATCTTAAATTTTTAAATTCATGAGCCAGTTGAATGTAGACTGTGGAGTCCCCTGCCAGCTGCCCACTTGACTGTGCTACTCTGAGGTATTTAACCTCTCCAGTCCTCATGAGGATGAAATGAGAGACTGTTAGTGAGGGGCCTAGTTCAAAGTTTGACATTTAGTAAGCTCTGGGTAAATGTGAATTGCTTTTTTAACAGCATTAATATTATCATTGTTCATTCTAGCCTCCTGGTAATCTTGAATGTTTTTTGTAACAGTGAGGAATCTGTATTTGTAAAACATTTTATGCTTGCTTGTCTTTTGAGTGTCATACTGTGTGCCAAGCACACAGTGTGTCCTGTTGTTTTTTTCGACATAATGCTACTGTGTACTTATTAGACTACAGTATAGAATAAACATAAATTTTATCTATACTGGGGGCCAGAAGATTCCTGAGACTCACTTTATGATGATGCTTGCTTTATTGTGATGGTCTGGAACAGAGCCCTCAGTGTGTGTGTAGCCCAGTTACTTTTCCAGAGGGTCCACGAGAAGGAATAGCAACCCACCCCGGTATTCTTGCCTGGGAAATCCCATGGACAGAAGAGCCTGGTCATGGGGTCGAGAAGAGTCAGACATGGCTGAGCAACTAACACTTTCAGGCATAGTTACCAGAGAGAGCCCAGGGGGTAGAAATAGGAGTTAGGCAGAATCAAAGTGATGACTCGGGAGAAAAAAAGCCAAACAGAAAATCTTCTCTGCACCATGGACGCGTTGGATGTAAGAGGGAAGCTGTTGCCCCGGTGTGTGATCCAAAGCTGCCACCTGGATTTTCTTTCCTGTTCACATCTGGGTAATTGAAACCTCCTCATTTTGCAGGACCGCTTAAGAGGTCAGCCACGTATCTTTCATGTTTCTTTTAGAGAGAAGGGATTTATTATATCCTTTGCTGAGCGTAGTTTTTGATCAGGTATAGGAATGAGCGCTAACTATAGAATAGGAGGTGGGTGCAGTTGAGAGGGGAGAACACACCAGAAGACAGATTTCATTTTGGTCTCTAACAACTCTCCAACAAAAAGTTCCAGAACAAACTGCTTGCACCATCTGCTGTGCTAGAAACGAGGGATAAACACAGAGACGAAAAGATGAGCAGTTCCTTACCTCAGTGACCTTAGAATCTTACAGACTAAAAGACAAAGGTAAACAGATAAGTTAGCAGAATGCAGTTACCAGTGAGGAAGGTGCAGAAAGGTCAGTGGCAAAGTGCACCAGGAAGAGGGCACAGCAGGGGGCATTGGGCAGACTCCCAAGACACACTTTCCTTTGTGGTCCTCTCAAGTCTGATTCCAGGCAGACACGGGATGCCCTGATCTCTCATTCCAGGCATCTGCCCCACTGCCTCTCTTCCAGTCTCCCCTTTACTTCACGGAGGCCAGGATGCAGCAGTGGACTGCAGTGCTTCTGCATGGGAGCTTACAGTGAGTCAAGCTGCTGTTCACCAGACTTGGTCTCCTCCACTAGGGCCACGTGCTTCTCTGAGCCCTGGATTTGCAACAGTTGCCAGGCCCCATGCTGGGTGCAGTGAAGGGGTATGCCGGGACAGCTTAAAGAGTATCCAGGGAACCGTAGTATGTACAGTGTTGAGTGGCTGTATTGCTGTCTCCTACACAGTCCAGATGTTTGGAATTCTGTAATATACTTGAGTCTTGAATATTTGTATAAGATGAAAGGCTACTAGTCAGGAAAGAATACTGTGAGAATGGGAGCTTGAATTTCATCATAAGCTTCAATTCACTTAACAGCTTCCCTGGTGGCTCAGGTGGTAAAGAATCCCCTGTAATGCGGGAGACCTGGCTTCGATCCCTGGGTTGGCAAGATCCCCTAGAGAAGGGAACGCACTTCAGTATTCTGGCCTGGAGAATTCCATGAACTGTGTAGTCCATAGGGTCACAAAGAGTTGGACACAACTGAATGACTTTCATTCACTTAACAGCCCTTGATAAAAATTCCTAAATGTATAGTAGTAACTTATTAGACTTATGCACAGAGGGATCTTAGAGCCGATGGTCCTTAGGCACACCTTTCTGGCTGTGTACTTGAGGGCAGAAGAAGAGGGCAACAGAAGATGAGATGGCTGGAGGGCATCACTGATGCAATGGACATGAACTTTGGCAAACTCTGGGAGATGGTGAGGGACAGGGAGACCTGGTGTGCTGCAGTCCATGGGGTCTTGGAGAGTCGGACATGACTGGGTGACTGATGGAATCTGTGTGAGAGAGATGGCCATGGAAGCAAGGCACCATGGGTGACCGGGCCACTTCACAGAAATCTGGGAGTCAGTGTTCAGGGCCTGAACCCCGAGGAGCTTATTTCTCTCTCCCTGAGAATCAAGATTTTAAATGCATTTTTTTTTTTTTTAAAGAGACTACTCAGTGATCTCTAGCTCAGAGTCTGAAAAGCCGTGTTTAATAATAAACTTGGTGTGTGTGTGTTTATGTGTTTCAATCAAAACAGCCTCATAGCAATAGCAGCAGCTACACCAACAAAGAAAAGCTTTGTACCATCATACCTATCAAGTACTATAGTAGCATCAAGTTCTTTGGGAGTTTTAAAGCCAAAAGTCTTAAAGTCTAAATGTTATTTACTGTAAGAAGACATGAACTCCTTATCCTAATCTGAAATATGCATAATCCATTTTAAACTTTGTACCACTTTACTATTTTATTAGTCTCTTCTGTTCCTGGCTTGTTTAAAATATAAAAATTGTTGGAAGAAATTGTTTCTCTTTAAAGGATTTGAAGCTTAACTGTCTAAAGGCTTAAATATAATTTCGTCATTGTTCCTTTGCAATTTCTATAAAAATACAAAATTATTTTCAAACAGGAAGCTGAAAAAGCAGGCTGTTCTAAAGGAAGCTGTTGTGTAGTTCCTTCCTTTCTAAACTTTAAGCTGAATGCTTTTCCTCACTCCAAGTTCAAGGGCTTAGTATACGTGCATGAAAATAAACTGAACAGCACCTGCCTCTTAGTCACAAAGGGGACGTCTTGAAGCTGCGAAGCAAATATATGTACTCAGTTTCAGCTTTTGAGATTCTCAAAGGATGTGGTAAAAATATAAATTCAGTAACGAATAGTATAGGACATTCCAGGGTTTCGGCAGCTCGCCTTGGGCTTCCCTGATAGCTTAGTAGGTAAAGAATCTGCCTGCAATGCAGGAGACCCAGGTTTGATCGCTGGGTCGAGAAGATCCCCTGGAAGAGGAAATGGCAAATCACCCCAGTGTTCTTGCCTGGAAAATCCCATGGACAAAGGAGCCTGGTAGGCTACAGTCCACAAGATCACAAGAGTCCGACATGACTTAGCGACTAAACCTCCACCATAGGAAATTAAATCAGAAGAAAATATAAACCTAGGGGTCAGGTTTGATGCCTGAATTGTGTACATGTTAATCACAGTACTGTCATCACTGCAGGGATTGGTACTTGGAAAAATCTGTCCTTGAAAACATGAAATTGTCACTGTTTTCCCAAAGAAGGATTTGACATGTTTTATAGCTTTAAAAATGTCTTTTTAAAAAATTTGTTGTTGCAATTCTGTGGAATAGCAAGAGGAGAAAAAATAAACAATACTAAATACTTCTGCTGTAAAATTATTCAGAGTTATCTGTTGACTTCAGTTAGTTCAGGACAGACTACTCTAAATATCTCTTTTAATGTGGACAGCTTGCTGAAGTCCATGGTAGCTTGTTAAAATTTTTCTTGACATAGAAGAAATGAGATAGCCAACTTGTCCATATTTTTTTAGTGTAAATAATTGTGCTTGGTTTTCATAAAACACTGGAAGCTCTATTCATGTTAACTTCTGTTGAGGCTCAAAGTTCACTAGCCAATTACCTAGAAACTCCACTATTTTCTAATTGGGAAAATATGTAGAAGCCTTGCTAGAAATACTAATGGCTGCATTTTGTTATCAGCAGAGTTCTGTGAGCTGACAGTATGAGGAATAACAAATACAAATTCCGGTCTTTGCCAAGGAATCATAAAAGATTTCCATCACAGATGAGGCAAACAGCATCTGAAATTCTGTTACTGAGTCAGAATAGGAGGGGAAGAAGGAAACAGTAAGAGTCAGTATGGTTTACCCTTTAATTTCCAGGCCAGTTTAGTGACCCTTAGGGCAGGGCTGTGAATTGGTTACTCTGTTGCCCTGAGGCTTACTAGAAACTTCAAAACTGCCCCTGAGCTGGGCTCCCCATGAAAGGACAAGGCAGGCTTATCTTCAGGACGGTCCTGGATGGAGGCAGTCCAGCAACTTTGAAGCTCTGATGGTTAAGAGCTAGCTCTCCTGGACTGGATATGTGCAGACGCCAGGCTCAAGCGGCTAGTTGCATAGGCAGTTTTTGTCACTGAAGTGTGGCCCTGAGGGTCTCCGTGGGCAAATAGGGCTGTCGTGGAAGGCGCTGCAGAGGTGGACAGGAGACAGGCAGGGGTCCCGTCCCAACCCTTGCAGCAACTGGTTTTGGGACTTAAGACCAATCACTTCACTTCCTTGGGCCTCTGCTGCTTCCTCATTTGTAAAGTGAGGGAGCTAAATCCTATGCTCTCAGAGATCCCAGCCCCTCCCGGCCTCCAAGTGCTCTGATTCTAAGAACTTCACAGTGTAGTGTCCTGTCTTCCCAGCCCCTCTCCTGGAGTTTGGGTTGAAATTGTATGTGGTCCATTCACCAGGTTCAGTTCATTTCTTTCTGGGAAATGTCTTTTTTCCTTTCCTTTCTTCCTTCTCACTGCCTCCACCTTTGACCAGGCTCTCATCATGCGCATCAGGAATGTTTGCCTTCCTCTCTTGCCTTTCATCCCCCATCCCTCCGTCCCCAAGTGTAAATCCGTCCTTTCCCATCCCCCCTCATCCCACGCTGTGAGTCTTATCTCCCTTAAATCCTACTTTCGTCACAAGCATTTTCTTGTTCAGAAGTCATCAGCCTGACACTCTGTGGTAAGATTCTCTGTAATCTTGTCCCACCCTATCCATCTAACTTTGTGACTTCTACCGCTTTCCAGCACACCATGCTGTGTAAAGACTGGTTTTAGCACTGTTTTCTTAAGTATTCCATACTCTTTCCTGCTTATTTAACTTGTTCATTTTGCTTCTTTCATCTGCAATACTTTTTCCTTTTCATAACCTATACTTTTAGCAAATTCAAGATGCTCGTANCTACCGCTTTCCAGCACACCATGCTGTGTAAAGACTGGTTTTAGCACTGTTTTCTTAAGTATTCCATACTCTTTCCTGCTTATTTAACTTGTTCATTTTGCTTCTTTCATCTGCAATACTTTTTCCTTTTCATAACCTATACTTTTAGCAAATTCAAGATGCTCGTAAGGGGGATATCTGAATAAGGTGGCGTAGCTTAGGGGTGGGATTGGTGGGGAGAGAGCTGGGTTAGCTATAGCATGAAGGAAAGAACATTTGGGGTCCAGGCCGGGAAGGATGGTAGATGTTAAAAACACACAGATTTTGAATCATGGAGACAGGAAGTTTTAAAGAAGCTCACTTACATCAAGTGGCCTTTGCCCTCAATAAAATAGAAGCCACATTCATCTGCTCAGAGTGATGGGGGAGGGCGATGCTGGAGACTTGAAAGTAGAAAACCACCACTTGCCATGGGCTTTGGATGGGTCTTACCAGAGATAAAGGATTTACTAAAAAACATTAAGAATCCAGTTGAAATGAATTAATGTGAGTTTGCGGTAGACTCATTTCAGTTTTCTGAATCCATTCAGTGGGAAAACCCTGACTTGTGTCTTGCAGTTGTTGAAGAGGGGGTATCCCACCGCTCCCCTCTGCCCTGTTCTAAGCTGGGTGCAGAGGCAGGTGAGGGCAGACGGGCTGGTGAGCTTAGCGCAGGAAGGGCTGTGGCCTCAGAGACAGGCTGTGTCCGTTCATCCTCTCACTCTGCTACTTTCTCCTTTCTCTCAGTCCTTGAACACCTCTTTCCTTGCCTCACACTCAACGTGGTGGCCTCGCTCCCATTCACTGAGGAGCAGCCAGAAGAGGATGTCCTCAAGCCTTTCTGCTCAACCCACGCTGGCCTTTCCTCCCCACCCCCCCAAACCCTGTGCACAGTTCTCCGCTCACTTCGAAGGCCTTGCTCTGCTAGCTTTCGGCTCCCCACCCCCGTCATTTTTCCGTTTTCAGGGGTAGAATGGGGGTAGCGTGAGTTTAAACAGCATTGAGGATCTCCTCCTCTTTGGAGTTGAGAGACCAACTGTGGGGTAGAGGAGGGGAGAGACTGTCAAGAAGGGCAGTAAGAAGGTGGTGGGTCAGTGGTGTGAAGACCCCAGGAGGTGAACGGATTGTTGGATCCAGAATTAGAAAAAGTGAGCTGGGAGTCTGGGAGGCAGTGGCCAGAGGGTGGGTGCAGGGAATTACAATGCTGAAGGCTACATCCTGGTCTGGTGAGTGATCGTGGGGGCAGATGGCTGAGGAATAGTGAGGAGATGTTGCATCACAGCCTCAGCAGTTGTGACAGAGTCTCAGGATATGACATTCAAAGCCCACGGAGGAGGGAGAGAAAGGTTTGGGAACCACAGTGATGAGCAGGATGGTGCACCTCAGTTCCAGCCCAGGAGCAGCAGGGCTGTGCAAGGCAAGCCCGGCAGTGCGTGAGAAAGCTGCAGGAGGGCCCTGTCTCCTGCTTCTGCTCTCAGCTCAGAGGCCGGAGCTGAGGTTTCCCAGCAGAAGCTGGTGTTCTCATCCCCATCTTACTCAGGGCACTTTTTTTCAGCTTGACCTTCTCCAGGGCTAGGTCATTCAGCTGTCTCCTTAGCACTGCTGACACCCTCTTTGAAATGGTGTCCTCTTGCCAGACCCTCACCCACCCTTCCCTGCCTTTCTGTTTTTCTCTACAGCATTTATTACTATTTGACAGGAGATATTTAACTAACTTTCTTCTTTGTTCCATGGTGGCATCTGGAATAGCACTGACTCAATGGACATGAGTTTGAGTAAACTCCAGGAGATAGTGAAGAACAGGGAAGCCTGGTGTGCTGCAGTTCATGGGCACAGGGGCAGAGGCAGACACACCTTAAGTGACTGAGAAATGAACTAGACTCTAAACTTCTTATGTCTTGTAATAACAAATGATGGCAGAGAGTTCATACGTGCTGATTATATTTTAATTTTTAATGCTTCTTTCCACCCTGTACCTAGAACAGAACTTGGCAAAAGGCAGATAATGAATAGTAGTTGAATGTAGGATGGATGGAAGGAAGGAGGAGAGATGGGACAGGTACCGGAGGCTTGAGGAGGAAGGAAATGATGTATTCACAGGAGGCTCTTCCAGAATTCAGGTTCTGAGGTGAGTCTAGGATGTGATTGTTCTTGTGAGAGGTTGGAGAATGGGAAGGTTCCTGTTACAGAGGAAATTGAATTACTGGGCATGATGGCAGAGATTACTGAGAAAGAAAAACTACAAATCAGACCCAGTCAGTGAAGAATTTAGGAGTGTCTGGGTGGTCATTAGATGACAATCAAAAATTGGGGAGGAGAGGGTGTAGGAAAAAAAGGGTATATGCAAAGAAGCTGAGTAATAGTTGTGAAATATTACTGCTTTCTCTTATATCAAGCTTGGTTCCCCCCTCCCCGCCCAGATTTTCCCAGGTGCGTTTAGTCAAATATAAGCTCCTTTAGTAAATCTCTCAATTTTTTTAGCATAAAAAATATACAGAACTAAAATGTGCTAACACATTACTCTGGCATGGCATAATGAGTCTGTCAGTAAAAATAGCTACTATGGATGGCTAGTTCCTTTGGGTCTTTTGGGGTAGAATATTAGCATCTGCTTTTCAAGCTGTCATAGGTTCAAAATATAGCATATGATTTATACTGATGTATTTGTGGTTGGAAACTTTAATGTTGCCAAAGTCTTCTCAATTGATATCTGAATATCTCAATTATGTTTCTGGTAACTTTATTATTTAAAAATACCCTGCCAGACCATACTGCTTTACAAAGTTGGCAGCATATTGCTGATGACCTAATTTATTATTTAAACTCACTGTAAGTGTTCTAAATGTTTCAATATACAACTATTCAATTTATCTGTTTGAAGTGCATTTTTGGTGTGTTTTATTACATAGAAGGGTTGTTTTCCTCTAAACAAGCATAAAGTAAATATTTAAGTATTTTAAACCCTGTTTCCCACATTTGTTCTATTTTAAGATGCAAAGTACTTTCCAGAACATCAGAAAGCATAGTCCAGGTTACAGTAGGATTTCTTCAGGGTAATAGCGTCTTTCGAGTCTACACTCAGGCTTCAATTTCCCCTGTTTCTGCTGGCTCTGAACTTCACTGAGTTAAACCAGAAGTTTCTCCTGATCTCTGGTTTCCTACAATTTTCTGGTTTGCTTCAGTTTCTTATTCTCCTTCTAGTCCCTTTAGGTCAATAATTTAAAATTATCTTTTAGTCTTCACTGTCACTTGCTTAGAGAAGTCTTTTTAGATTCTTTTCTTGCTGCATCTGACCCCACTGCTGTATGTTGTCATCATGCTTTCCCATCCTAGCTGTTTACACCTGATTGTAATTATGTGCTTCCTGTTTGTGTGCCCCTGTAAAATCCATAACCTCTGAGGGGTCACGTCTGTCTGCCTTACGCTTGCTGCATCCTCAGCATCTAGAATAAACAGTGCCAGGCGCACAGAAACCTCTTCACAGACGTGCGTTGAATGAAGGAATGAATGAATGAGAGTGACTTGCCTCTTGCCACCGCAGCTGTAGCCCGTGCCCACTTGACACAACTGTTTGCAATACTCAACGCAATTGCAAAACAGCGTGGTCTCCTTTACCAAGAAAATATCAGTCAAGTTGCTAATGTGTTTGTGGCTATGCAAACAGCAATTAGGAAGGTGACCTCAATTCTCTTTCAACTCCTGACTGACTTTACTTGGAATTATTCTACAAAAAATGAAGATCTTTTTCTGACTACTTATATACCTATTTTTTCTTCTGTGTGGCAAGGGGGAATTATGAAGTAAAAACATTTCTGTGAAATAATTTTTTAAAGTTCTTTCCCCAAATCCCACTACTGTGAGTCTGCTAGAGTCACTTGCCAGATTTCTAGGTTGTTTTAAGGCAACATTCCATAAAATGAATTGTGTATGTGTATATGTGGTATCTGGAAGTTTCATACTATTGTTAGAAAAATACTCCGAGCAGATAATAGTAACCTGCTTTGCCTAATTGCATGTAGTTTGATGAAAATTTATTCAGCACCTTATATAAGTCCACAATCCCTTATCTTCAACCCTGGGGCCCAGCTGCATTTTGAAATAGACTTCTTTGAATTTTAGAAAGTGAACATGTCACCCAGTGAGGTCTGGGGCAGAGTCTTGAAGTCAAACATTAATCCTCTGAATCGAAGCATTCATATAAATGGGATAAATGTACTATAAATAGCTACAAGTCAGTTCAGGTTCTGGTTTTGCTGCCACATAATTCTAGTTAGGTTGGGCCACAGATGAACTGCAGAAAACTTGGCTTTTGGAATTTGAGGGCTTCGCAATAACTGGTTGGAGAACTCTGATTGGTACACATCACAGCCTGTATCCGAGCATCTCTTAAGTGCCTCCCTCCGTCCTCAGAACCACTGTGAGGTCAAGCCACGGCTCTGTCACGGGAGCTCCCTTCTGCTCAGTTCCCTGGCAGTTCATTCTCCTAGGCAATTGTCCTGAAACAAGTTTTGTTCATATCCCTCCTCTGTGTCAGTCCTTTCAGTGGCTTTTTATTGCTCTAAAGTCTGCATTTCTAAACACGTCACACAAGGTCAACGAGATCTGGGCCCAATGACCTCTCTAGCCCTTCCACAGCAACTCCCCATGTTTCCATCAGGCCAGCCCTTTTCTTCCCCTCCATCATGCCCTGCGTACTGGCTGTACCTTCCATCTGGAAGCTGCTTGATCCTGCTTCCATCCTTCCATTCCATCCTAACTCATTATTTTTCATGTTTCGAATTAGATGTCTCTTCCCAGGAAACCTTTCTACCCCTGGTTCTAGACTAGGAGCCTCCTCGCCTTGGTGTGGAATGCCTTGTATTTCTGTTGCGTTGTGATGTGATTACATTGCTAATTCTCTGGAGCAGGTTTCTCAACTGCTGCATGATTGACTCTCATTTTTTTTTAATATACTCAAGACCTGGTGTTTAATACTCTCTGAGGCCTCTGACACTTGACCCACTTGGCCTCTGGCCATCATCTGCTGACATTTGTTCTGCTCGAGCAGTCAGCTTCTAGACATGGTTCTCAGGAGCCTCTACCAGGTTTCTCTACCTTGGCGTTATTGACATTTGGGCCAGATAATTCTTTGTTTAGGGGCGGGGGGCTATCATTGTAATCATCATATAGGATGTTCAGTGTCATCCCTGTAGAGACCAGTAATGCCCCACTGCCCTCTGCCCCATTGTGACAATCAGAAATGCCTTCAGACATTGTTAAATGTCCCCCGGGGGACACAGTCACCCTAAGTTGATCCACTTGTCTAGAAGGAAAGCTCTGTTAGGCAGAGGTTATGCTTATGTGGATCTTCATAAACTTAGCTTGTCACACATAGTCCACTTAAATGTATTGAATTGGGTAAATGAGGATGAAGGAACTGGGCAAGGAAGGGGATGGATGAGAGAATGAAAAGAAGGGTTAGCTTTTCACATGAGGAAGATGAGAGAATATATAGCAAGTGCTTTGTGAGCAGCTGAGTTACCGCACAGTGGGCTCATGCTCTGTTTGGCCTCTTCAGACCCTTTTGGGCTATCCCCTAAGGACTTCTTTTCTGCCTTAGAGTTGATTGCTTGGAGGTGTCTTAGAATCAACCTGGAAGCATTTGTTAAAGCACCATGAAACTCATGGGCACAGATATGGGTCAGAAGCGACCCTGCCCTCGTTGCTTTAGGCTGGTGAGAAAGACACTGTCCAGAGGCCCTACCACCCCTCCCTTCCTGGCATGTCCCTATTTCTCCTATCCAGTGTAGACTGTTAGGCCTTTCTATTATGTCGTCCCATGGCACCTCTTCTTTTCCTTCATGGTATTCCTCACAATTTTAATTATCTTTTTCTTTATGTAATGTTTCTATTCTTTGAGACTAAACTCTATGGAGGAAGAACAGTGTGTTTTGTTTATTTATCTTTCTGTAGCTCCTGGCATAGTACCTGGTGCATAGTAGGCATTCAGTACATAATTTATGTGAAAATGAGAATGTGTGTGGTGGGCCCTCCCAAGAACCCATATTCCAGTGGAGAAGACAGTGCATACTACAATGTCAAGTTCTGTGCCAAAGGAGCAACAAAGTACAGTGTTGGTTTTCGGAGTGAGAGTAAATTGGACTAGAAGTATCTGGGTTTCGGAGGAAGAAACTTACAAAATACAGAAGACCTGGAAAGAAAGAAGAGAAGTTATTCATTGCCAGAGGCTAATGTTGTCCAGTTGCTCAGTCGTGTCCGACTCTTTGCAACCCCATAGACTGCAGCATGCCAGGCCTTCCTGTCCTTCACTGTCTCCCAGAGTTTGCTCAAACTCATGTGCATTGAGTCGGTGGTGTCATCCAACTATCTCGTCCTCTGTCATCCCCTTCTCCTCCTGCCCTCAGTCTTTCTCAGCGTTAGGGTCTTTCCCGGCATGGGCTTCCCTGGTAGCTCAGCTGACAAAGAATCTGGCTGGGGAATGCAGGAGACCCTGGTTTGATTCCTGGGTCGGGAAGATCCCCTGGAGAAGTGATAGGCTACCCACTTTAGTATTCCTGGCCTCCCTGGTGGCTCAAATGATAAAGAATCTGCCTGCAATGTGGGAGATCTGGGTTCAGTCCCTGGATTGGGAAGATCTTCTGGAGGAGGGCATGGCAAGAGGCTCAATACTAGGAGACAACCATTTTGATAAATCTCAGTGTCTGCTTTTTAGTACTTCCTTAAAATACAGTTACTTTATGCTTTGAAATATTTCTTGAATACAGAAAAATATAGAGAATAATATGATCTTTGAACAGTTTTAGTCAAATCATATCATTTTACTACCATTGCTTTACATTACAAGCTTAAAATCGTATAAAATAAAGTGTTGCACATATATTTGATGTCCCCTCTGTAACCTCCCAGCTGCTATTTCCCCATCTTCCTTCTGCAGAGGACCATCATCCTACAGTGGGTGTGTATCATTCTCATGCTTAGCTTTCTTCTTAATTGTGTACATATGTGTTAATCAACAGTGTTTGTGGATCTTGAACTTTGTACAGTATAGTGCCATCATACTGTGTATGTATTTCTGCAACTTGCTTTTTCATTTACCTTTGAGATGTATCTGTGTAGAAGTGTGTACCAGTAATTCTTCCTTTTTGCTGTATGTATTCTAGGATTATACTATAGTTTGTTCCTTCTCTCTCAGTGAAAATTTGGTTATTTTCATGCTTTGCTACTAAGTGATGTTACTGTGAACATGCTACCTTGTACGTATTATCTTTTGTGACTGGTGTGACTTTCTATTGGGTTGCTTTCCCCCCTCTCTTATATCTTTAATTATTAATGTATTCTATTTATCTTAGGTGGTGTTTTGCATTTCAAATATGTTCTGCCAGTAGCTTATCTTTCCACTTCATTTACAGTGTGCTTTGTTGTGTTTAAGTTTTACATTTTTGTCAAGTCATACTTATTAGTCTGTTCATTTATGGTTGGTGCCCTTTAATACCATATTTAATAAATCTCTCTGTACTCTTGAGTACCTTGAGATCGTAAAGAGATCCTACCATATTTTCTTCCAAAAGTTCTGCTCTTCAGTGTAAGTGTAATACACATGGAATTTATTTGTGTGTGGGTGTGAGATAGGGTTAGGAGATGGATCAAGACCATCCCCTGGAAAAGAAATGCAAACAAGCAAAATGGCTGTCTGAGGAGGCCTTACAAATAGCTGTGGAAAGAAGAGAAGCAAAAAGTAAAGGAGAAAAGGAAAGATACAAGCATCTGAATGCAGAAAGATACAAAGAATAGAAAGGAGAGATAAGAAAGCCTTCCTCAGTGATCAGTGCAAAGAAATACTGGAAAACAACAGAATGGGAAAGACTAGAGATCTCTTCAAGAAAATTAGAGATGCCAAGGGAACATTTCATGCAAAGATGGGCTTGATAAAGGACAGAAATGGTATGGACCTAACAGAAGCAGAAGATATTAAGAAGAGGTGGCAAGAATACACAGAAGAACTGTATAAAAAAGATCTTCACGACCCAGATAGTCATGATGGTGTGATCACTCACGTAGAGGCAGACATCCTGGAATGTGAAGTCAAATGGGCCTTAGAAAGCATCACTATGAACAAAGCTAGTGGAGATGATGGAATTCCAGTGGAGCTATTTCAAATCCTGAGAGATGATGCTGTGAAAGTGCTGCACTCAGTATGCCAGCAAATTTGGAAAACTCAGCAGTGGCCACAGGACTGGAAAAGGGCAGTTTTCATTCCAATCCCAAAGAAAGGCAATGCCAAAGAATGCTCAAACTACCACACAATTGCACTCATCTCACACGCTAGTAAAGTAATGCTCAAAATTCTCCAAGCCAGGCTTCAGCAATA
>SJYA01003036.1:539228-578951 GCA_006410615.1 Neotragus moschatus
GAGGAACTAAAAAGCCTCTTGATGAAAGTGAAAGAGGAGAGTGACAAAGTTGGCTTGAAGCTCAACATTCAGAAAATTAAGATCATGGCATCCGGTCCCATCCACTTCATGGCAAATAGATGGGGAAACAGTAGAAACAGTGTCAGACTTTATTTTTTTTGGCCTCCAAAATCACTGCAGATGGTGATTGCAGCCATGAAATTAAAAGACGCTTACTCCTTGGAAGGAAAGTTATGAGCAACCTAGACAGCATATTCAAAAATAGAGACATTACTTTGCCAACAAAGGTCTGTCTAGTCAAGGGTATGGTTTTCCCAGTTGTCATGTATGGATGTGAGAGCTGGTCAGTGAAGAGAGCTGAGCGCCGAAGAATTGATGCTTTTGAACTATGGTGTTGGAGAAGGCTCTTGACAGTCCCTTGGACTGCAAGGAGATCCAATGAGCCCATCCTAAAGGAGATCATTCCTGGGTGTTCATTGGAAGGACGGATGCTGAAGCTGAAACTCCAATACTTTGGCCACCTCATGCAAAGAGTTGACTCATTGGAAAAGACTCTGATGCTGGGAGGGATTGGGGGCAGGAGGAGAAGGGGACGACCGAGGATGAGATGGCTGGATGGCATCACTGACTCGATGGNGTTCATTGGAAGGACGGATGCTGAAGCTGAAACTCCAATACTTTGGCCACCTCATGCAAAGAGTTGATTCGTTGGAAAAGACCCTGATGCTGGGAGGGATTGGGGGCAGGAGGAGAAGGGGATGACAGAGGATGAGATGGCTGGATGGCATCTCACACTCGATGGATATGAGTTTGGGTAAACTCTGGGAGTTTGTGATGGACAGGGAGGCCTGGCGTGCTCCGATTCATGGGGTCGCAAAGAGTCAGACACGACTGAGCGACTGAACTGGACTGATGAGATAGAGAACAGTTTTCCGTGTGAATATAAACAGTTGCACGAGTCTGTGTCTTTGATTGCAGAGTTTATTTTCCCCCAACTGGTTTGTGATGCCACTTTATCCTGTATCTAGTTTGCTCAGCATACATGGGCTCTGCTCCGTCAGTCTGTAGTACATCCTTGTGTCAGTTCTACACTGTCCTAATTACTGTGGCTTTCTGTCTTTATATATTGTGGATGGCCCTATAGTTAGAACCTTCAACAGATGGCTGTGATTGGAATTTCGGGTCTGGTGGTTGCATTAGGAAAGTAGATGGATGTGATGCTGTGGAGGGTTTTGAGGAGGACTTTTAGGGCACAGGTTAGATCTCCCGTGGGACCTCATGGGTCACTGGATGCTGATGGGGATCCCAGCAGGGACTGGGGTTGCGATTTTCCAGTAGCAGTTAATGGTTTTTCAAAGGGGACTCGGGGTCTCCTGTAGGTATGTGGTTTTACCTGTATATTCCTTACGAACTTACATATGTGCCTTATTATTATTATTTTTTTTTTTCTGGAGACCTTTTCATTTAAAATGTTATCCTCTTAAAACCTCACTAAATGCTTCAAACTTCTATTACCTGAGAAAGCCCTGAAGAACTGGTTATTATGAACATTCATTTCTTTGGTTTTACAGTCTTCATTTCAAGACTTGTTCTTTGCATTGCCATTTTCTTTTTCAGTTAAAATGGCACTTTTTTTTTTTTTTAAGCTTTAGCTTGTTTTTCTTCTCTACTTTGTGCTGAATTGAATCAGGAAAAAAGATGAATACTATTTTTAAATGCTATTCTTTTGAAGAAAACCTTCAATTTAGATGTTTGTCTAAACTGCAGAGGGTTTCTGTCAACTGTGCTTGCTTCTACTGAGAATGAGTAACATAACCGTTTTTAGATGTTACAGAGCAAAACCAATGTCACGATGCTTCAAATTATGACATTGTCTTCCTTCTTTTGGTGGCATCTGAACTCTTAAGTAGAACTGAATTAGTAAGAATTAAATAGCTTAGAGAAAATTGGCAGAATAAAGGTCATTATGGATATAAGAGTTCATAAAGAAGGCTTGAGCACCCAAGAATTGATGCTTTTGAACTGTGGTGTTGAAGACTCTTGAGAGTGCCTTGGACTGCAAGGAGATCCAGCCAGTCCATTCAAAAGGAAATCAGTCCTGAATAGTCATTGGAAGGATTGATGCTGAAGCTCCATTACTTTGGCTACTTGGTGTGAAGAACCAACTCATTGGAAAAGACTCTGATGCTGGGAAAGATTGAAGGCAGGAGGAGAAGGGGACGACAGAGGATGAGATGGTTGGATGGCATCACTGACTCAATGAACATGAGTTTTAGCAAATTCTGGGAGATAGTGAAGGACAGGGAAACCTGGTGTGCTACAGTTCATGGGTTTGCAAAAAGTTGGACATGGCTTAGCAATTAAATAGCACAAAGCTTCTGGTGCTTTTGCAATGTTCAAAAAATAACTTATTAAAAGAGATAACAGTATGAAAAACAAAAACACCAAAACCTTGTTTTTTTTTCCCCTCCCCAAGTGGAAATGATCTTTTTTCCTTTGAAAAAATCTTTTTTTCTTTCACACTCACTATAAAGAAATTTACACAATGCCAAAGGATACAGAGTAGCACTGCCCAGGAGCACTTGGGCAGTGATGGAGATATTCTGTTCCGTGTGTCTAGGCGAGTAGTAATGAGTCTAGTGTGTCTGTTGAGCACCTGAAATGTGACTGGTGTGACTGCAGAACTGAATGTTTAATTTTATTGAAGTATTCAGTTCAGTTGCTCAGTTGTGTCCGACTCTGTGACCCCTTGGACTGCAGCACTCCAGGCCTCTCTGTCCATCACCAACTCCCAGAGTTTACTGAAACTCATGTCCATTGAGTTCATGATGCCATCCAACCATCTCATTTTCTGTCATTCCCTTCTCCTGCTCTCAGTCTTTCACAGCATCAGGGTCTTTTCAAATGAGTCAGTTCTTCGCATTAGGTGGCCAAAGAATTGGAGTTTCAGCTTCAGCGTTAGTCCTTAATGAATATTCAGGACTGATTTCCTTTAGGGTGTACTGGTTGGATCTCCTTGCAGTTCAAGAGTCTCAAGAGTCTTCTCCAACACTACAATTTTCAAAAACATCAATTCTTTGGTGCTCAGCTTTCTTTATAGTCCAACGCTCACACTCATACATGACTACTAGAAAAATCATAGCCTTGACTATAGGGACATTTGTTGGCAAAGTGGAATCTTTGCTTTTTAATACTTTGTCTAGTTTAGGCATAACTTTTCTTCCAAGGAGCAAGCATCTTTTAATTTCATGACTGCAGTCACCATTTACAGTGATTTTGGAGCCCAAAAAAGTAAAACTTGTCAGTGCTTCCACTTTTTCCCCTTTTATTTGCCATGAGTTGATGGGACTAGATGCCATGATCTCAGTTTTTTTAATGTTAAGTTTTAAACCAGTTTTTTCAATCTCATCTTTCATCCTCATCTTTAGCTTTTTAGTTCCTCTTCATTGTCTGCCATTATAGTAGTATCATCTGCATATACAAGGTTGTTGATATTTCTCCCGGCAGTCTTGATTCCAGCTTGTGATTCACCAGTGTGGCATTTTGCATGATGTATTCTCAAATGTAAGTTAAATAGGGTGACAGTGTCATACTCCTTTCCTAATTTGAACCAATCAGTTGTTGGATTTAAGATTCTAACCGTTGTTTCTTGACCCACCTGCAGGTTTCTCAGAAGACAGGTAAGTTGGTCTGGTATTCCCATTTCTTTAAGAATTTTCCATAGTTTGTTGTGATGCACACAGTCAAAGGCTTTAGCGTAGTCAGTGAAGCAGAAGTAGATGTTTTTCTGGAATTCCTTTGCTTTCTGTATGATCCAGTGAATGTTGGCAATTTGATCTCTGGTTTGATCTCTGCCTTTTCAAATCCAGCTTATATCTGGAAGTTCTCCATTCATGTACTGCTGAAACCTAACTTGAAGGATTTTGAGCATAACCTTACTAGCATCCAAAATGAGCACAATTATACAGTAGTTTGCCCTTCTTTGGGATTGGAATGAAAACTGACCTTTTCCAGTCCTGTGGCCACTAAGTTTTCCAAACTTGCTGACATATTGAGTGCAGTACTTTAGCAGCAGCATCTTTTAGGCTTTTAAATAGCTCATCTTTTAAGTTTTTAAATTTCATCACCTTCACTAGCTTTGTTTGTGGTAATGCTTCCTAAGGCCCACTTGACTTCATACTCCAGGATGTCTGGCTCTAGGTGAGGGACCACACCATTATGATTATATTAAAGACGTTTTTTGTATAGTTCTTTGTGTTTTCTTGCCACCTCTTATCATCTTTTCTGATTCTGTTAGGTCCTTACTGTTTCTGTCCTTTATCTTGTCCATCCTTGCATGAAATGTTTCCTTGATGCCTCTAATTTCCTTGAAGAGATTTCTAGTCTTTCTCATTCTGTTGTTTTCCTCTACTTGTTTGCATTGTTCATTTAGGAAGGCCTTCTTATCTCTCCTTACTATTCTCTGGAACTCCGGCTTCAGATGGGTATATCTTTTCCTTTCTCCCTTGCTTTTTGCTTCTTTTCTTTCCTCAACTATTTGTAAAGCTTCCTCAAACAACCAGTTTGCTTTTTTGCATTTCTTTTTCTTTGGGATGGTTTTGGTTACCACCTCCTATACAATATTATGAACCTCTATCCATAGTTCTTCAGGCACTCTATCAGAGCTAATCATTTGAATCTATTCTTCACCTCCACTGTATAATCATAAAGCATTTAATTTAGGTCATACCTGTATGGCCTGGTGGTTTACCCTATTTTCTTCAATTTAAGCCTGATTTTTGCAATAAAGAGCTCATGATCTGAGCCATGGTCAGCTCCAGGTCTTGTTTTTGCTGACTCCATAGAGCTTCTTTGTCATTGGCTGCAAAAGATATAATCTGTCCGATTTCGGTGTTGACCATCTGATGAGGTCCATGTGTAGAGTCTTTGCTTGTGTTGTTCAAAGAGGGTGTTTGCTAAGATCAGTGTGTTCCCTTGACAAAACTGTTAGCTTTTGCCCTGCTTCATTTTGTACTCCAAGGCCAAACTTGCCTATTACTCCAGGTGTTTCTTGACTTCCTACTTTTGCACTCCAGTCCCCTGTGATGAAAGGACATCTTTTTTTGGTGTTGGTCCTAGAAGGTCTTCAAAGAACCGTTAAGCTTCTTCAATATCACAATATTACTGTGATATTGAATGGTTGCCTTGGAAATGAACTGAGATAATTCTGTCGTTTGTGAGATTGCACCCAAGTACTGCACTTGAGGCTGCAGACAAGTGTGTTGAGTACTTCAGTGACGTGCATGGGGTTGAGTTGTTCAAAACTGAGAAATCTGCCTTTTGTTTTGTCCTGTTGGAATTCCCTGTTCCAGTCATCTGGTGGAATTTCCTAGGAGATCATATAAAGACCTGTCTGGAGTCACTTGCCTGCAGCCTCAAAGGCCATGTAAGGCTGACAGTCTTTACCAGTGCTTTGTTCTAAGGAGAGGGAGCTGGATATCATGCTAACAGGGGTGTCTGGACCTCCGTGTGACACCTTGGATAGGTTGGTGAGGGCGGCTGCCTCTAGCCTACCTGAGGGGCGAGTGTGTGAATGGCTGCATGGGCACACCCTCTGACATGTCGTGTTACATCACCCTCTGCCCAGCACTTCTGGAAAGGCCATCTTTGCTTCATGGTCAGAATTCCACTGGGGATAAATACTTGGGGCCCGCTCTCATTTGAAATGAAATCTCAATTCCTACCCAAAGTTAAATGGAAATCCTGGCTTGGCAAAGAGAGAATGGTAATGTCAGCCAAGATCTCCTCAAACTCTCTAAAAATACTCTGTTGTTGCTCATCTGATAGTCTTTTTCTTCTGAAAATAATTAGTGATCCCATGTAACTAATCGCTTTTCTCATTTGGCAAATGAGTTTGCATGCACTAAATCTGTTTTAGAAGGTTTATAATAGGCTGAGGTCATTTCTGTCGTGTTCCAAGTGATGATTAAAGGTTTTTAGTCTTTATCTGAAAAATATTTTTCTTAAGGACATTGATGTATTTATAGGAAATAATTAAAATGATGCTGTTTGAAAAACAAAGAGCTTATGGAACACAGAAACCTGAGCTCCTTCCCCTTCATTGGTTTAGTCATTTCCAGTACAGAAATTGTAACCCTAAACAGTTAATTTCAAGGACTAAATTCAAAATCCTGAAAACTTTTCTGGAGACTTTAGAAAAAAGCTGAAGAGATAACAAGATTATAAGAAATAAAAAGTATATAGAACATTTTTATTTTATTAACTGTACTTTAAAAAAAACTTGGTAAATTCTCATAATCACTGAAATTAGTTTGCGTACCTAGTTTTTTATTTTTTTCAGAACCCATATATATAGCCATGTTATAATGCCAAATATCTAGAAATCCAAAACCTGTTAAATCCCAAATATTAGAGAAAACAATACAAAATATGAATATTGATTTCAACCTCCATTACTTTTAGAGCTAGCTTGTGTATGCTTGTTAGAGAAACTTAAAAACCGTATTATCATTTATTCATCAGAATGTTTTTGTGTCTGTATCACAACATTTGGTAGGAATAAACTTTTTTTGCTTGGAAGTTTGAAGTACGAGAAGGTCAAGACAAGGTAGAAATGAGGTTTAACATGAAGTTTTTACAAAATTCTCATAATAATTGCATTAGGGGACCAGGAGTTGCTAATATTTGTTGACCACTTAATATGTGCTCAAAGCTCTGCTCTATACTTCAAATCCATTCAATTCTCCTCTTAATCTTGTGAAATAAGTACCTTTGTCACCCCATTTTTAACTAAAGATCCCGAGGCTTTGGAAGTTTAAGTGGTTTGCCCTCCAGCTAGAAAATTTCAGAGCTGAAATGTGAACCCAGGCAGCTTTCACCATCACAGGTCTTGTGTGACAGGTCTCTTGTGAAATGTGGGCTGAACACTCTGTGACAGTTAGGTGAGTACATCAGCCATGAACCAGCCATAACTAAAAACAAAGCCAGTGTGCAATTATTGAATGCCTGCTCAGTGCCAGCCTTGATTCCAAGCACCTGACGGGTACTGCCACATTTAATTTGCACCTCAACTCAATGGACACGAGTTTGAGTCAACTCCGGGAGTTGGTGATGGACAGGGAGGCCTGGCGTGCTGCAGTCCATGGGGTCGTGGAGAATCAGACACAACCAAGCAACTGAACTGAACTGAAGAGAGATTTCATTTACACCCATTTTAGAAAGAGGTTAAGGGAAGTTGAGTGACTTGCCCACAGTTGTGCTTCACATAACTCATGAAGTTAGGATAGTGTGTAGTAATGGATTAACATCAGTTTAAGAAAGGTTTTTATTAATTTATTGCAAAGATTTCCCTAGTTGTCTTCAGTTTTGATTTTAATCATTGACCAAGATGAATATACAATAGGCAAACAAATTTCAGATGGCACAACATTGAGTATGTATATACTGGAAGAAGGAACAATATTAAAAAACTGATTTTTGTGTTAATTTGTTTCCTTTTTACTGTTCATGTCTTCACATATCCCTGGAGAAGGAAATGGCAACCCGCTCCAGTATTCTTTCCTGGGAAATCCCACAGACAGAGGAGTCTGACAGGCTACAGTCCATGGGGTTGCAAAAAATTCAAATACAACTTAGCAACTAAACAACAACAAAGTTCAAAGATAATAATAAAACAGTACTAACATCTGCTCTCCCCTCTGACAGCAGTCACCCTGTTGCACACCCCATACACACTCACTCAGTTGAAAACGATTCTACTGCTTTCTTGTGTCTTCATTCAGAGTTTCAGTTTAGCAAAACTGAATATGTTTATATTCTTCTTTTTCTCTTTTTCTAGTTCACTGTTTCCTTACCAGTAAATCATATCTCTCTCAACGGCACCCCACTCCAGTACTCTTGCCTGGAAAATCCCATGGATGGAGGAGCCTGGTGGGCTGCCGTCTATGGGGTCGCACAGAGTCAGACACGACTGAAGTGACTTAGCATAGCATAGCATCCATGTCAGTATTGTGAGAGCTTCCTCATTCTTTCTTATAACGGTGTAGCATTAATATTTTGTTTGGGTGTATAATAATTTAACTCATTCCCTATCGACCATGACTGGAGTTGTTTCTAATTGGTCGCTATTAAAAATTATGTGCAACAAATACAATACCATTGTTTTAAATTTATTTTTAATATTGACTGCCCTGGGTCTTCGTTGCTGCACTCGGACTTTTTCTAGTTGCAACAAGCAGGGGCTACTCTTGTTGCAGTCTATGGGCTTCTCGTTGTGAGGGTTTTCATGCTGCATAGCACAGGCTCTTGGATTTCAGTAGTTGCTGCACTCAGGCTCGTTGCGGCTCATGGGCTTATTCGTTGCTCCAAGGCACGTGAGATCTTAGTTCCTGGACAAGGAATTGAGCCCATGTCCCCTGTATTGACAGGCAGATTCTTAGCCACTGGACCACCAGGCAAGTCCCACAGTCACTGTTTTTGACATACAGTTCTGATTTTTGACAAATATATAGGGTTGTGTAACCACACCCATAATCAAGATACACAACAGTTCCATCTCCCCCAAACTCCCTTGACTTCCTCTTTGTTATCAACCCACCTCTGCTCTCTGTACTTTCTCATGGTGTCCCTGTACCGAAGCCTCTGAGGGTGGCTTCTTCGACTTAACATGATGCCTCTGAGGTTCAGCCTGCTTGTTAGAGGGTGTGGCTCATCCCTGTTATTGCTCAGTGGTATCGCATGATATGCATGCACCACCGTGTTTTATTCTATCCAAACCGAAGGGCTTTGGATTGTTTCCAGTTTTTTAGACTTATGAATAAAGCTCCTATAAGCATTCACACACAGATTATAGTATCTTTTTAAAAGCAGCCTTATTGAGGTATCGTTTACATACCTTAACATTCACTCATTTAAAAGTGTAAAATTTAATGGATTTTGGTAAATTTACAGAATCAGGCAGCCATCACTGCAATCTAATTTTACATTTCATCACACCAGAAAGAAACCTTTGCCCATTTACAGTTAATCCCTCTTCCCACCTCCAGCCCTGGAAAACCACTAGTCTATTTTCTGGTTCCACAGATTTGCTTTTTCTGGAAATTTCATGTAAATGGAATCATGCAACATGTGGTCTTTGGCATCTGTCTTCTTTCATGTAGCATAATGGTTTTTAGTTTTGTTCATTTTATATCAGTGTTGCTTTCTTTTTGGTGGCTGAATAAAATTCCACTGGAATGTATATCACATTTGGTTAATCCATTCACTAATTCATGGACATTTAAGTTGTTTATGGTTTTGAGCTACTATGAACAATGCTGCTATGAATGTATGTTTACAAATTTTTGTGTAGATTTTATGTTTTCATTTCTTTTGGATAACTAGGAGTGGAATTGCTTGATCATGATGAAATTTTTATTTAACACTTTAAGAAAATGCCAAGTGGTTTTTCAAAGTAGCTGTATCATTTTACATTCTCACCAGGGCTATGTGAAGGTTCCTGTTTCTCCACTCCCTTTCTAACACTTTAAATTGTCTTTTTTATTATAGCCATTCTAGTGGGTGTCAAGAGCTATCTCATTGTGGTTTTAATTGCCTTCCCTGTGCAAGTGACTGATGATACTCAGCATATTTTCATGTGTTTATCAGACATTTGTATATCCTCTTTAATGAAATGCTTATTCAAATCTTTTGCCCATTTTAAAATTGTAATTTTTGTCTTGTATTTTGAATTCTAAGAGTCCTTTACATTCTGGATCAACCATTTCATTACCTGATATGTGATTTGCAAAATGCCACAGAATTTTTTTTTTTAAACGAAGGTTCAGTAAGTTTCTTTATTGAATACATATTTCTGCACTTGTTATATGTCTTTGGTTAGTTTCTGGAGTTTTGAAAAGGTTATGTTTGGCTGTGTTGTCTCGTTTTGTCATTGCCTTTGGGGAGAGGACTTTCTGAGTTCTTTTTGCAGCCTTTCTGAAAGTCCAACCTACAGTTACATCTTGAACATGTAAATTCCCAGAAGATAAATTGCTGGATCAAAGAGTTTGTATATTTGTAATCTTAATAGGTGCTGACAAATTTTATCCATAAAGGTTATATCACTTTATAGCCTAATTTATGAGTTAAGGCCCAATCTCGCCAATCTGTGTTACTAAACGTTCAGAATTTTGCCAGTCTAAATGAAAATGGTTTCCTGTGGTAGTTTTAACATTTCTTTCTTTGTGAAGAGGGTTGGGCATCTTGTCATATTTTAAAAGAACATTCCTTTTCTGTGAGCTTTACTCATATCCTTTGCTCATTAAAAATTTTTGATTATGGATCTTTTCTGTTTATAGGAGCTTATTCCTTTGTGTGATAAGTTGCAAATACAGACTTCCTGGTATGTCATTTTGATCACTTTTGATCTTGTTTATGGTTTTCCTGGCATGTAGACGTTGATACGAATATACATGTAAATACATATGCATATGTTTAGTTGTTCAGTCGTGTCTGACACTTTGCAACCCCATGGACTGAAGACAGCCAGGCTCCTCTGTCCATGGGATTCTCTAGGCAGGAATGCTGGAGTGGATTGTCATGCCCTTCTCCAGGAGATCTTCCCAACCCAGGGACTGAACCCAGGGCTTCCCCATTGCAGGCAGATTCTTTACTGTCTGAGCCACTACATATAATTTTATNACACTTTGCAACCCCATGGACTGAAGACAGCCAGGCTCCTCTGTCCATGGGATTCTCTAGGCAGGAATGCTGGAGTGGATTGTCATGCCCTTCTCCAGGAGATCTTCCCAACCCAGGGACTGAACCCAGGGCTTCCCCATTGCAGGCAGATTCTTTACTGTCTGAGCCACTACATATAATTTTATAATTTATTCATCTTTTTCTGTGGCTTCAGGAGTTGGGGTGATAGGTCTTCCTCACTCCAAGACAATGGAGGGGCAATGGCATTGGCAAAGAAATGGCAATGACAAAGAAATAAATTTTCTTCTCTAACCTTTATGATCTCTTTTTTAACCATGAATCGCTCTGATTCATGAGCGATTTATCCTGCTGAATTATGGTAAGTTTTTCTCCTCCCTCCCTTTCTTCAAAAAGTCCATCTTTTAAGCTCTTAATTTGCAATTCCAGTGTTGTTATATACTAAATTTCCATGCATCAGTTCAGTTCTGTTCAGTTGCTCAGTCGTGTCGAACTCTGCAATCCCATGAATCACAGCACACCAGGCCTCTCTGTCCATCACCAACTCCCGGAGTTCACTCAGACTTACATCCATCGAGTCGGTGATGCCATCCAGCCATCTCATCCTCTGTCATCCCCTTCTCCTCCTGCCCCCAACNTTTTTTTTTTCTTTTCTGTTCCATAGGGCTTTAGCATTAGCTTGCTCAGGTTCCCTACTCCACTTGAGAGGAAAAATGATCCTTTTTGTTCTTTTATTTCAATCATTTAAATTTTATAAGTTGAATTAGGCAGAGTAGATATCTATGTGATATTGTCTTCCTGTCCAAGAATATAATATACTGTAGTTCTTCAAGTCTTCATTGCAGTTCTTCAGCAGTGTGTTAACATTTTCTTTATAAAGATTTTCTACATTCCCAGTTACATTTATTTCTAGATATTTTATCTTTTTCGTTGCTATTGTTAATGGGTGTTTTCTTCCATTACATCTGCTATTAATGGTTATTTGTTTAAAAGATCATAAATAAATGAAACAATAAGTATAAGAAGAGCTTTTTTAATAGAGATAATTGTGAGGCTCTGACCTTGAATTAAAACAAGCAAAAAATCAGTTAAATAGGAGGAGGATGAGTGGAGAAACCATTATAATAGTAGCTACTTAAATGCTGACATTTAAACTTTATCATAATCTCATTAATTTAAACTAGGGTCCTGTGACCTGTTTATAAGTGAAAGAGTTAAGCTTTATTGAGTTAATACACCTTGCTCAAAAGTTATATAGCTTCTTAGTGATATTGCTGAGTTTTGTCTCCATATCTAACTCTAGAACCTTAACTCTGAACTGATATCCTGTAGTATACCATTCGGAGAAGGCAGTGGCACCCCACTCCGGTACTCTTGCCTGGAAAATCCCATGGATGGAGGAGCCTGGTAGGCTGCAGTCCATGGGGTCGCTAAGAGTCGGACACGACTGAGCGACTTCACTTTCACTCTTCACTTTCATGCATTGGAGAAGGAAATGGCAACCCACTCCAGTATTCTTGCCTGGAGAATCCCAGGGATGGGGGAGCCTGATGGGCTGCCGTCTATGAGGTCGCACAGAGTCAGACACGACTGAAGCGACTTAGCAGCAGCAGCAGTATACCATTCCCTGCAGAAAAGGATTTTTTAAAAGATTCATATGTATAAATTCACACCAAATTAATAAAAGCCTTACCAGTGAGTGAAATAGTCTTCATTTTTCAGCAGTTCATGTGTACCTTCATTGGAAGACTGGATTCAGTTCTGGGTCTTGTAATTAATAAAATGTAGATAAGCTATCTTTTAATTAGTTCATGCTAGTTGACCAGAATTGTGAAAAGTGAAACTGTGATTTAAAATAACATTGTCCCAATAAATTTTTTTTTATAACTGTCAAATGAATTGATAGCAAGCACACAGGACACTGAGAATGAGCTATGGATTTTTTAGTATTTCCGCTGTTCGAAAATTAATTGAATTTTCTCTTCCTGGTGCCAAGAATAGACCCTGGATTAAGGAGTACATGTTACCTAGAGTAGATATTCCAGTTAAAATTGTTATATAACACATCACCCAAAACTTACTGGCTGAAACCCACAGTAGTTACTTATTATCTTCTATGGGTAAGGGATTTGAGGAGGGTTCAGCTGGGCAGTTGTGGTTTGGTCTCTGGTTTGGTTGCAGTTAGACAGTGGCTGAAAATACAACAGCAAGGGAAGGTGACTGAAATAGCTGGGGGCTACCCAGGGATTTCTGTTTCTTCACCTCATCTTAGGGCTGGTATATGTTCTTCATGGGCTAGTTTTGGCTTCCTTACCATATAGCAGCTTCAGGGCAACTCAGCAGCTCCAAAGATGAATATTCTAAGAGATTATGACCTAATCTTATGTGACTTAGCAGCAGCAGCAGCAGCAACACCCCTTAACTTATAGCACAGACTAGCCTAAATACAAGCAGAAGCAGCTTAGGCCTCACCTTTTGATAGGAGGAATGCCAGAGTCACGTTGTTATAAGAAGACAGTGTCATGTTTTCCTTTTGAAAATACAACCTGCCACAGTGATGGTTTCCTTTCAGTACAAGAAAGGAGCTTGTGATAGAATTCTGAGGTGAAAAGGACTGTTTGTGGAGGAGTGAGATGTTTTCCTCATTGGATATGTTCTGAAGAAGGCAAGGTATCCATGTAGTGTGGTTGTAATGTCTGAAGTTATACTCCAGTGTTGTAGAAATGATTCTGGGAGTGTTTAACCTTAACAGTTTGAACATAATACTAAGTGTTTTTTTAAATTTATGAGTGTGGTTACTGTGCATTAAGATGCATATTATATCACTTTGTGAAAAGTTTAGAACTTTTCTAGGTAACTGTCTTTTCTAGTTTTCTAATTTTCCTCCTTAATTTTCTAGATAACTTTTTTAGATAAGAATATCTTATCAAAATAACTAAAATCAACAACCTAGCTTTCCACCTTAATAAAACCAGAGAAGAACAAACTAAACCTAAGGCAGGCAGGAGGAAGGAAGTAATAAAATTTAGAATAGAAAAAATAAGTAATAGAAAAAAATCAGTGAAACCAAAAGCTGGGTTTTGATTAGAGTTTTTTGGAAAAAGGGACAAACTTTTAGTTAGACTAAGAAAAAAAGAGGAAAAATTCAAATTACCAGAATTAGGAATGAAAGTGGGAACATTACTACTAACATTACGAAATAAAAAGAATTTTAAGGGGATACTGTGAACAGTGAAATGTCAACAAATTAGGTAACTCAGATGAAATGGACCAATTTTTAGAAAGATGCGAACTGCCAGAACTGATTCACGATGAATTAGAAAATCTGAGTAGACCTGTAGCAAATAAATTGAATTAGTGATGATACAACTTGCCAAAAAGGAAAGCCCAGAACCAGATGGCTTCACCAGTTTAAAGAATTAACTCCAATTTTTCGTAAACTCTTCCAAAAAATAGAAGATAAGGGAATATTTAACTCATTCTTTGAGGCTGATATTACATTGATACCAAAACCAGACAAAGAGAGCACATGAAAAGAAAATCACAGACTATACCCCTTGTAAATAAGGGTTATAGCAACCCAAATCCAGCAGCTTATACAAGGATCATATACCGTGACAAGTGGGATTTATCACAAGAATGCAAAATTTATTAACATCTAAAAATCAATGCTATACACTACATAGCAGAATAAAGAGGGGGGACCCACAATTATCTTAATAAATACAGAAAAAGCATTTGACAAAATCTAACGTCGTTTCGAGATAAAAACACCCAAAACACTAGGAATACAAGAGAGTGTTTCCAACCTGATAAAGGGCATCTGTGAAACACCTACAGCTAGCAGCATACTAAGGGTGAAAGACCGAACGCTTCTGCACTTGGGTTAGGAACAAGAAAGGATATCCACTCTTGCCACTTCTGCTCAGCATTGTACAGTGTCTAGCCAGGGAAATAATGCAAGAAAAGAAATGCATCTAGATTAGAAAGGAAGTAAAACTGTTTAAATGAAATGTCTAGAATATAGGCAAGTACATAGAGACAAGAAAGTGGATTAGTGGTACCAAAGGCTGCGGGGAGAAGGGGGATTTAGGAGGTGACTAATGGGGGTAGGGTCTCTTTTAGATATCATGAGATGTTCTGAAATTAGATAGTGATGGTTGCACACCTTGTGACTGCTAAAGATCATTATATTGTACACATTAAAATGATGGATTTTACAGTATGTGAATTGTATCTCAACAACCACAAAAAATACTTATCTACAACTGTTGTTTCACAGCTGTTTGAAATTGCGGTTTTATGATGTATGCTAAAGTGTTTAATGGAGAGAAAAATTCACAACAATTTTGAAAGGACCGTGCTACAGTGAGAATAGATCATTTTGTATTTAACTAATGGCATTAGAAAGTTAGGTAAAATTATACTATCTGCTAGAATGCTGTTGCAAAACTCTGAATATTAACTTTCATTTGGTTTGTACTCTGAACTGTTGTCTCAGAGTGCAGTATTAACACATTTTGCATAAAGTTAGACAGTAATGAAATAATACCTCAGAAGTAATTTGTATTAACAGATTCCAGAAACCTTGAAAAGACCGTTTCCAGTATGAGGTGCCCTTGGCATCAACATCAGTTTAAAAATGTTTCGTGGTTGAACCTGCCTTTTCCATCTTCCTCCTGCTCAACTTGTGGGATGGGCAGCCTTCTCCCACTCCTGGGTCCTGGGACACACTGAATGGGCGTGTTGAGGAGGTGACACTGAAGTCTAGTGATGGATTTCTGCCCTCACTAATTATTAAGTTATGTGCTAACCAAAGTCAGCTGTGTTTATTCTTAAATATGTTTATTCCAGTAGTAGTAGTAATCATAATTATGTAGTTTAACCAAATATTATGTAAACTGATGAAGTATGCATGCAAAAATGTTAAATGTCTGGGACCACAAAGCCATGTTACTTAATACTTAACTGTTAAATTGAGTGTGGGCAAGAAACTAAGTTGGCTTCAGAACTATATAAATATAGACACTGTGCTCAAAATCCTTTAAATTTTTGTTCTACTTTGAATAAATGGAAACTAGGAGTCATAGACAGTGGTGGTTTTTGCCAGAGAGCTGACATCTACAGAGATGGCCTTGACTCTATATTGGGAGACTGGCAAACACATGGGACCTTCTGCACTCCAACTGAAAGAAAATGTCTTATGATTTATGTATATCAATTGTGGTGATTTCCTCTGTTAACTGAGGTTTTCACTTTACCCAATATCTAGTGTGGTTGCCTCAGACGAGAGGGCTGCTCTTCCGAGACCTGGACTGTAAGTTAGAGGACGTGTACAGAGGACTCTTGGCTCCCAGCTGTGCTGCTTAACTAGTCAGGAGAGCTTGGACGAGCACATTAAGCCTCATCTTTTTTCATGCATTAATATTTTGCAATACTTTGTTTAATATCTTTGCTTAAATTGAATTTCAAATTCTACTGATTTCTGATATCCAGAAGAGTAAAGAGCTTAGAAAACAGCAAAAAAAAAAAAAAAAAAAAAGACAACCCTCCTAAAAGGAGGAGGGGCCTTTACTTGTCCCTTTTCTTTCTGCTTTTCTTTCTCTCTTCTCTTCTTCCTTCCCCTCACACCTCCCCTCCCTGCCTTATAGAACTTAGAAACAGGAGTACAGTATATATTTTTTATCTGTTAAGTAAAACATTTGTTTAATCTGTTTATAAATATTGACTTCTTAGCTTTTAAATCAAATGCCAGTTTATGGTTCAACAGAACTAGAGTTTGTTTTTAACCTAGTGTTTGATAAATGTGGAAATCATCTCAGCTTAAAGTTAATCCTCCAATCAGTTCTTATTCTCTGAGAATCATTCATTTGGATCAACTTGGAAAATGCAATTGTTCAAGCTAAAAAGATTTGGGTTTTGGCTGTTTTACTTGTGGAACAAATAAAATTTTCTAGCTTTTTCTGTCTTTTAATATAGTGATTTAAAAGCCACATGTATTTTAAACTTTTGCTAATTCAAATTTTTATTTATACATAGATTATAATGAATATTTCAGAAAAACTCTGTACATAAATGTTAGGTACAGTGCTTCAGAATGCCTCACTTTGGAGAGTGTTAAATATGCACTCTCCATGTTCTTTTCATTTGAAACATGTCTGCAGTAAACAAGTTAAAAAATAAATCACTATGTTGGCATTTTTACAGCTACAACAGCCACTTGAAGCACAGAAGAGCAGTTATGTAACTTTTTCTATACAGTGTATTGTCAGTGTTCGGTATATTTATAGTACATTTCTGCTATGTATTTAATAGCTGCACGTAAAAATTCAACCACTACGAATGAAAACGCTGCGTAGAAGTTGTTTATTTGAAAAAGTTATAACCTGATGTCAAAAACATGTCCTGTTTATGTGCAATACATCTACAGCTTTAAATTTCATTTTCTTCTGCTCTAAAGTTTAATTCCTGCTACACCGTCAGGGTTTGCTAAAGTAGAACAGTAAGAGGAGAGAGTTTCCTTCATCTGCCCTGAAGCAGATGAGGCCACTGGCTTCTATCCAGCGCTGATATGTCATAACTGCCTGCTCGACAAGGTCTTCGCACAGAGGTCACGGAACCCAGGTGCCCAGCACAGTGCCTGAGGCTCTGGACCTTCAGTGTGTGTGTAAAGAACGGTGCACGTGGAGCATTCCACAGCTGCCTCTCCCTCTGCACCACTGCCTTCTCACCCAACAGCATCTGTCTCTCCCAGTTATTTGCTCCAACTTATTGCACTTTGGCACATAAATGTCGTGTTATTGTGGAAGGTATATGGGCTTTAAAGTCGCAATCCTGGCTTTTATGCAAATCTGTCCATTTGCTTCATTTTTCCAAGCTTTGATTTCCTCATCTATAAAATGAGAGTAATACCTACCCACAGGGAGGGCATGAGAGCAAAATTAAGGAGAGTGTAGAGCAAACTTAGTTTCAGACTGAGTAGAAATGTAGTAGATATTGTTCCCTTTCCTTTGTGTGTCATTTTCATTTTTTGAATTAGAAAACCAGATCCCTGAGAGGTTAGGTGGTGGTGGTGTAGGTGTAGTTGCTAAGTTGTGTCTGACTCTTGCGACCCCATGGACATGCCTGCCGGGCTTCTCTACCCATAGTCTTTTCCAGGCGAGAATACTGGAGTGGGTTGCCGTTTCCTCCTCCAGGAGATCTTCCTGACCCAGGGATTGAACCCAGGTCTCCAGCACTGCAGGCAGATTATTATGGACTGAACTACCAGGGAAGCCCAGTGATTTACTTCTCTAAGTAAAGAAAGTGAAAGTGAAGTCGCTCAGTCAAGAGTGAAAGTGAAGTTGCTCAGTCCTGTCCAACTCTTTGCAACCCCATGGACTGTAGCCTACCAGGCTTCTCTGTCCCTGGGATTTTCCAAGCAAGAGTATTGGAGTGGGTTGCCACTTCCTTTTCTAGGGGATCTTAGCTACCCAGGGTTCAAACCCCGGTCTCCAACCCCGGTCTCCCACATTGTAGGCAGACATTTTTACTGGCTCAGCCACCAGGGAAGTCACTAGGTAGATCATTGGTTAAGCGATTTACTTCAAGTCAAATAGCTCGCTCTTCAGCCCCACCCTTTTCCCAAAGTGCCCTCGGAGGGGCCCTGCGATTTCTCAAGGTGAACACTCATTCCTGCCTGCCAGCTTTTCCAGCTCTCCAAATCCGCTGCCCTCAATTCTTTATTCTCCCTTACCTTTCATATGAGCTCATTATGAAGCCTTGAAATTCTGTCTCTGAAGTATTTTTTAAATTTATTCCCCTTTCTTTATTTCCACTGTCTTAACCTAGTCCATCATCAGTCTTTCAGCTTGAGATTTTTTTTTTTCTTTAACATCTTGAGCTAATCAGTAATCATATTTATTTGCTTTTTTTATTGAGGTATAGTTGATTTACAGTATTAGTTTATTTTTATTTTTTTATTTACAGTATTAGTTTTAGATGTACAACAAACATTGTGATTCAAAATATTTATAGATTATACTTAATTTATGTGTGTTAGTTGCTCAGTCATGTCTGACTTTTTGCAACCCCGTGGTCTGTCCGTAGAATTCTCTAGGCAAGAATACTGGAGTGGGTTGCCATTCCTTTCTCCAGGGGATCTTCCCCACCCAGGGACTGAACCCGGGCCAATCCTGCACTGCCGGCAGATTCTTTGCCATCTAAACTACAAGTGAAGCCCATATTTCATTTATAGTCATTATCAAATATTGTAGTATCCCTGTGCTGCACAATATATCCTTGTAGCTTATTTATTTACATGTAGTAGTAGTAGTTTGTATCTTTTAATACCTTATCCCTGTCTCGCCCCTCCCCCACTTCTAACTATACCTGTGAGTCTGTTTCAGTTTTCTTGTATTCATTTGTTTGTTTTATTTTTCAGATTCCATGTATAAGTGGTAACATGCAATTTTTGTCTCTTTGTCTGAGTTACTTCACCAAGTGTAATACTCTCTAGGTCCATCCATGTTGTTGCGAATGACATTTTCCATTCTATTTTGTGGCTGAGTAATATTCCATTCTATACATATACTGCATTTTTATCCACTTGTCTGTTGATTGGTCCTTAGGCTGCTGCCATACCTTGGCTATTGTAAATAGGGCCACTGTGAACATGGTGTATCTGTATCTTTTCAAATAAGTGTCTTCATTTTCTTCAGATGTATACCCAGTAGTGGAATTGGTGGATCATATGGTGGCTCTGTTTTTAGTTTTCTGAGGAGCCTCCATGCTGTCTTGCATAGTGGCTGCACCAGTTTACACTCTCACCAACAGTGAACAAGGGATTTGTACATCCTTGCCAACACTGGTTATTCAGTGAGATTTTTATCAGTAGCATACTTCTGCCAGAATGATCTTTCTAAAATGCACATCTGATCATATCACTCTTTCTCAGAATCCATGTCTCCTGACAGTTGTGCTTTAACTTGCCGGACCAGCCTTGTCTTTGTTTCTCTGTGTTTTGCTCTTTCTGTACTGGCCCTGTCGGACGTTTTGGTATTAGGTGATAGCTGTTCATGCCATTGCAGTCTTACTAGTGAGAAAAAAACTTCAGTGTCTGCAAAGTCCTATTCACCCTGGGAGACCTGACTTACCCAAATACAATTAGACATTTAATTCTTTTGGTTTCCGTAGCACTTTGTACCTACTTATAGTCTATTGTTTTTTACACATGCTATAATAATTTGCTTCTGACCTCTCATCTCACTCATTGGGCAAATGATTTATCCTGTCTTTAAAATTAGGGAGTTCCACTAGATCAGTGATTGTCAGCACTGGCTACACATTAGAATCATTCTATTCAAGCAGTGGTATCAAAATCTCTAGAGATCCTCTCCTTTATCCTACCTGTTAGGAATTTTAAGTTACTCAAATGATCATATTGTGAAGAAGATTGAAAAGCATTATACTAGACAGATTCTAAGATACCTTTCAGCTAAAATGTTCTGTTATTCTGCAGACTTATGTAGTCTGAAAATATAAATGCATTCAAGTGATCAAAACAGGAATTAAATTAGAAAAAATAAGGGAAATACTTTTCATGGTAAGAGTTAATGAAAACAATATGTAGTGAAGTAATATTTGTATGGAAAAATGTGCTTCTAGAACTCTAATTTTCTGGTTTCATCCTAATTGCTAAAAGTGACTAGGGACAGATGGGATAAAATGTTCTTTTTTGTGATTATTTTTTTTCTTGGTTATAAAACTGGAAGGTGAATGTTACTTATACAAAAATGTAAACAGACTTGATCCTAAATTCTTGATAACATTAAGGAATTTAACATTTAATGGTAAGGAATTTAACAGTATAGAAACAGCAGCATATTTAGAAAACATCTTCACATATACAGTTGATGGCAACTGTATATATATGTTCTTATATTTGTAGATAAATCTTGAGCTCCTAACATTATATGTTTAGCAGATTGCCACCAGGAGCTTTGAAGGAAAAATTGGTAGCATAAAATAACCCAGGGTTGCTACCACTACTTAACCAGTACAGTGACTCAAAATTGTGTTTCTCAGAAGTCATTTGATACGAAAATTTCAATTTGTTTGAGGTCATAAGACCTCATAGTAAATACTCTTCTAATGCAGAGATTACTTTTTGGTCAACTTTGTCTTTGAACTTCTTGATCCAAGTTTTATCTTATTTGAGTTTAGAAATTTATTTTTGCTGTCTATTAGCCAGATGTTTCCCTAATGTTTGTAATTTGGGGGCGCTTTAAAGGGCAGAGACAACAGTTTGCTGTTGCTAAAACATTTTTTTGTTGTTGAATGTATTTGGATATTCTACCTGTCTGCACTTGGCTGATTATATATTAAACTTCTGAAGTTTGATATTCTTTGAACCCTTTATTATTTCATATTTCTTTTATATAGCAGAGATTATATACTACTTATCTTTCATTTGAATTAGTCAATATGACTAAGTATTGCTTATTGCTTATTGCGAGCAATAAGGTACAATGAAGAGATATTTGACTTTGGACTTCACTTGATTCAAAACATGTTAGCACTGATTTGGGAACTACTTTAGCCCAGCATCTTTAAACTATATTAATAAGATCATTATTGGTATTATTTTGACTCCATTGAGAAAAAAAGATTTGAGTGAATCGATAGCTGAACAAATGAGAGTGATGCCTCTTGTTTTTTTCCTGTATTATTTTCTCTGTCTCTGGTGTAGTATGAAGAGGTTTGGCTTTTGAGAGCAGAAGCCATATCCCAGCTTGATCTTCCTAGTGTTGTGTGTGCTTTGACCTGGTATTGGATAAATGTTGAATTAGTTTCATTTTGGAATGAAGTTATGTATTAGGATATGTCAGATACAAACTCCATGCTCATTCATTCTGTCAGTTCTAGACAAATTAATATTTTATCACAGTTTGTCTTATTAAAGTGGAATGATTGCTTTACTTTCATAACAATTAATAGATTATAACCCAATGAAAGAATTCATTCTAATGCCGTTTCTTTCACATCTCAGTTAGATACTGTTGGACAGAGAATATTTCTTTATGTATGATATTGTATTTCAGTTTCAAAAGAAAATTATCAACCGTTTAAGTAGATATTAGATGACATCCTGCAAATTTGGTAGTAGAATTTTAGAATAGAAAGAATATGTACTCCATCAAAAATGTTTTGGAATATTAAGTTAAAATTTTTGAACACTTTTTCTTTTGCTACATTTTGTTAAGATTTTCTTACCTTATAATTTTCTTAATTTGGAGGAATGTGTGGGAGTTTAAGGTGAACATAATGTCAAGATATAATAAGTTTGAAAAAAGTTTAATATGAGGAGCAGATAATAGTGCATGAAAATATTTTAAAACTTTATGTTTAAAGAATTTTCCAAATCATTAGTGCTAATGTTCAGAGTTTGTACATCTTGCCATTAAAAGGGCATTTTGGTACTTGTGTCTTAGAATAAATTTGCTATTAACAGATCTTATTTTATATGAATAAATAATTTGGAATGAAAATTCATAATTTGGAAAAAATCTGAGTCATTTTATTATTCCATGGCAAAATAAGTCACTTTATATGCAAATTCACCTACCGAACACATCCTTTTTTAAAAACTTTCTTTATATATTTTATTTATTTTAATTGGAGGCTAATTACTTTACAGTATTGTAGTGGGTTTTGCCATACATTTATATGAATCAGCCATGGGTGTACATGTGTTCTCCATCCTGAACCCCCCTAACACATCCTTTTGAGATCTGCTTTAATTGATGTGAATGTAGTTATTCCAGCCTTTCTGGGCATTTTGTTGTATGACTTGTCTTTTTCTATCTGTATACTTCCACCCTATATATGTTTTCATATTTAAAAGTGACATTTCTACATTTTTAGACTTTGAAAAATCCATTCTGTCAATCTTCCTCTTAATCATTGTGTTTATTTGCTCATTTAATTTAATATTATTATCGATAAAGTTGAATTTAGGTCTGCTGTTTTACTATTTGCTTTTGTTTGTCCCATCTCTTTCTTGTTTCTCTGTTCTTTCTTAAATTAAGTGAGTATTATGTAAATTCCTTTTTTAATATTCCTATTGGCTAAAACTGGATTTTTTTATTTTTAAATGGTTTTTCCAGAAATTATAATATACAACCTTCTCAGTCTGTTTCAACTTAAAATCATACAACTTCCTTATAATGTATATAGAGATATAAAAACATTGTAATATGATTATCCCTCCCCCATCTTTTATACTATAATTGTCATATATGTTACATCTACATACTTTATAAACCCGGTAACACAGTGTTATAAGTTTTACTTAGAAAGGTAATATTAAGGAAATCAAGAGGAAAAAACTAGTATATTTATCTATCTGTTTACCACCTCTGATGCTTTTCATTGCTAAAATCCAAGTTTCTGTGTGGTGTTACTTCCCTTCAGCCTGAAGAAATTCTTTTAGCATTTCTTGTAGTGTGTGTCTCCTTGTGACAATTTTGCCTTCATTATTAAAGGGTATTTTTGTTGGGTATGGAATTCTGGATGGACAGTTGTGGAGACTCTGGAATCTCTAGAATAAGGTTCCCTCTTAGAGTATTCTTTTATTTTAGCAGGCCGTTAACTTTGCTAAACTCACTTTTGCAAACTCTTATCTTTCCAGTGGTGAGCAGCAGGTAAAATCTCAGCTCTTTCCTTTTTGCTTTAATAAAAGGAGCTAGGAGTTTGTCTTGCATGTGCATAATTTAGGCGTCATCAGCCAGAGAAGTGGGGAGTTTATACATAGAATTTAGAACCTCCTCCATTATGGGTCTCTCCTTTAATATACAGTGTGTCAAGAGGTGTATCTGCATGTCCATGGTCAGTTGGCTTGCAACAAAGGTGCAGAGACTGTTCAGTGGAGAAAAGGTAACCTTTTCAACAAATGGTGCTGGAACAAAAAGATACCTATGCCAGAAACAAAAAGTTGTAATTCATATATCGTAGGATATAAAAGTTAACTCAGAGTGGATCATGGACTTAAATGTAAAATATCAAACTATTAAACATCTAGAAGAAAGCATAGGAGATCATCTTTGTGATCTTGGGTTAATCAAAGATTTTTATATGATACATAAAAAATTGATAAATTTGGCTTCATAAAGTTAAAAACATCTGTTCTCTACAAAGCACTGTTAAGAACACAAAAAGATAAGCCATATACCAGGGGAGAATACAGGCATACCTCAACAATATTGCAGGTTTAGTTCCAGACCACTGTGGTAAAAGCAAATACCACAGAAAAGCAAGTCACACAAATTTGGGCTTCCCAGTGTATATAAAAGTTTACACCATACCATTACATGTGTAATAGCATTATGAGTGAAAAGGCAGCTGATATATCTTAATAAAAATTTTGTTGTTGTTGTTCAGTGTCTTGTCATGTCTGACTCTGCCACCCCACGGACTTCAGTACACCAGCCTTCCTTGTCTTTTACTGTTTCCTGGAGTTTGCTCAGACTCATGTCCATCAAGTAAATGATGCCATACAACATCTCATCCTCTGTCATCCCCTTCTCTTCCTGCCCTTAATCTTTCACAGCATCAGGGTCTTTTACAGTGAGTCAGCTCTTCACATCAGGTGACCAAAGTATTGGAGTTTCAGCATCAGTCCTTCCAATGAATATTCAGGGTTGATTTCCTTTAGGATGGACTGGTTTGATCCCCTTGCTGTCTTAGGGACTCTCAAGAGTCTTCTCCAGCACCACAGTTCAAAAGGATCAATTCTTCAGTGTTCAGCATTCTTTATAATCCAGCTGTCACATCCATATGTGACTACTGGAAAAACCATAACTTTGACTATACAGATCTTTGTCAGGAAAGCAATATCTCTGCTTTTTAATACACTGTCTAGGCTTTGTCATAGCTTTTCTTTCAAGGACACCTTCATGGATCACAGCCTTGTTGTGGCGAAGGGGCTTGCATAACTCAGTGAAGCTATGAGCCATGCCATGCAGAGCCACCCAAGATGGATGAGTCACAGTGAAGAGTTCTGGCAAAGTATGGTCCACTGTAGGAGTAAAGGGCAACCCACTCCAGTATTCTTGCTTGGAGAACCCCATGAACAGCACGAAAAGACAAAAAGATAATATCAGAAGATGGTCCCCACATGTCGGAAGGTGTCCAGTATACTGCTGGGAAAGAACAGATGGCAATTGCTAGTAGGATATTTTAGTAATAAGTATTTTCCATAGGACTGGAAAAAGTCAGTTTTCATTCCAGTCCAAAAGAAGAGCAATGCCAAAGACTGTTGAAACTGCCGTAGAGTTGTGCTCATTTCACTTGCTAGCAAGGGAATGCTTAAAATTCTTCAAGCTAGGCTTCAGCAGTGTGTGAACCAAAAACTTCCACATGAAGTAAGAAAAGGCAGAGGAATCAGAGATCAAATTGCCAACATTCATTGATTTTCCCATAGAAAAAGCAAAGGAATTCCAAAAAAAGATCTGCTCCTGAGAAACCTGTATGCAGGTCAAGAGGGAACAGTTAGAACCCTACGTGGAGCAACAGACTGGTTCAAATTTGGAAAAGGAGTATGTCAAGGCTGAATATTGTCATCCTGCTTATTGAACTTCAGTACAGAGTACATCAGTGCAAAATACCAGGCTGGATGAATCACAAGCTGGAATCAAGATTGCTGGGAGAAATGTCAATAACCTCAGATATGCAGATGACACCACTCTAATGGCAGAAAGTGAAGAGGAACTAAAGAGCCTCTTGATGAAGGTGAAAGAGGAGAGTGAAAAACTGGCTTAAAATTCTGCATTCAAAAAGCTAAGATCATGGCATTTAGTCCCATCACTTCATGGCAAATAGACGGTGAAAAGTGGAAACAGTGACAAATTTTATTTTCTTGGGTTCCAGAATCACTGAGGATGATGACTGCAGCCATGAAATGCTTGCTCCTTGAAAGCAAAGCTGTGATAAACCTAGCAGCATATTGAAATTAGACTAATGGGCCTCATTTCAGTATTGCTGTATATTGGGGAATAGGGAGGCCCAGAGAGAGAGAGAGAGAGACGGGGCGATGGCCATTGCTAAAGCCATTGAAATGTGTAAAATTTATCAGTGAAGGTGGCCATCTTATGTGGCACCCCAGAATAGTTTCAACAGTAATATTGAAGATCACTGACCATAGATCACCATAACAAATTTAATGATAAAAAAGTTTGAAATGTTTCAAGAATTAGAGCACCACAAAGTGAGCAAATGTTGGGAAAATGGCATCAATAGACTTGCCTGATGCAGGGTTGTCATAAACTTTCAAGATTGTTTTTTTTTTGTTTGTTTTTAAATGTAGTATCTGCAAAGTGGAATAAAGTAAAGCACAATAAAACAAAGTATGCCTGTGTTTACAAGTCACTTGTCTGATAAAGAACTTTTGTCCAGAATATGTAAAGAGTTCTTAAAACAATAATAAGAAAATAAAACCACCTATTTAAAAATTAGCTGAAGATTTGTTCAGATACTTACCTCAAGAAGATATATAGATGACAAATAAGCACATTGAAATATGCTCAACATCATTAGGGAAATGCAAATTAAAACAAGATACCACTACACACCAATTAAAAAACTAAAAATTTTAAAACTGGCCATAATCAAGTGTTGGCAAGGATGTAGACCAACTAGAATTTTCTTCACTGCTGGTAGGAATGCACAGTGGCACAGCTATTTTGAAAAATAGTTGGTTAGTTTCTTTAAAATTTATACATGCAGCTGCCATACAATCTAGCCTTTTCACTGCTATTTATGGAAGAGAAGTGAAAGCATCTATACATATAAGAACATTGATTGCATCTTAATTTGTAAGAGTCAAAACTGGAATTAACTCAGATGTCCATCAGTAGGAGAGTGGATGAACACACTGATACAGGATGCTACTAAACAGGCAGCCTGTCAGGTGCTTTGCCATCACTTGATACGGACTGTCATCCTTTTAGCTTTCAGCTTTCTATACAGTTTTCTTTTTGCCTGCTTGCCCAGCCACTAAGCCAGTGTAATATATTTAGGGTTTTAACTGTGGCTTCGGTACTTCTGTTACCCTGTTTCTGTATTAGTCAAAGTGAGCCAGGTTATGCTGTGATAGTAAATAATTCCAAATCTCACTGACTTAAAGTTTTGTCTCTTTGCTGTGAACTGTATGTCTATTGTGGGTTGGCTGAGAGTTGTGTTCTCTGTTCTCACTCTGAGACCTAAGCTGATGGAGGAGTCTTTATCTGAAACATTGCTGGTTGCTGGGAATGTGGACTTAAGTATTAACACCAATAGCTGTAACTTCCTTTGATGCATAGATAAAAAGTATACAAAATACCTTTCAGTATTTACGTAGGTAAACATGTTTTAAAATGGGAGGTATATTATTCCTGTATGTTGGACAAGGAACCTGAATGCAAAGAGAGGAAAAGGATGGCAGTTGCCACACAGCAGTGAAACAACAAGAACTCAGGGTTCCCATTTTAATACTTTTGTGCAAATCAGGAAAAGAAATGTACCATCTATTCACATGTTCTTTATTTTGTCAGTCTCTCCAGCAGTCCACATTTAAGAGGCGTCTCATACCAGCTGCTGCCGGTGGCAGGGACACAATGGATCACACAGGAGCACTGGACACCGAGGATGAGCTGGGACCTTTAGCCCATCTCGCTCCAAGTCCTCAAAGTGAAGCCGTTGCCCACGAATTCCAGGAACTCTCCTTGCAGTCCAGTCAGCACCTGCCTCCTCTTAACGAAAGGAAGAATGGTGAGTTTCATACATTGCCTTTTTGTGAGCCAGTGTATCCCTCTGGTAGTAATTTGTTGATCAGTTCACTGTGCAGCCTATTCCAGAGGAGAGAACCTCAGAGGGGTGCTGGCTGGTTTTGAGTAACAGCCAGAGTTTCACGTGCCATTCAGTTCTTTCATCATTTTCCCAGCATCTCTGGTAGTAACATTATCTTTGGAAATAAGCTTTAGGTTCAACCACTTTAGCACAAGCAGAAGGTTTCAGGCTAGCGTAGCATTGGAAAGCAGCTTTCTGTGCTGACTCCAGGGAGAATAGACTGGACTTGACTAGGTTCTCCTGCCATGGTCCCTGTCTCCAGTGTACTGCACCTTAACTGTAGAATTGCCAGCATTTGTGCTCTCAGTGATCACTAAGAAAACAAGAATTTCTTGAGTATTTTTTATATTAATGAGAATAGGATATGGCCATATTCTCAGTCTTCAGCTGGCTCAAACTTGTATACAAAATGAATAGTTTCTGTTCTTTGTTACCTGTTCAGAAAATTCTCTTGATTAATCAAAGACTTTCTGGAGTCTCCAGAAGGCACAATACTGTCAGTTTTTAACAAAAATGAAGAGAGACAGATGAGATACATCTATTTTATAATACTTAAAACATAAAAACTAACAAAGTGTTAAAATTTACAAACTCACTAAGCGTATATATCAAAAGGCAGAATTAAGAATTTCAACTGAATTTGCCACACTTTCAAAGTTCTCGTGAATCTTCCATTCTCAAATGTATATTTTAATTAAAGGTCAGAAGAAATAAAACTTGCCCTGTGGAGCACTTCCATATGTATCTTGTTATATCTTTCTGGGTTCTAAGGTGTTTCCTGATCCATTTCAAATAATGGCCTTATCTTATTCAAATGGGTTTAAGACACTGCTATTCTCAGCTCTTCAGTACCTGGTTTTGGGTGGGGTGTCCATATTCTCCCTTCCAACAAGATATCTGATGTGTATTGGGCACAACCCTTGTCTGTGCAGTTGGTATAAAGCAGCGTCTTGCTCAGGCCTGTCAGAGCTGTCTGGAGGCTATGATTAGGTGGTAATGGCTTTAGAACCTTCAATCATTTAGAAGCCTAGCTTTGTCTTAGACAGTAGGGTAGAATATAACCACGTTTACTGAAACATGACTAAATTGACCACATTTACACAGTATACTTAGACCAGTATCATATTCAAATTATCTCCCTCAAAAAAAACCCAAAATGACTTGAACTTGTATAAAATTTCAATAATATACAGTTGCTCCAGAAAATAGTCATATGTAGCAGAGGAGGGAGGTGTAAGGGGAAAGTTTTTGCTTTATGGGAATTTTACTTGATACAGCTTGCTGCATTCCCTTGCAAGAGTGTTCTCTTGAATATTTATGCCTGAACATAAGGTAAGCCCCAGATATGAGCTGGTTTTCCCCTTATAAAGTTTTAGAGTGAGGGAGATGAAATGGTAGAAATTTGAATTTATTAATTTAGTTACATGTATATAATTAACACCACATATTATGAAGCAGTGCAATAATATAGAGGATCTGCTTTACCCACACTCATATTTCATAAAATCATCTTGCCTAAACTGTCTGTCTGTGTGGTGTCTTTATCATCAGTAGGGAGCCCCCTGCATCGTTCGTGCAGCACTGAAATCCAGGGCGCATCTTCGTTTGTGTCTCTCTTGTTTGAGTTACGCCGGTTCTTAGATACGTGCACGATCTGACACTGAAGGTTTTATGTCTAAACCGCAAGTACCATTCACAGAACAGTGGGGCTGTTTTTCATGTGTCCTACAGTGTTGTATTTGTAATCACTCATGTTTGATTTGCAATTGGTCATAACATTTTATGAGCCTGTAATTTCTGTTATAGAATTTAATCATCTTTTTTTTTTCTTCTGAGTATGTAATACATGTAACTGGTTTAAAATGTAGGGGAAACCAATGACTACACAGTGAAAAGTCAGTTACTCTCTCAGTCTTGTCCCTCAGCTACGCAGTTACTTCTCCAGAATTCATTGCTCTTATTTGTGTCCTTTCTGAGAGAATGGCATTTGCCTACCTTTTTAAAAGCAGTGTCTGAAAATCTTTCTTTGTAACAACAGCCAACACTTCATTTTAAGGTTATCTGGAAATAATGTGGTGTTCTTTTCTTCCTTATTTTTTTATCCTGATTCTATTAAAACTTTTCTATAAACAGACTAAAACTAGCTTCTAGGGAAGTTGATTTTTAAGCTAATGCGTTTTCCTCAAGTGCTTTTTTTGTTCAAGATAAGTAAATGAAAGAGCATCTCATTATACACTGTGTAAGGACTCAAATATAGACCGTCTCCTCTTTCTTAATATGTGACTTAAGAAAGTTAAAAATCTTACCTTATATTCAGGCATATTATACTCTAATTTCAAGCTTATGAAATGTTAGCCTAATTTGCATATACCTTCCAAGACAAATGAATTGTTGTACAGCTGTCAAAAGTACAGGTTTTTGGATGTGGGAATGTAAAGAGTAGATCCACATTAAACAATCTATAGATGGAAAAACCATACCTTTCTTACCTTAGTGATTTTTTAGTGTTTATTCTTCATCTTTTTAGGTCTTCTTAATGCCATCTTTAAATCATATCATGTACAAAATGTAGATGTTAGCCTCACAGTTAATTAATAGAAAGTACTATATTGGGCTTCCCAGGTGGCACTAGTGGTAAAGAGCCCACTTGCCAATGCAAGAGACATAGGAGATGCGGCTTCGATCCTTGGGTTGGGAAGATCCCTGGAGGAGGGAATGGCAACCCACTCCAGTATTTTTGTCTGGAGAATCCCACGGATGGAGGAGCGTGTCAGGCTACAGTCCATAGGGTTGCAAAGAGTCGGAGACCACTCAAGCGACTTTAGCGTACATAGCACAGTACGTTTAGATATTTTGAAATAATCAAATATAGATTTTGTGTGTGTGTGATTATGTTTTATTGTTTGTTAAGCTTTTGCATTTTGCTTGTTAGAATACTTTCTTTTGGAGAGGAAATGAAGATATTTCAATTTGGGGTTGATATGTAGACAGATTATATCACTAAATAGTTTGTAAATAAACTTTATAAGGAAAATGAAGTTGATACCTAAGTACAGTAATGAGTCTAGGATCTTCCCTTATTTTTGATTAAAACTTACATTGCCAGTGGTAGTGGAGTAACAGAATATTCCCACTGCTGGGGTAAACATGAAAGATGTTCAGTAAGGGTAAGCTAGGGCTTTCTTTTACCCTTGAATGTGGGCAAAATATTTCTCAAGTTAATGGCATTTCAGCAGTAAGTGTACCATTTAGGCAATTAACTCTTCCCAACAGGACAGTCTTCCATAAAGGAAAGTAGATATACTTTTACTAAATAATGTACCTTTACTAAAACAGTGCATGTTGTTCAGTTGCTAAGTCATGTCCAACTTCTTGTGACCCCATGAACTGCAGCATGCCAGACTCCCCTGTCTCTCAGAGTCTGCATACACAGGAAAATTGAGCTTTGTTTTGACATAATATATACATAATAGATCCATTTTTACATTTCCATGTTAACATTCCTTTAGATGGTTAACACTGAGAAAAAGAGGGATTTCAATCAAAGGGAAAGTTAGTTCTTTTATTGTTTATAAAAGAAAGCCTTAGGTGCTCTAAGGTGAATTTTACTTATAAAAGCAGGGACAGGCAGAATAGATGGAAACAACATACCTAAAAGAGCTACAGCTCTTTGTGCCCACACTTAGCTGAGACCATGAGGAAGAAGCTTTTCATTCATGAGGTCATTTAAGACTGATAAGTGTGCTGGTTGGTGAACTTAAGCTTTTAGCTCACTACCAACATTATCATAGAGTAAACTAGTAAGTTTAGATAGATTCCCCCCTCATAAAGAGTTCCTGATTTTAGGACTTCTTTGTACGTCTCTGAGGATCTCATCACGTTAACATGACTGTAGACATCCCACAGGCCAGCTGTTAGTATCAAGTACTGGGAAAATGAGTATCTGCCACCTTTCCCTTTCTGTATTAGCAGGCTTTTTGAAATGATATGTACTACTAAATAGTCACTGTGTTTTAGGCCTTCATAGAGAAGTGTGACTTATTTGTTATTCTTCCTTTAAACTTTGGTATTATTGGTTACTGCACTTACTAGGTCTTTGAGCTTGTGGGCCCGTCTTGAAAACTTTTTAAAAAGATTTTCCATCTGTTAAATGGGTCACACTGAACAGTTTTAGACTTCACTTGTTCTGTTCCAGATGACCACTTATTAGAAAGAAAATAATTTATTCCAAAGTTTCTTACATGCAAGGAATTCAAGGTGGCTCTTTACATTGGATTCAATACAGGTATTAATACAGAGGCAAACAGTCTGAACTTTGCATGGAGCCCAGCCAAAGGAAATTGTGCACCATATACCATAGAAAATAAGTTGCATATGTTCACAGCTGATCTTTTCTATGGGTTTTACTTTGGAAACAATTCCCCACACCTCATTAACCTTTAGACTTCACTGTCAGTCTAGGTGTTTGGAAGAGCACAAAGGTGCTCAGGATTTGTCTCGTGTAAAACCCTGTTTTGTAGAATATGCACCAACTGATACGGAGTAGTAAATGTTGGTGAAAGAGAAGATAGTTCTATTTTTCTCTGGAGCAAACAGTGAGACATGAAATTCTCATAGTGTCACAACTGGAAGCGAAATAATTGGAGGCTGAGTAGCCAAGACGTGAAACTGTAGGATTCTTGCTTTCCCTTTCTATAACTAGAGGTAATAGAAATGAATAATGTTATGTAAAATTGTTTTGTCATTGACTTTATAACTAACCTATTTAGGTCCTTCAATATTTGAAATAATTCTCAAGAATATTGATAAACATTCTGATACATTTAGATAGTAGAATTCTTTTCCTACTCTCAGAAGTTACTGAGGAGTACTTGGACTAAGAGAAATATGTACTCTGTAACTGTAATTTTCCTTAGTTTTTATTATATTTTTAAAATTAGTCTTTAGGACTTAAACTAAACACTATTAAAAGTTTTAAAGTTAGCTACAAACTTCTGGAAAGCTGCAAATGAAATTCCTGATTAATTGTGGCAGCTCTCATTCTTTTTGTTTGTGACAATTTCTTGGAGCCTTCAAAATGAAAAGGAAGCCGTGTAAGTAGCTTAAGGGTGAGGTCCTCTCTTTCACAATGGTCTTTACAAAGTCTTCTATTAAATAGCATGTTTTGTTTCACAGTATAAATAAGCACCTGTAACCCTGTCCACTTTCCTTTTTCTACTGTGGATTTCTTATTTGGATAGTTTTGCTGTTACTGAGAGTTTCGTTTGCTTCAGTGCATTGCTGGACACACCCAGACAAAGCATACGTTGACGGGGGTGGAGGCTGGACATGAACTCACAGCCTCCCTTTGTAGCTGGCAGTGTCAGAACACTAACTTAGGAGTGCTTTCGTTATCATCACCGAGGGGATGGGTGAGGGTTATTACAGTTTCAGAAACACATCAACAAGACCACAGGCTCCAGTTACAGTGCCCTTGAAGCCTCATTTTGAGTTATTCTTCCAGTCTTAAAAATTGTGTCCTCTTGCAGAAATTCTTTTCAAATGTCAACAATTAACGTTTATTATAAGTAAGCTTTAGAACATAATAGTAATTAGCAGTTTAATCCAGTATGAGACGTCATTATCTTAAACCACATTTATGTAAGATTTTTACAAGACTTTTCTAGAGTCATATAAGTACATTTTTTCTTATATAGGTTTGATAATTTTTATAAAACTAGAGTCCACCATATATTAGGTATATTAGTCACTGGAGCAGTGAATAAACTGAAATCAGTTTATTAAGAAACAGTCTCTCTCCTGTCACTCAGAATGCAATTTTTAAAAAGAACATATGTAATATGAATGATTAGTTAATAAATGTTACTCAGTTATAATTCCCTATCTACTTAGGCCTTTCAAGGCTACTTAGAATTGAATCGTTTATAATCAGACGTTTTGCTGGACTGAGAGAGTTTGTTGAAATTAAGTCAGGGTTCTTCTCACTTAGGTCTGACCCTAACCCAACCATAGGGACCTCCTCTAGCCACAAAGGTAGAGAAAGGGTAGATGAGGGGTGCCTGCTCTCCACCATAACCTGATAAACACACAGAGTAAACTAGAAAAAAGTCACCTATGATTTTTTTCTTTGTTATTACATTTTATTTTAAGGCATCAGTAATGAAGTATTATTGTGAAAGAAAGCAAAAGGATAAATATGTTGGAGTAATAAATGAACTGTAATTTTCTCTTTGGTTTATAGTTAATAATCACCCAGACGAATTAGCAAGTATCTTACCCAGTGTTTATCTAACTCCTTTAAATTAATCCATACTGCTGGCTCCCCTCACCTGCTGCCCTCACTGTTATTAACAGGAAGGGTAGTCTTTTGGGAGTCAGGACTCCAGTCTCCTCTGCTGACTCAGTCTGTGAGCATGGGTAAGTCTCGAGCTCTCTGTGTCGCGGTTATGCCCGTTGTAATTGTAATACTCATATGGCGGCTTTCAGCCCACGTGTCTTCTCTGGCTGCCCTTCCTCGTTACATCGTGTGTTCTTATATCTCATCTGTCACTTTTGCCTTGTGCTGTTCATTGGGCAGCAGAAACAGAAAGAATGGAAGATAACTTCCATCTCAGTTAACCAGTGGAATTTTCCATAGATATGAATTAGTAATGTCACTGTCTTTAATGTGTTCCTCATAGATGTATTATTAAACATACATGCCAGCTCATTCAGTTAGTCAGACTCCCCTTCCCCCATGTTTAAAAGGAAAGAGCAATTGGCTCAATTTGTGTTATCCTAAAAAGATTACGTCTAATGTGGAATATGCAGTGTCATTCTGTTCATGCTTTTCAAGGGTTGGCAGGTATGTGTTAGCATTTTTATAACAGGATCAGACTCAATTAAAAGACAGTATTTTAACTTTATATTAAACCCAAGTCATTCATGTCCTTTTCTGGTTGCTTATGTTGTTGTTTTTATTAAAAAAATGCTAATCGTTGGGTATCTGTTTCACTAACTTAAATTTTTGATCTATGACCTCTGTGTTTAGTAAAGTCTGATCACAGCCTTTTTGCCTTTGGTTCTTATAAGTTAAGTTTAAAAACTGACAAATGTTAGAATTTTTCAGTACTCTGCAGAATTGAGATTTATAGCTACAAAGTAGGAGACATTCTTTGATAATCCTTGTTCCTGACACAGCAGTTTAGAAATGTATCGATTGGAGCAGCCATCATATACTATATAAGAAAAAACTTTGCCATATCAGAATGCTCAGCTTTCCCAAAATATTAAAAGAAATTAGTATTTCAAGAGGTAGAAATGGGTTTACTTTTTATTATTAGAAAATATTTATTGAATGATCATTGTGTCTCCCACTGTAAATAATTCTTAGGTCTTAGGCTTCTAGTACAGTGTTGGCAGGTCAGTAGGAAATTCTGATAGAATTGTTAGACTCATAGATCTTTCAAAGTAGTTCCCTCAGCTAGAGAAATTAATTTAGAGATGATTCTCTGAGATAACTGGGAGGAAGAAGAACCTAATTTTAAAGAGCGAGTGCAGAAATAAGCTTGCTCTGTGGCACTAGACGTGTGGTCTGGGGGCACACAAGCATGTGTCTGTCATCTGTAAATAGGAGTCAGGTTAGGTGTACAGCTCAAGTTACTGGAGGCTTTAATGAAGTAAAGCACTGATGGTAACTCCATGTACATGACACAGTGTAAGTACTGAGTACATGCCATGGACATCCAGCCTGGCATGCTTGATCTTAAAGTAAAATTCCATGGAATAAGCAGTGGTGAAGCATGCACAGTGGGTAAGGGCACCAGCTCTGGAGCCATCCCATCTGGTTCACTGTGACTAGCTGTGTGAACTAAAATGAATCAATTGTCTACTTTCTGCCTCAGTTTCCTCCTCTGTAAAATGAGGACCATATAGTACCCACCTTACGGATTTTGCTGTGAGGGTTGAATCAGTTCATATAAGTCAAGTATTTAGAACAACATGGTCATATAATTAACACTTTATAACTATTCATTATTATTGTATATATTTTGAGGATATAGTATGTAAATTCATACTTGGGAAATACAGTTTTTCAGGGTTCCACCATGGTGTTTGATACCTTACTGTTTCTTGCAATAGTCCCAGTAATTTTGGCCCCCATTTGCATACATATTTCTTTTTAAAAATGTCGAAATGACATGCAGTTTTTGAATGTTTCGCTGTGTACCTACATAACATTTGAAGAGCACTTATGTTGTGGGAGCTAAGCAGGCGAATGGAGTAGGCACGCATTTCCCATGAAGTTTGTCTCCCTTGTTGGTACTGCCAGTTCCCACAATCCTAGCATTCCCTGGGCATCAGTCAGTGTCTGCAAGGAATGACTTTCAAATATTAAAGCATGTGAAAAGACAAACAGGCCAAAACTCAGAGCTCTCTAGGGACTATGACCTCCAAAACAGACTCCATTCTGACATTTTCACAGGCCGCTTGAAGGAATTCCAGTAGGGTCATTCCATTTGGTAAACTCCTAAACAAATCCTCTGTCATCAAGGACTGATTTATAGATTTTTCTTCTTCTTACATAGTTGTTCTGAAGAGATTAAGATAGGAGATATGATTGCTGAGACTCTTTCAAGCCGTCTGATTGTGTATGATAAGTACTGTACAGAAGACTTTTGGTATTTTGAAGTAATAAAACAGTTATTTGTTATGTTTAAAGAGAGTTCTTGCTCTGAGTTGTCTCTCAAATTTTTTTCTTTTTTTGTTTTGATTCCAGGAAATCTATGTCATAATCACATTTCTAAATTAAAATTCTTTCATTTATGAGCCCAATTATTTAACAGCAAAATTAATTAATTTCAGAAATAATCTTTTAAAAAACAAATATATATTAAAAATATGTATATAATGACTTGTCTCACAATGACTTTTGATTATATGAAAACAGAAACAGATCTAGTGATGTAGAATGTTCTTGGTGTGATGGCAGTTGTTTAAATGGTGCTTCAAGGTCATAGGGTAGGGGGACAGATCTGTAAATTGTTTTTTAATTAATCTGAATTCTGTTAATATATTGTGTATTATGAGGCATTTCTTAAAAAAAAAAAAATAGTGGTAAACATAAATGAGAAGGGCAGAACCCAAGAGATTTGAAGGCTGGACAACTTAAGGAAATGGGTAATTAGGTTTATTTAGTTTATAGTTGACCTTAAATGCTATAGCCTCACGGTTGTCCTGGTCTGAAGTCTAAGTAGCATGTATGAAATTCCAGGGGTAAACAGCATTTCACATATGAAGGATCGGGTTTATTGGGGGACTTTGTATGGTTGGTTTCCTCCTGTACATGTTTCTTTTTGGTGAGTTAATCCTTTAATGCACAATAAAAAATTGCTTAATATATGATATCTGAGTCTGTTGTAGGATTGTAAACTGTTTTAAACAGTTTTAAAATGGAAAAAAAAATGAAACACAGGAAGTAAATTGATATATGACCTTAACCAAGCCTCTTAAAATTAGTATTAAAAAAGAAACCCAGGACGTTAAAGAGATCTCCTTAGTAAAATGGATTGAAATAGAAAGATGCTTAGTAATCGATCATCAATAATTATTGAATGTACTTAAGAATTTTTTGGCTCTTGATTGAAGTATAAAATATATATAGTGAAAAAGATATTTATGGTCATGTTATCTTTTTTCTCAAGCTTAGAATTAAAAAATGATATTTTAAGTAGATAACCCAGCGCTCTTAGGAGAAAGTATTGCTTTTCTAATACGCTTTTAAAAGGTAGATTTTTCCACTCTCATTTTTTATTTCTGTGAAACAATCTCTTTCTCAAAGAAAGGGAGTTTGGTTAAATAACTTGCTGATAAAGTAGTGAAATCTATGGAGGTGCTTGCTTGACTGCTGAATGTTTTCTCCACCCTCAACACAAACAAATGCTTACACTTTCAAAAATTTGAAGGTTTTATTTGGACACTCAAATATTTTAATTTGGAGGGTTTTCTAAATAAATGTATTTAAACGTACTCAAATCAAATGAAATTAGCACTGAAAAATTTGAAATTTAAAGAAATCCAAGAACTTAGTCCTAAACTCTGAATTTCAGAGTCTAGTGGCTTTAGAGAGTAACTTTGGTTTTTGTTTTCTTCACCTGTTACTCTGAAACTATTTAAAGTAGTTCTTATGTTTATCATTTCATGATATGCTTTTACAAGCTTTTACCTTTAACCCACGGGTACCTTTGTGTTTAAAGTACATTTCTTATAGACAGCATAGAGCTGGACTTTCTTTTTTTAAATGTAGTCTGACAGTCTCTGTCTTTCATTTGTGATGTTTAGATTATTTACATTTAAGGTGATTATTGATATGTCTGATGTATTAGTTACCTCTTGCTGTGTAACAAACTGCTTTGTACCTTAACAGCTTCACACAGGACATATTTATGATCTGAACAGTTTCTGTGGATCAGGAATCCAGGCACAGCTTAATTTGGTACCTCTGCTTCACAAGCCTGTAGTCAGGTTTCAGGCAAGGCTCTGTTTCATCTGAAGGTTCAACTGGGGAATGATCTACTTCTAACCTTAGTTAAGTTGTTCTTGGCAAGATTCAGTACCTTGAGGGCTGTTGGACTAAGCGCCTCAGTTCCTTGCTGGCTGTTGGCTGGAGGCCACACTCAGTTCCTTGCCACATGAGCCTCTCCAGCATGGCAATTTATTTTATCAAAGTCAGTAAGAATAATCCTAGCAAGACAAAAATGATAATTTTTTGCAACATTTCCTTCACATTGTCCTGGTATATTGATGGGCTTCCCCGATAGCTCAGTTGGTAAAGAATCCACCTGCAATGCAGGAGACCCCGGTTCAATTCCTAGATCTGAAAGATCTGCTGGAAAAGGGATAGGCTACCCACTACAGTATTCTTGGGCTTCCCTTATGGCTCAGCTGGTAAAGAATCTGCCTGCAATGTGGGAGACCTAGGTTCGATCCCTGAGTTGGGAAGATGCCCTAGAGAAGGGAAAGGCTATCCACTCCAGTATTCTGTTATATTGATTAGAAGCAGTTGCTCAAGGGGAGAGGATTATTTAAGACCATAAATATCAAAAGGCTGGGATCAGTGAGGATTGTCTTAGAGGCTACCTACCGCAATTGAGTTTAAATCTGTCATTTTGTTGTGTGTAATGTTTGTCCATTCTGTTCTTCATTCCTCTCTTCTTGCCTGTTTTTTTTAAGTTATTATTTTTTTAGTATCTCATTTCATTATTCTTTTTGCATCATCTTATTAGTTGTGCTTCTTTATTCCCCCGAGTTTCTAATGGAAACTCAGGTCTAACATGTTGTTAATGCTATGCAGTAAAATGTTTATCTTAGCTATTATATTTTTATCTCTAGAGGTTCCTTTTTGTGTTGTCCATTTCTGTTTTCATTATATTCCCTTTTTGCTTTAAATATTTGCACATAGTTGTCAGTGGTAATAGTTCCTTTTTTCTGTCATTTCTGGGTTTGTTTATATTGATAAATTTTTCTCATGTTCAAGAAGTATTTTCTTGCCTCTTAGCAGGTAGCTTTGTAATTTTTTATTGGAGATCAGTTCAGTCACTCAGTTGTGTCCAACTCTTTGCGACCCCATGGACTGCAGCATGCCAGGCCTCCCTGTGTATTTCCAACTCCCAGAGTTTACCCAAACTCATGTCCATTGAGTCAGTGATGCCATCCAACCATCTCATCCTCTGCCATCCCCTTCTCCTCCTCCCTCAGTCTTTCCCAGGATTAGGGTCTTTTCAAATGAGTCAGCTCTTCGCATCGGTTGGTCGAAGTATTGGAGTTTCAGCTTCAGCATCAGTCCTTCCAGTGAATACACTGGTTGGATCTCCCTGCATTCCAAGGGACTCTCAAGAGTCTTCTCCAACACCACAGTTCAAAAGCATCAATTCTTTGGCACTCAGCTTTCTTCACCGTCCAACTCTCACATCCATACATGACCACTGGAAAAACCATAGCCTTGACTAGACAGACCTTTGTTGGCAAAGTAATGTCTGCTTTTGAATATGCTATCTAGGTTGGTCATAACTTTTCTTCCAAGGAGTAAGCGTCTTTTAATTTCATGGCTGTAATCACCATCTGCAGTGATTTTGGAGCCCCCCAAAATAAAGTCTGACACTGTTTCCACTGTTTCCCCATCTATTT
>SJYA01003036.1:579826-684339 GCA_006410615.1 Neotragus moschatus
TTCTGTTGTTCCATGTCCAGTTCTGTCTGTTGCTTCCTGACTTGTATTTAGGTTTCTCAAGAGGCAGGTCAGGTGGTCTGGTATTCCCATCTCTTTCAGAATTTTCCACAGTTTATTGTGATCTGTACAGTCAAAGGCTTTGGCATAGTCAATAAAGCAGAAATAGATGTTTTTCTGGAACTCTCTTGCTTTTTCCATGATCCAGTGGATGTTGGCAATTTGATCTCCGGTTCCTCTGCCTTTTCTAAAACCAGCTTGAACATCTGGAAGTTCACGGTTCACGTATTGCTGAAGCCTGGTTTGGAGAATTTTGAGCATTACTTTACTAGCGTGTGAGATGAGTTCAATTGTGCAGTAGTTTGAGCATTCTTCGGCATTGCCTTTCTTTGGGATTGGAATGAAAACTGACCTTTTCCAGTCCTGTGGCCACTGCTGAGTTTTCCAAATTTGCTGGCATATTGAGTGCAGCACTTTCACAACATCATCTTTCAGGAGTTGAAATAGCTTCAGTGGAATTCCATCACCTCCACTAGTTTTGTTCGTAGTGATGCTTTCTAAGGCCCACTTACTTCACATTCCAGGATCTTTGGCTCTAGGCGAGTGATCACACCATTGTGATTATCTGGGTTGTGAAGATAGTTTTTGTACAGTTCTGTGTATTCTTGCTGCCACCTCAGCATAGGCCCCACCTTTTGTGCACTGCAGCTTCTGGCTGCCTTAGCCTCCCTAAGCTCTCATCTCTGTCTCAGTTCAGCAAGTCTATTTCAGTCTAGAGATTGCCTCCAGACAGAAAGCTAGGGTAGTTGTAAGGCTCATCTCGTTTGTTTCCCTACTCCTAGGGGATACAGTCCTGTGTTGCCTGCTTCTCTGTGTAGGAGAGCAATTGTTTCGTGTATTTTGTCCAGTTGGGCTACTTAGTTTCTTACAGTGAAAAGTTAAGAGTAGTTCTGTTATTCCATGGTAGCTGAAGACAGAAGTTGGGGATTGGGATTTTAACTCAAGGCCGGTGATTTTCCTGTGAAGCATGTTTCCTCTTTGGATACAGGTAACCTGGCTTTCTGATGAGACTGCAGCTGCAGTGTCATTTTATTTTTGGATCCCCCTAAACATTCCAGCCTTTATTGGATACACCAGGGTGCTCCTGGCTGTTTGATCACTGAATGAATGAAATCAGATTTTTGGTTAAAAACTAAGACTGAGTTTTGGTTGGTTGTCATGACAAGAAGCTTTCCAGCTTCCGCCCTTGGCATGAATGGTCGGTTGGCAAGGTTGTCGTAAGATATATGTTAAGAGTTTCTTAGATATTCATTTGGTTCAAGAATCATCTTTTTACCTGTACACCAGTGTTCATAGCAGCATTATTTACAGTAGCAAAGATATAGAACCTATGTAAATGTCCATCAACAAATGAATGCATATAGAAGATGTGATTATATGTAGTGAAATACTACTTAGCCACAAAAGAGAATGAAAATTTGCATTTTCACAAACATGGATGGATCTGGAGGGTATTATGCTTAATGAAATAAGACCGAGAAAGATAAAAACTTTATGTCACCACTTATATGTGGAATCTAAAAAATAAAGCTAGTAAATAAAACAGAAAAGAAACAGGCCCATAGATGCAGAGAATAAGCTAGTGGTTACCAGTGAGGAGGGGCAAGATAGGGGTAGGAGAGAAAGAAATACATACTACTATGTAAACTAAATAAGCTACAAGGATATATTGTATAGCACAGGGAATATAGCCAATGTTTTATGAAAACTATAAATGGAGTATCATCTGGAAACATTTTGGATCACTATACTATATAATGTAAATGAAAGCTACTCTAATAGTGTAAATGAACTATACCTCAATTTAAAAAAACAAAGAATTGTTAAAATTTGGGAGCCTCAAGGAAAAAAGTTTTCATTGATGGCAGAATTCATTCTTTGTTAATAAAGAACTGATTTACATATTATTTTCTCCTTAAAATATTGAAATTAAGAAAAACTCTCTTTGCCTCAGTATTCTAATTTGATTCAGCTTGGCAATATGCTGTTTAATAGGTAATATCAGAGTGATTTGATAGCTCATGGTTATGTAAATATGAGTGAGATTCTACTTAGAGCTAGCCAAACTTCACGTTGAATCTTCACAACACATCATAGACCCTCATCCTTTGTTGACAATCAGTACTTTAAAGGAGAATTTCTATTGATAAAGAACTTCATCGTGGTGGTAAATGGTATAAATAGAAATACAGCAGACTATCGTCTAGGAATCACAGAAACACAGTGTCCCATGTGGCTGTCTCACAGTCACTGGGAAGCCTGAGGGGTTAGGAGACAGAGAACAGATGGGAGGAGTTGGTAGTGGGTAGAGGGAGTGAGGCTTACTTGTCAAAGCTGGCCCCAGACCCAGACAAACAAGGCAGGGTGCTGCCTTTGTTCAGCTGCTCTGAAGAGCTGCTGGGGTTGGTTGTCACTCTTACTTTGTCCAGGTGACCTGTTGATTCCAACAGGTAGAAACCAAATAAATAAGGTAGTACTTAATACCAGGAAAGTAAAAAGACTATTACATTTTTTAAAATTAGAATCAAGATATACTCATATGTATATATGTATATATACTCATATGTAATATGTACTTTATGTTTTTTTAATCAAGTAAGTTGTTTTTTTTAAACTTTTGCTTGAGTTTTGGTTCATTTTTCTATATCTTGAGACAGTTTGGGTAGAGCTATCCAAAATAAAGTTAAGAGTGGTGCCTTAAGAATTGCTTTGTAAATAATTAACTTCAGAGAATCCCTGAGCCCAGAAACTCAAAGATTGATAGAAGTTGTGCCTTTGTTGTTCCTGATCCATCTGTCACCAGCTGAAGTTTGCCATTTCACAGTACCATTGGCAACAAATGCTGTTTTTTCTACTTCTTATATGATCATTTTGAAGAGAATGAGACAAAATGTTAATGACCCTGGGGAAAGCCTTTCACCTAAACTCTCCCTCTATCATCAGAATCCCTTCAGAGCACTAACAGTGAGCTTTCCTCTCCAGATGTCTTTTCCATTTGTCATGTAAGTTTCATGTATGCAACTCCATTTTGTTGTCCCAAGTGTTTGAAAACGTAATTATTTGAAATAATGTTTTAAGTGATTTAAATATGCTAATGCAGATTCTTTTTATGATGGAATTTTAATTTTTAAGCTGCATACTCTTTTTTTTTTTTTTTTTTTTTGCTGTATACTCTTTATCAAGTGTTATTCCTTACCTTTGCTTTCCTAAGGAATATAATCATGTAAATTAAATGATTACAATCTGATCTTCTGTACCCTGTGTCAGAAAAACAGAACACTTTTTTGGCCTTGCTCCCTTCTATGCTATAACCAATACACTTTTTTGGCCTCGCTCCTTTCTATGCTATAACCAATCAATAGTTTTGTGTATAGTTTTGTGTATAGTATAGTGTATACTGATAGTTTTTTAATCCGCCTACACCAAGGCACTGTGTGTGTTCTTCCACATGTTTCTTCTACATATCACTGCATTCTTCCCCCTTGCTCACACAGGGGGCCTGGAGCCCAAAATGGTAAATAGTCAAGTGAAAGTGCTGAATTCTGACAGAAAAGAGAGATTTTCTTCCCAGAATAGGTAGACATTTTACTTTATTTGGTACGTTTTAATTGTTCCCAATTGATAAGACCAGTAAACTGAGAGTCAGAGGGCTTAAATAATGCACAGATAAGCAGCTAAAAAGAAAGTTGTAAAGATGGGACTTCAGGTCATGTATGGATGTGAGAGTTGGACTATAAAGAAAGCTGAGCGCTGAAGAATTGATGCTTTTGAACTGTGGTGTTGGGGAAGACTCTTGAGAGTCTCTTGGACTGCAAGGAGATCCAACCAGTCCATCCTGAAGGAGATTAGTCCTGGGTGTTCACTGGAAGGACTAATGTTGAAGCTGAAACTCCAGTACTTTGGCCACCTGATGCAAAGAACTGACTCATTTGAAAATACCCTAATGCTGGGAAAGATTGATGGCAGGGGGAGAAGGGGACGACAGAGGATGAGATGGTTGGATGGCATCACTGACTCAATGGACATGGGTTTGGGTAGACTCCGGCAGTTGGTGATGGACAGGGAGGCCTGGTGTGCTGCAGTTCATGGGGTTGGAAAGAGTCGGACACAGCTGAGCGACTGAACTGAACTGAACAGGTTATAAAGAGCACTGTTACAATAGGAAAGATAGAGTGTATGGCAACCTACTCCAATGTTCTTACCTGGAGAATCCCCATGAACATAGGAGCCTGGTGGGCCACAGTTCCATGAGGTCACAAAGAGTTGGACATGACTGAGCGACTAAGCACAGCACAAGTTTTATTTAGAAGAAAGACAGTTAAAAATAAAAGTATTTTTAAGATAAACTATTGTTCTTAACTTTGTATATAAAGAAAGTAGTTACAGAGGGTATACTTGCTGAGTCATGTCCAACTCTTTGCGACCCCTTGATCTATAGACCACCACATTCCTTTGTCCATGGAATTCTCCCCTTACACAGGGGATCTTCCCAACCCAGGCATCAAACCAGGTCTCCTGCTTGCAGGGAGATTTCTTTACAGACTGAGCCACCAGTTCAGTTCAGTCACTCAGTCATGTCAGACTCTTTGCGACCCCATGGACTGCAGCACACCAGGCTTCTCTGTCTATCACCAACTCCTGGAGCTTGCTCAAACTCATGTCTGTTGAGTCAGTGATGCTATCCAACCATTTCATCGTCTGTCGTCCCCTTCTCCTGCCTTCAGTCTTTCCCAGCATCAGAGTCTTTTCCAGCGAGTCAGCTGTTCGCATCAATTGGCCAGAATTTCAGCTTCAGCATCAGCCCTTCCAGTGAATATTCAGGACTGATTTCCCCTAGGACTGACTGGTTTGATCTCCCACAAAAGGTATACATGTAACCGTGTATAAAGCTAAATTAATTTTAAGCTAAAATTTTAAATGTTAAGATTTTACTTGAGCAGATTTACCTAAAAACTTGTTGAAGATTAAAACATTCTATAGTCACCATTAACCTCTTTGAGTCTGTCCAGACTGCCTCCCGTGTCGGCTTACCCAGCATATGTAATGGGTGCTCTGGGAAGTTCACTCGTGGACACTTGTACAGATAACGAAAAACTCACAGTCATGTTCAGTATTCCCTTCTCGTGTCATGTTTCACTTTATACTCTTTCTTTGAAAAAGGTGAATAAAACCAGAGAATTTACATTACCAGATATTAAGACCTCCTATAACATTATTGTAGTTTAGACAGATAAACAACCTGGTCAGTGGAGCAGAATAGAGAAATCAGACAGTATTCTGTTACCTGATTTGTTACAAAAGTGCCATGTATAATACATGCAGTGAGGAAAAAATCATCGTTTTAAAAATATGGTTGCAGGTTAGTTAAATATCCAGAAATTTAATCTAGAAAAGAAATTAATCTAAAATTTATATTGTACACAGAAAAGTTCATCTCTGAAAGGTAAAGCAATAAACTTTTTTGGGGAAAAAATTCTCCATAACCTTAGGCTGAACAAAATATCTTAAATAGGACACAGATAGCACTATTCATAAATGAAAAACCTGATAGACTGTGCTGTAATTATATGAATTACTCTTCCTCACCTAAAGACATCATTGAAAGAGAAGAGGCAACTCACAGAGTGGGAAGAGATAATTCATAATACATATATTTAACAAGATTCTTCTCCAGGATATATAAAGGTCTCATATAAAGCCAATATGATTAAATAGACAAAAGCCTCGACACAGACTTCACAGAAGAGAAATACAAATGGTATTCATAGATGTGGATATGGATTTATTAGGAAGGAATGATGCTAAAGCTGGAACTACAGTACTTTGGCCACCTCATGCGAAGAGTTGACTCATTGGAAAAGACTCTGATGCTGGGAGGGATTGGGGGCAGGAGGAGAAGGGGACGACAGGATGAGATGGCTGGATGGCATCACCGACTCGATGGACGTGAGTTTGAGTGAACTCCGGGAGTTGGTGATGGACAGGGAGGCCTGGTGTGCTGCAGTTCATGGAGTCGCAGAGAGTCAGACACGACTGAGCGACTGAACTGAACTGAGAGCTGTGCAAATGAAAACCACAGTAAAGTATTATGGCAGCTAGAATGGACCCATGGAGAAAGAAAACATCAGTTACATCAAGGATATAGAGCAATTGGTGGACATGTAAACTGGTATAAAACCATTTTAGAAAACTGTTTGCTTAACCCTAAGTGTCAGCAATTCCACTTCTAGTATTTACTCAACAGGAATATATACAGATGTTCTTTGGAAGATGATGTATTAATTTAAATGATACGAAATTGCCATTTTTTGTAGGTGCTATCAGCAGTTTCAGTCTCCTGGAATGTTCATAGTAGCACTACTGGTTATGGGAACGACTGGAAACTCTCCCAATGCCCATTTACCGTCGAGTGTTCTAATTGTGATGTGTCACACAGTGGAAAATAGCCACGAGAATGAACAGGCTGCAGCTGCATGTAAGAACATGCACGACCGCACAAAAATAACATTGTGCGAAGGCAGCCAGCCCCAGAAGAGTACCTACTATATAGTTCCACTTATATAAAGTACAAAAACAGGCAAAACTAGTCTGTGATGTTAGAAATCAGAAAGCAGGAGTCTGAGGGTATGAGAAATGTTTGGTTTCCTAGTGCTTGTTGCATGGGTGTGTTCAGTTTGTCGACACTCAACAGATTGTACATTTATATGCACGTTTTTTGTATGTATATTACATTAAAATTAAAAGTTAAAAATCGTAAACCTAACTTCAATCTTAATACCATTGGCTTCTTCCTCTTTTTTCTCCCGTTCTTACTTATATATTCTTTCTCCTTGATTCCTGAAATATCTGTTTACTCACTAGCTCAGTCCTAAAGTATGAACTGATTTCAGGATTACACTCCAGTACCTCTGCTAACAACAAACATAAAATCCTAAAATTTCTTTGTAGTTTGTTTTGTTGTTATATATTCCATTGAAGGTGGATTATTATGACTGTGTTTAAAAGTTTCTTAGATTCTTTTCCTTCTTTTGTGATTTTGTCAGTTTGATAATTAGGTTCATTTATTTTTGCTTTTATAAAATTCTGATTTGTTGCCAACCCTTATTGATTTAATTTCATTTTTTAAATATGCAAAAAATGACGATGGTCCGCAGAACTGTATAAAAAGGATACTCAGATAAGACTCTGTTCCTTCTGTTCTTCTCTCCTACTCACACTTATCCTTTAGCTTTTTTTCGTTATTATTCCTTGCACATTATTATATATTGTTATTGAAATAGGTAACAGATTTCATAGTGTACCATTTTTTATACTTTCAAGTCATTAGGATAGATTTTCTTGGAACTCAGCTGGGAACAAATCAAGCATGACCATTTTGAAGAAACTTTTTGAAGAGGTGGTTCAACTTCCCAAGAAAAAGAAATATTTCAATTTGCAGGGAAATCAGTAGTCTTTACAGCTTTGATTTCTGTTAACATTTTTACCAGTATTTAGCATTATCTATCAATTTATCTAAGCCCAAGCTACATTTTAATTTATATGAGGGCATTTACTTTTCAATAATGTTGTTTATTGAGAGATAAAGCCCATGTAAAAAACATTTTCCAAGTAGTTCACACATATTTATATTGTACTTGTAAAAGCAAACTTTTATCTTTTTTTCTCTTAGTTATTTTCACTGGAAATCATAGGTAAGAAGAATCGAATAGGCACCCATGTTTATTGACGGCTTCTTATGATGGGGGCACTGTACTGGTGTTGTGCTTGCATTACTTCATTAAAGCTTCCTTGCAGTTGTGCTAGAGAGGTAAGAGTTAGCTCTCCTATTTTCCAAATAAGGAACTTACCTTACTGTTGTTGTTGTTCAGTTGCCCAGTCATGTCTGATTCTTTGTGGCCTGTGACCCCATGGACTGCATAACACCAGGCTTGCCTGTTCCTCACCATCTCCAGGAGTTTGCCCAAATTCATGTTCTTTCCATTGGTGATGCCATCTCATCCTCTGACACCCTCTTTTTCTTCCCTTGATCTTTCCCAGCATCAAGAACTTTTCCAGTGAGTCGTCTGGGTGCATCAAATGACCAAAATACCGGAGCTTGAGCTTTAGCATCAGTCCTTCTAGTGAATATTCGGGGTTGATCTCCATTAAGATTGACTGGTTTGATCTCCTTGTTGTCCAAGGGACTTTCAGGAGCTTTCTCCAGCACCACGGTTCGAAGGCATCAATTCTTCGGCATTCTGCCTTCCCTATGGTCCAGCTCTCACAACCATATGTGACCACTGGGAAGACCATAGCCTTGACTATACGGACCTTTGCTGGCAGAGTCGTGTCTCTGCTTTTCAACACACTGTCTAGGTTTGTCCTCGCTTTCCTGCCAAGAAGCAGTCTTCTGATTTCACGGCTGCAGTCACCATCCGCAGTGATTTTGGAGGAAGCAAAAGGAAATCTGTCACTATTTCGTTTTCCCCTTCTATGTGCCTTGCAGTAATGGAGCCGGGTGCCATGATCTTAGTTTTTTTTAATATTTAGTCTTAAGCCAGCTCTTTCACTCTCTCCTTCACCTTCATCAAGAGTCTCTTTAGTTCCTCTTCACTTTCTGCCTTACTATTACCTTATTAAAATTTGGAAATTTCCCAAAGTTAAATGCTTAGAAGTGGCAGGTTGAGATTTGTCTCAAACAGTTCTTGATGACTTGAGTGAATTAGTTATGGGACTTAGTTATGGGCAGCTTTCCTATTTTTAGAGTTGTTGCTCTGTTGCTAAGTTGTGTCTGACTCTTGACCTGTAGCACCCCAAGCTTTTTTTCCTTCACTATTTCCTGGAGTTTGCTCAAATTCATGTCCATTGAGTTGGTGATGCTATCTAACCATCTCATCCTCTGCCTTCCATCTTTCCCACCATTAGGGTCCTTTCCAAGAGTTGACTCTCCAGATCAGATTTTAAGAGTCTAATCATTTTTAGTTGAAATTTAGGATTGATTTCTGTATGAAAAAGAAGAAAACTGAAGACAAAAGTAAGATTTTGAATTACGTCTTCTTTTCAAGTTTCAGGTTTGAGATTTTAGCACTTTTTTCCAGTCTAAAAAAGATCAAACTGTTGCTCCCTTGGCTCAAAATATACTTTTTATGGTAACTGCTGATCGTTTGTCCCAATACTGAGTTTCCTTTAAGTTAAGGCTGTATCTAGTATGAGTAAGTTGTCAGTTTGATAATTTAACTGCTTGAGGTGGTACCCTAAAGTCTAATAGCCACCACCATTTGAGGATAGGTCATGTGGTCAATAGGAGGCCTGTCTGAGAAACCACAGGAAAATGACTTGTGATCTGGTCCTCCTTCTCCATCTTTGCTGCCTCAGAGAACTTGCAGTTAGCTGCTAGTTGTCTGTCCCTCCTCCCTGCCCCATAGCTGCCAGACCGTCTTTCCACACACAGGTGTGACACCCTTGCCTACTGTGAAGTGACTCCACATTGTCTTTAGGATGAATCTCAGACACCTTATGGACTCTCAAGTCCTTTTATGGCCCACACCTTGCCTAGCCACCCCGCCTTCTCTTGTGCCCCCCTGGACCCTGCACTCCAAGCTCTGCGGAGCCTCTAGCTCTCTCCTGGACCCTGTGTGTCACTCTTGGGACTCTCCATTGCTGTGCAGGTTGTTCTGTCTGCCTTCTTGTCCATGTTCTCCCCTCTTGGCTACATTGTGTGGCACCATCTTCTAACACTTCTACTTCTTGTCCTGCACCATAAAACAACTTTCATCCAACTAGATGACTGAGAGTCAACTGCTGTTGGTCATTCTAAACCATGAAATGGTTAGCAGTCTCTGCCTTGAGTATTAAACCTGAGTTTGTGAGTNTTGTCCATGTTCTCCCCTCTTGGCTACATTGTGTGGCACCATCTTCTAACACTTCTACTTCTTGTCCTGCACCATAAAACAACTTTCATCCAACTAGATGACTGAGAGTCAACTGCTGTTGGTCATTCTAAACCATGAAATGGTTAGCAGTCTCTGCCTTGAGTATTAAACCTGAGTTTGTGAGTATTCTCAGTTCTGGTATGCTTTGTTATATAAAATACTCAGTGTTAACTTTTTTAAGGTACTATTTTGTAATTTAACCTTCTTTGAATGTTTTGCTTTTAAGTGACAAGAGGCTTAGTTTTTCTGCAGTTAGAGCCATTTGTTTCTATTTCTCCTTCTCCATAGTGGAAGGTAAGAAGTAGAGCATAATAACTTTGAAGGAAGAAATTGTGATAATATTCGCTTTCTGTGCAAAACAGAGCAGCTATTTCCAAGTGTGCATGTCAAAAATTAACAAATTAGGATGGCATATTATTCTCTGATTGTGTAAATTAAAAGATACCCTAAGGTTTTTATTTGGTTGTTGGCCAACACTTTATTTTGAAAAAATTCAATAATCCTGAAAAGCTGAAAGAATTATATATGAAATATAACAAATACCTAAATTCTATATTAATATTTTTCTGTATATCCTCTGTTCATTTACCAGTCCTATCACATTTTTCATGTACTTCAAAAATAATTGTGGATGTTAGTACCCTTCAACTCTAAACACTTCAGAATGAGCATCATTATGAAAAGTTCAGTAGTGATTTACATTTTCTAATACAAAATACATATTTATACATGGGTGCTATGAAATGCACAAATCTAAAGTATACCATTATGGCTCAGTGATAAAGAATCTGCCTGTCAAGCAGGAGACATGGGTTTGATCCCTGGGTCGGAAAGATCTCCTAGAGAAGGATATGACAACCCACTCCAGTATTCTTGCCTGGGAAATTCCATGAAATTCCACGAACCTGGCAGGCTGCAGTCCATGAGGTCGAAGAGAGTCAGACACAGCTTAGTGACCAAACAACAGCAGCAAAGTACACCATTAGGTGAGTTTTTCATACACATAGTATCTCAGACCCTTACCAGTCAGGATACAGAGTGTTGCCATCACCCCAGAAAGCTTCTTCATGCCTCTTCCCAGTCAGTCTTCACCCCAGCCCCTCAGAGACAATCACTGTTCTGGTTTTGTTCACCACAGATGAAGTTTGTCTTTTGGGGCATTTTGTATAAATGAAATCATAAAAAGAAGTATACGTTTTTCAAAAGTGGCTGTACATTTTGCACCCCGAAAAATGTATGAGACTTCTAATTGGGCCACATGCTCACCAACATATGGCTAAGTTAGTCTTTTAAACCATTCCAGTGAGAATGCAGTGGTGTCTCATGGTGGTGTTAGTTTTATGATAGATAATGATATTGAGCAGTTTTCAATGTACTTATTGGCTGTTTGTGTGAAAGATTTTTTCCAAACCTTTTGTGCATTTTTCTAAGAATTTTATAGTGTACTCATATACACACCACCCAAGTTCTACCGTTAGTATTTCTCCGTGCTTATTTTATCTCTTGTGTTCTCATCTCTCTTCTTCCAACCATCAGTCTTTTTTTCATATGTTTCAAAATAAGTTGGAGGTGTCTGTGCATATCAGCTTGGAGCTCAGAATCTGTTTAAAATGTCCTTGTTTTGAGAACAAATTGTTCATGCTTCTCCTTTCCATTTTCCTTGATAGCAGTGCACTGCCTGTCTCTTAGCCCAGGTGTGCTCTGAGATGATAGTCAGCCCTGCTTAGGCCTGATTCTAAATATGACTTAAAACACCATAGTATTGCCTGAAGCACATCTGTCCATTTTTAACCTGGTTGTTTTTTTATTATGAGATTGTTGGAGTTCTTTATATATGCTTAATATGTTTGAAATATGTGTTTTGCAAGTATGTTCTCCCAGTCTGTGGCTTACTTTTTCATTTTCTTAAAATGTGTTTTGATGAGCAAAAGGCTTTATTTTTGATGAAGTCTAATTTTTCAGTTTTTTATGATTGTTTTCTCTGTCTCAGAAACCTTTGCCTACCCCTAACCCTTGGAAGTATTTCCCTTTATGCTCTTCCACCAGTTTTATCATTTTTGATTTTATGTTTATGTCCACAGTGCACTTCACATGGATTTTGATGTCCAGTTGAAGGCTGGGGTCGAGACTTATCTTTTCCCAGTAGATTTCAGGTTGTTTCAGCAATGACTGTTGAGAAGTCTTCCATTCCTAGTGGGGATGCTTTGGCATCTTTGTTTACAATCCAGTGATCATTTAAATGTGGATCTGTGTCTGAGTGCTTCATTCAGTGCCATTGATCTGTTTCTTAATCCTTTTGCCAGTCCTCTCCTGATGACTATAGCTTTACAGTCAGTCATGAAATCAGGTAGGGTAACTCCTCCAACTTTGTTCTCCTCTTATAATATTGCTCTGGATGTCCTAGTTCCTTTACGTTCCATTTCTGTTTTAGGATCAGCTTGTTTTAAAAGAAAAAAGTATCTAGCAGGAATATGATTGAAATTGTGTTGAATCTATAGATTAATTTGGGCTTAATTCTAGTCCATCAGTATAGTAGCTCTCCACATACATAGTTGTTCCTTCATTTCTCTCAGCAAAGTTTTCTAGTTTTTATTGTAAAGATCTTATGCATAAATTTATTTCTAACAATGCTGCCAGTGAAATAGTCCTCAAATTTCATTTTCTTTGTACTCTGAGTTATGACCTAAACGCTGCTTTCTATTCTGCTTTGCTGTGATTTTGTAGACTTCTGATAACCCTTTCTTAATTGTCACTGAGGTGGGAAGTTATGTATTAATTTATGTTTATGTCAAGCATAAGTTGAAAACCCCTTTGAAAGACAATTCATTGTGCATCAATTCAGATTAAGATGTATTTTGCTGAAACTGCTGGAAGCCTCTAAGAATGAGTTTATTTGTGCCTGTATGTTATGGCCGCTTAGTGTGTATGGATATCTTAAAGAAAAAAGAATAGACTGCTGTTACATTACCATCTTGTCAGGGGATGCTTTTTGACCTAATTGGTTTTATGATTATTGTTTATTGATGTAGCAGATTTATTAAGTGTGGGACGATGTGCTAAATGCCAGGGTTACGAAGGGGGAAAGAAGTAATCCTAAAGTTTAGTTCATTCCACAGCCATTGGTAAGTGTTATTGGGGTTGTGTTTGCTATGGAAACAGATCAACCAAATATAAAAACACCGAAGAAAGTTGGCTTAATTTTCATCATATATTTTTGAAAATATTATTTTCAAAATGCTAAAAAGAGGGCTTCTGTGTTATTGCTAAGCAGTATACTGTTATCTTTAATTTGTTTCAGTGCTTAAGTGTTATATATATTGCCATTTGTGACTGAAAATTTCTGTCACTGAGCTAGCACATACTTTAAGAAACCTACTTTTTTCCCCCACTCTGGCTCACAGCACTAGCTCCAAACTCTGGGAATGGAAAGTTCCTGCTTGAGCCCTAGAGTATATTCATCTATTCAGATTGTGTGATACTCATGAAGTTCTGTGCTATTATGAATGTGGTGAAGTGGTAATGAGCCTCATTTTGAAAAAGAATTGTTGATTACTGGGAACATTAATATCATTCTGAGCTGTATGTATTTAACTATACACAATTTAGTCCTTTACAGATCTTTGTGTTCAAGAATTTGCCCTGTTATTTTAAGATTTTTTTCTAGAATATTCTGGTTTCCCAGTCTTTTTATATTGGTTCATTTGAAAATTGTGCGCAGTCTAATAAAAACAGAGATGTACTTTGTCATGGTGTTTCCCAAGGTTTCTTATCCTTCCTTATTAAATTTATGCTTATGTGTATGTGTAAAATGTTCATAGTACATCTAGTATTCCCACTTCTTATTTTCCTCCTAGTTTTTTTGTTTATATTTGTATTCTGTGTATAGTCTCTAACATTGTGACTTAAGAAAATGTTTCTGCTTGACAGTAGCTTTGGTAAATTTGCCCTATTTCCAATTTTCTTTCCCGTTTGTCTTTTCTTTGTTAAAAGTTCTCACCCTTCTCTTTGAAACGTCCTAACTCTTCTTAAGTTCACATGTAAGTAGTGTTCTCTAAGGTTTAAAAAAAAAAAAAAAGAACTACTTCCATGTTTCTAAAAATAGTATCTAGGGGGAAATTTTAAAGCACAACAAACACAACACTGGAAAAGAAACCATTGCGNGAGATGGTTGGATGGCATCACCAACTCGATGGACATGAGTTTGAGTAAACTCCGGGAGTTGGTGATGGAGAGGGAGGCCTGGCGTGCTGCAATTCATGGGGTCGCAAGAGTCGGACACAACTGAGCAACTGAACTGAACTGATTCATTATAAAAATGGCAGTGGTGTATAGTGTGGCAAATTGATTAGAAAGAAGAGGAGAAATAAGTTAATATGTATTCCCACTCAGATACCACTGTTAAATACTCAAACGTACTCAGGTAGCACAGTTAAATTTTTTATTATCTCCTTAATCTTTTCTGTGTTGGCTGGTTTGGTCTTAAAATGTGGTATCATTTATATAAATTTGTTTCCTGGGTTTGTTTATTTTCATACTTTTTTTGGGTAATTTTTAATGTTTTATAAACATCAGTTTAATCATTGCATATCCTGTCAAATAAATGTATCAGATATAGTTAAGTTAACCAGATCCTCACTCTTAGACATTTAAAATGGTTAAAATACATTTTAACTCCATATGTTAATGTATTCCTTAATTGGTTAGGTCATGTAAAGTCTTTGGAGAAGGCAGTGGCACCCCACTCCAGTACTCTTTCCTGGAAAATCCCATGGATGGAGGAGCCTAGTAGGCTACTGTCCATGTGATTGCGCAGAGTTAGACACGACTGAGCAATTTCACTTTGACTTTTCACTTTCATGCATTGGAGAAGGAAATGGCAACCCACTCCAGTGTTTTTGCTTGGAGAATCCCAGTTATGAGGGAGCCTGGTGGGCTGCCATCTATGGGGTCACACAGAGTTGGACACGACTGAAGCGACTTAGCAGCAGCAGCAGCATGTAAAGTCTTCAGATGTATCCTGGCTGAGACCAGGGAATTTGGGTGCAGACAGCTCTGAGTTTAAGAATCCCAGCTGATTACCTTACCACTGTTTTGCTTTCTTCATCTATAAGTTGGGATAGAAATAACATAAATATCATTATCTGTTAAGGTGGTTTGAGGGAATGAAATGAAATGGAGTTCTTAGCATTATGTCTTTTTGAAGTTATTCATTTATTTATTTTTGGTTGTGCTGGGTCTCGTTGCTTTGTTCTTTTCTCTCCTTGTGGAGAGCAGGGGCTACTGTCTAGTTGCTGTGCATCGGCTTCTCATTGCAGTGGCTTCTCTGGTTGTGGAGCACAGGCTTTAGAGTGTGCAGGCTTCAGTAGTTGCAGCACATGAGCTCCGTAGTTGCAGTTCCAGGGCTTTAGAGCAGAGATTCAGTAGTTGTGGCACATGGATCTTCCCAGATGAAGGATCAAACCCATATTTCCTGCATTGGCAAGAGGATTCTTTACCACTGAGCCACCAAGGAAGGAAGAAGCCCCATAGTGTCTTACATGTGGTCAGTCCTCAATAAATGTCTGTAATAATTATTATTATTGAATTTTTCTGTTTACAGGAATAAAGGAGTTAAAGTGCAATTTAGTCTCATTTATATATAATGCCTTGTATGATGAAAAGGACCTCTTCTTTTGGTGTTAGTTGTAGAAGGTCTTGTGGGTCTTCATAGAATTGGTCAACTTCAGCTGCTTCAGCATTAGTGGTTGGGGTATAGACTTGAATTACTGTGATGTTGAGTGGTTTGCCTTGGAAACGAACTGAGATCATTCTTTTGTTTTTGAGATGGCACCCAGGTGTTGCATTTTGGACTCTTTTGTTGAATATAAAGGCCACTCCATTTCTCCTAAGGGATTCTTGCCCACAGTAGTAGATATAATGGTCATTTGAATTAAATTCACCCCTTCCCACCCATTACTGATTCCTAAGATGTTGGTGTTCACTCTTGCCATCTCCTGCTTGACCACCTCTAATTTAACTTGATTCATGGACCTAGCTTGCCAGGTTTCTATGCAGTATTTATTGTTCTTTACAGCATAAGACTACTTTCACCACAAGACACATCCACAGCTGAGCGTCATTTCTGCTTTGGCCCAGCCTCTTCATTCTTTCTGGAGCTATTAGTAATTGCTCTCCACTCTTCCCAGTAGCATATTGGGCACCTGTATGTAGAGTACATCATGAGAAATGCCAGACTAGATGAATCCCAAGCTAGGATCAAGATTTCTGGGAAAATATCAACAACTTCAGATATGCAGATAATACCACCCTAATGGCAGAAAGTGAAGAAAAAGTAAAAAGCCTCTTGTTGAAGGTCAAAGAGGAGAATGAAAAAACTGGCTTATTATCCAACATTCAAAAATGAAGATCATGCATCTAGTCCCATTGCTTCATGGCAAACAGATGGGGGAAAAGTGGAAATAGTGACATTTTATTTTCTTGGGCTCCAAAATCACTGTGGATGGTGACTACAGCCACAAAACTAAAAGACTCTTGCTCCTTGGAAGAAAAGCTATGACCAACCAAGACAGTGTATTGAAAAGCAGAGATATCACTTTGCCAGCAAAGATCTGTATAGTTAAAGCTATGGTTTTTCCAGTAGTCATGTACAGATGTGAGAGTTGGACCATAAAGAAGGCTGAACACTGAAGAATTGATGCTTTCAAATTGTGGTGCTGGAGAAGACTCTTGAGAGTCCGTTGGGCTGCAGGGAGATCAAACCAGTCAATCCTAAAGGAAATCAATCCTGAATATTCATTGGAAGGACTGATGCTGAAGATGAAGCTCCAATACTTTGACTACCTGATGGGAAAAGAGCCAACTCATTGGGAAAGTCTTTGATGTTGGGAAAGATCGAAGGCAAAAGGAGAAGGGGGCAGCAGAGGATGAGATGGTTAGATAGCATCACCTTCTCAATAGACATCAATTTGAGCAAACCCCAGGAGATAGTGAAGGACAGGGGAGCTTGACCTGCGATAGTCTGTGGGGTCACAGAGTCAGACATGACTTAGAGACTTAACAACAACAACAAATACAGTATGCCTAAAATGTCATCTTCTCTCTTTGAGTAGCTTGTCAAAATATGTTGACACTGTAAACAAGAGAGTTTCAATTTGTGAAATGGTAAAAGTTCTCTTGTTGTAAGTTAATTTTGTAGCTCAAAATTCTGGGATGCTTGTTCTTATATTCTAGCCTTCTCATTAAGATATTTTCCCTCTAATTAGCATTAATAGACTGCTTTCGGAGAAGGCAATGGCACCCCACTCCAGTACTCTTGCCTGGAAAATCCCATGGATGAAGGAGCCTGGTGGGCTGCAGCCCATGGGGTCGCTAAGAGTAGGATATGACTGAGCGTCCTCCCTTTCACTTTTCACTTTCCTGCATTGGAGAAGGAGATGGCAAACCCACTCCAGTGTTCTTGCCTGGAGAATCCCAGGGATGGGGAGCCTGGTGGGCTGCCGTCTATGGGGTCGCACAGAGTCGGACATGACTGAAGTGACTTAGCAGCAGCAGCAACAGACTGCTTTACTTAACTGTGGCTTTGGGGTTGGTGGTAGGTGTGTCATCTGCCCCTCAGACACTCAAACTGGGTACAATCCTCCATAATGTACAATGGAAGCATTTTTTAAAAATCTTGTTAATTCTTTTCAAATGGATTCATTTTTAATGTTTTTAAAGAAATATCAGGCATAATTTATTTGCCAAAATCATAGAGAATGACGATAGTGTTTAATATATGTCATTTCCTAGAACAATATCAGAATTATATGAGGTAAGGAAATACCTATTTTGCAAAGAGTCAGAATACAATGATTTGCTAACAGGTCTGATGAAATAAAACACTTCTTTCTTTCCCATTTAGAATCTGTAGAAATTCTTTATAACTGTAGTAAGTATTTTTTCAGTGGTTGTCTTGCTTCTTTTTATAGAAGTCTCTATTTGCTTATCTAGAATTATAGTACCTTAAAATCTAAGTGAATTACAGACTGCTATTATGAGGAAGCAACTTGGATAACCAATTCAAGACATTTTAATATAAAAGATATTTTATTAATAAGGCTTAGTTTTTTCAATCATAAATATAATGCATATTCATTTTAGAACACTTTTGAAATTTGGGAGGATAAAAAGCATAGCATGGATTAATAAAATTAGTAAGTCCTATCGCTCAGTATTTTCTCCTAAACTTTTTTTTTCATTCATAGAATTTTTAGAAAAACAAAATGGAGACCATACTGAGTATCCATTTTTATGGCCCCCTTTTCTCCCCTCATCTTCATAGTATACATTCTTCCATGTTATTAAATATTCCTCTGAAATGAAATCAACATTTTTACTTCTTTGGCTCACTGTAGTGTGTGTTAGTGTTCATCATTCAGTCGTGTCCGATTCTGTGTTGTGTCCGACTCAGTGTTGGCTCACTGTGAACAACCAGTAATTGTTTTTTTTTANATTTGCCAAAATCATAGAGAATGACGATAGTGTTTAATATATGTCATTTCCTAGAACAATATCAGAATTATATGAGGTAAGGAAATACCTATTTTGCAAAGAGTCAGAATACAATGATTTGCTAACAGGTCTGATGAAATAAAACACTTCTTTCTTTCCCATTTAGAATCTGTAGAAATTCTTTATAACTGTAGTAAGTATTTTTTCAGTGGTTGTCTTGCTTCTTTTTATAGAAGTCTCTATTTGCTTATCTAGAATTACAGTACCTTAAAATCTAAGTGAATTACAGACTGCTATTATGAGGAAGCAACTTGGATAACCAATTCAAGACATTTTAATATAAAAGATATTTTATTAATAAGGCTTAGTTTTTTCAATCATAAATATAATGCATATTCATTTTAGAACACTTTTGAAATTTGGGAGGATAAAAAGCATAGCATGGATTAATAAAATTAGTAAGTCCTATCGCTCAGTATTTTCTCCTAAACTTTTTTTTTCATTCATAGAATTTTTAGAAAAACAAAATGGAGACCATACTGAGTATCCATTTTTATGGCCCCCTTTTCTCCCCTCATCTTCATAGTATACATTCTTCCATGTTATTAAATATTCCTCTGAAATGAAATCAACATTTTTACTTCTTTGGCTCACTGTAGTGTGTGTTAGTGTTCATCATTCAGTCGTGTCCGATTCTGTGTTGTGTCCGACTCAGTGTTGGCTCACTGTGAACAACCAGTAATTGTTTTTTTTTATTTTGAAGCCATTATTTCAGTGGCTGTACAATATATCATTATATATTTATCGTAATTTAATCACTCTTTACTGATTAACTTTGAAGATCAGGTCCTGGGCTTTGCTGCTATAGTTAATGGTAAGATGAATAGCATTCCACATAAGTCATTTTACTTCTATATTTATTCCGGAATATTTCTTTAGAATAAAGTCATAAATATTGAATTACAGGGCCAAAGAATTTAGATCTCTTTCTGGCTTCTTTAACATGTTTCCAGAGACTCTCTAGAAACATGATACCAGTTTATACTTTTATTGGCAGTGTTTGACAGTATTCACAGCATTTTATCCATTTGAAAAATTTTTGTCATTAAAATTTTTTAAAGTTGAGTCATGTTTTGTGTTGCATACACTGAAATGCACAGCCTTAATATGTACAGTGGGCTGTTTTTAAACTTTATTTTGAAATAATTTATGACTTAAAGTTACAAAAAATAATACAAATCCTTTATACCCTCCATCCAGATTCCTCAAATGTTTATGTCTTAATTAAACTTGCTTTTTCATTCTCTTTCCATATCTCTGCGTAATGTGTTTCCCTGAACATGTGAGAGAAGGTTGCAGATGTGTTGCTTTTTTACCTGTAAACACTTAGGTATGTGTTTCTTAAAAGTAAAGATATTCTCATTTAAACGAAGTACAATTATTTAAATCAGAAATTAACATTGATGCAGCACAATTGACCAATCCCAGACCTTATTCAAATCAAGCCAGTCATTCCAATGGTATCCTTTGTAGCAAAAGAAATAAGGTGAATTTTCCGTGTTTCACAATACAGTTCAGGATCACATGTTGCATTTAGTTGTCTGGTCTCTTGGTCTCCTTTAAAATGGAATCTTTTCTGTAGCCCTGTACTTTTTCTTTTTTCATCTTTAATAAAGTTTTTGAAGAATACAGGTCAATTATTTTGTGGAATGACACTCAATCTGGGTTCATCTCTTGTCTCCTCATGATTAGACTAGGTTGTTCCCCTTTGGCAGGAAGATCACAGAAATGATGTTCTGTCTTCTCAGCTTTCTCTTTGTAATTTTGTAATTAATATTAAGCTGGTGCAAAAGTAATTATGGTTTTTGTATTGTTGAAATTGCCATTTAATACATGAGTACATTTTTAAATACGTGGTTATGTTATGCATCATTTTAATACACATTTCTCACTTTGTTTTTTTGTTGATGACTTATTACTTACTGCTTATTTTATATTTATTTTAGTCTAGGGAAATGATGTTAGGCAAAAAGCAGTTTCGAAAAATTTTCTTATTTGAGTTCAAAATGGGTCGTAAAGCGGCGGAGACAACTTGAAACATCAACAATTCATTTGTCCCAGGAACTATTAATGAATATATAGTTCAGTGGTGTTCTAGAAGTTTTGTAAAGGAGACCAGAACCTTGAAGATGGAGGAGCACAGTGGCCTGCCATCAGAAGTTGACAGTGACCAATTGAGAGGATCATTGAAGGTGATCTTCTTACAAGTACATGACAAGTTGCCAAAGAACTCAGTGTCGACCATTCTATGGTCGTTTGGCACTTGAAGCAAATTGGAAAGGTGAGAAAGCTGGATAAGTGAGTGCCTCGTAAGATGACTGCAGTTTAGAAGAATCATTTTGAAGTGTGATCTTCTGTTATTCTATGCAACAACAACAAACCATTTCTTGATCAGATTGTGATATGCAACAAAAAGTGGATTTTACACGTCAATTGAGACGACCAGCTCAGTGGTTGGACTAAGATGATGCTCCAAAGCACTTCCTACAGCCAGACTTGCACCCAAAAAGGTCGTTACTGCTTGGTAGTCTGCTGCCTGTCTGATCCACTACAGCTTTCTGAATCCTGGGGAAACCATTACATTTGAGAAGTATGCTCAGCAAATCCATGAGATGTGCCAGGAACTGCAGTGCCTGCAACCGGCATTGGTCAAAAGAAAGGACCCAATTCTCCACAATGCCAGATCCCACATTTCACCACCACACATCACAAAAGTTGAACAAATTGGACTACAAAGTTTTGCCTCATCCGCCAGATTCACCTGATCTCTCACCAACCAACTACCACTTCTTCAAGCATCTCAACAACTTTTTACAGGGAAATTGTTCTACGACCAACAGAAGGCAAAAAATGCTTTTTAAGAGTTTGTCGAATCCCCAAACATGGATTTTTACACAAGAATAAGCAAACTTATTTCTCATTGGCAAAAATGTGTTGATTGTAATGGTTCCTATTTTGATTAATAAAGATGTGTTTAAGCCTGGTTATAATGATTTAAAACTCATGGTCCGAAGCCACAGTTACAGTTGCGCCAACCTAAGTCCCTCCTTGTCTGTCACTGTATATATTAAAAATTAGGCATCCCCATGGCTGTCTCCATTCCCACCAGCATCACAGGTTCACTTTAGTCTTCCCCCTTTCCTTTTTCTAAGAACTTTTATTAAAAATTTAGTTTATTTTTGGCTGTGCTGGGTCTTCGCTTCGGTGAGGGCTTTCTCTTTGGTTGNGGTTATAATGATTTAAAACTCATGGTCCGAAGCCACAGTTACAGTTGCGCCAACCTAAGTCCCTCCTTGTCTGTCACTGTATATATTAAAAATTAGGCATCCCCATGGCTGTCTCCATTCCCACCAGCATCACAGGTTCACTTTAGTCTTCCCCCTTTCCTTTTTCTAAGAACTTTTATTAAAAATTTAGTTTATTTTTGGCTGTGCTGGGTCTTCGCTTCGGTGAGGGCTTTCTCTTTGGTTGTGGCAAATGGGGGCTACTCCCTAGCTGCAGTGCGCAGGCTTCTCACTGAAGTGGCTTCTCTGTTGCAGAGCACAGGCTGTAGGCTCTCGAGCTTTAGTAGTTGTGATATGTGGGCTCCAAAGCATGCAGGCTCAGTAGTTGCGGTGCATGGGCCCAGCCGCCCCACTGTAGGATCCCCATGTAGGATCTCCCCAGACCAGGGTCGAACCTGTGCCCCCTGCATTAGCAGACAGATTCCTATCCACTGCACCACCAGAGAGCCCCCCTTTCCATACTGTTACACCATTCTCTGACAGTGAGACCCCTCCCATCTTCTACAGTATGTTTTCTTATATATTTAATTCTTAAATTCACATAGTTTCAAAATCACTAACTGATACCGCTGTAAAAAATAAATTCACAGTGTAAGTTTAAGCTGTTCAGCATGATGATTTGAATTACATACTTCATGAAATGTATAACCACAATACGTTTAGTAAACATCCATCATCCCTTATAGATACAAAATGAGAGAAATAGAAAAAAATGTTTTCCTCTTGATGAGAACTCTTAGGAATTGCTCTCTTAAGTTCCATTATAACATAGAGCAGTGCTAACTGGATTTATCATGTTGCACATTACATCCCTAGTTATTTATCTTACAAGTCGAAGTTTGTACCTTTAGACTACCTTCATCCAGTGCCTCTTCCCCTACCCTGACCTCTGTTAATCACAAATCTGGTCTCTTTATCTATGATTTCTTTTTTGAAGTATAATTGACCTACATCACTAGGTTAGTTCCTGGTGCACAGTACAGTAATTCAGTATTTCCGTATATTTCAGAGTGATCACCGTACAAAGTGTACTAACCATTTGCCACCATACAAAATGTTATATAATTATGTTACACCATTCCCTACAGTTTACGTTCCACACCTGTGACTCATTCATTTTGTAATGGGGAGTTAGTACCTCTTAGTCTCCCTTACCTACTGTTTCTCTCATCCCCCACCATTTACCCCCTGACAACCACCTGATTGTTCTCTGTATGACTGTGTTTCTCTTTTGCAGTGATTTGTTTGTTTTGTTTTTTAGATTCCACATGTAATGAAATCATATAGTATTTGTGTTTCTCTGATTCATATACTACCCTGTAAGTTCATCCATATAGCCACAAATAGCAGTGTCTTAGTTTTTATGACTGAATAATATTCCTGTGTGTGCGTGTACTATATTTTCTTTATACAGTCATTTTTTTTGTTGCTTCTATATCTTCAGTTCAGTTCAGTCGCTCAGTCGTGTCTGACTCTTTGCAACCCCATGAATCGCAGCACGCCAGGCCTTCCTGTCCATCACCAACTCCTGGAGTTTACTCAAACTCATGTCCATTGAGTCAGTGATGCCATTCAACCATCCCATCCTCTATCATCCCCTTCTCCTCNCTGACTCAATGGACATGAGTTTGAGTAAACTCCAGGAGTTGGTGATGGACAGGAAGGCCTGGCGTGCTGTAGAGTCCATCTGGTCACAAAGAGTGAGACACGACTGAGCAACTGAAGTAAAGTCAAAACTGTGTGACCCCATGAACTATACAGTCCATGGAATTCTCCAGGCCAGAATACTGGAGTGGATAGCAATTTCCTTCTCCAGGGGATTTTTCGTCAACCCAGGGATTGAACCTAGGTCTCCCACATTGCAGGTGGATTCTCTACCAACTGAGCCATCAGGGAAGCCCATATGCCAGAAGTTATTTACTACAGCAGTTTGTTTGTAACTGCTTAAGACTGGAAACAACTTAAATGTCCACACATAGGAGAATGGCTGAATAAACTGTGGTACATCCACACCATGAATATGACACAGCTGTAAAAAGGACCTAGGAAGAGCTCCATGAACTGATACCAGATCTTCAGAGTTTGTTAAGTGAGGGGAAAAAGCCAACAATGAAACAGTGTTATTTCTTATTTAAAAGAGAAGGGAAAATAATAAAATGTATACTTATAGCTCTGGACAAGGAAATGGCAACCCACTCCAGTATTCTTGCCTGGAAAATCCAGTGCACAGAGGAACCTGGTGGGCTGCTGTCCATGGGGTCACAGAGAGTTGGACGCAACTGAAGCGACTTAACATGCATTCGTGCTTTGGAGAAGGAAATGGCAACCCACTCCAGTGTTCTTGCCTGGAGAATCCCAGGGACGGAGGAGCCTGGTGGGCTGCAGTCTATGGGCTCACACAGAGTCGGACACGACTGAAGCGACTTAGCAGCAGCAGCAGCATACTTATAGCTGATTCAGGAGAGGGAAAAAAATGAAGGGCAAACTAGAACCTAATGAGATTAATCACCTTTCGTGGTTAAGATTTAGGGGATGACAGTGGGATGCGAGAGAGAAGCAGGCAGCAGCACATTTCTGAGAACATTGCTTTTGGTATAGTTTTGACTTTCAGAACCTTGTTAATATATCACATACTCAAAAGAATAAAATCTACAAGGATGAGGGAACACCCAAATTTGAATACAAACACAGTAAATGCACTCAACTATATTTCACATAAGTAACATGGACCCTCAGCTACCATTTTATAATGTTGGAGGTATATAATTAAGGTAAATTCCTAGATATGGAATTGTTGAGTCAAAGGTAAATGCTGTTGTAGTTTTGTTAGAAATTGCTAAATTCCTCTTTCAAAGGGCTGTACTAGTTTCCATTCCAATTAACAATGTGTGAGAATGTTTATTTCCCTGCAGCCACACCCTACAGAATGTGTTGTCATACTTTTTTGCCATCTGGTATTTTGATGTAATTTTAATTCCATTTCTCTAATTATAAGTAAGTTTGAATATCTTTTCATATGTGTTACAGCCATTTCACAGTCTTTTTTTTTTTTTTTTAGAAGAATGTGAATTTTCTGTTCATTTCTCTGTCAGGTTTTTAAACTTTTTAATTTTTAAAGAGCTATGTATTGAAGCAATAAGCCCTTCCTCTTCAGTATTTTTGTTTTGTTTTGCACATGGCCAAAATTTATCACTTTTCTTTTTATTGCATTTGGATACAAGGTCATAGAAAACTTTTCATTATGTCCAAGGGTCATCAATATTTAAAGTACTCAGGGGTTGGGTTTTTTTTTTTAAGATTTTCATTCCTGATCTTCTTGGAGTTTATTTTTATTTAGACAGACTCTTTCTTCCTCCTCTGTGTAGCATTTGTGTGTGTGTGTTTTCCCAGTTCACCTTGGGTGTTTTTACTTTTTTCCAGATGTACTTAAGTATCAACTTGTCTAGCTCCATTAAAGAGCCTTTTGATATTTTCATTGAAATTGCATTAAATGTGTAAATTTACTTAGTGAAACCAAACATTTTTACGATGTGGTATTATCTTATCCATGAACAAGGACTGTCTATGTATTCAAGCCTACTTATAGGTTTTTTCCTAATTTTTGCAAATTGCTTATTAAGCTAACTTCAGAGTTTTTGTCTTTTTGCTATTATTAATGAAATTTTCTCTACTATTATGGTCTCTAACCACTTTTTGAAGGCTGTTGATTTCTGTATGTGTTTGAATTCACCCTACTTGGAGTTTGCCAAGTTTCTTAAATCTGTAAATTTATGTATTTCATCAGATTTGGGAAATTTTCAAGCATTATATTTGCAGTTATGAATTATGTTTCTTTTTAATTTAAATTTATTTATTTTATGCCTCATTATTCTATCTCTGCCCTACTGAAACTCCAGCTGCACGTAACCTTATGATATCATCTCATGGGTCACTAGGGTTCCCATTCTTTTTTTCCTTTAGTCTTTTTTTTTTTTCCCTAAGGCACATAATTTATTTTCATTCTTTAATTTGTATTGCTGCTATGATTTATGGATTTGAAATTTTTTCTGCTCACTGCTTTAAATATTTGCCATAGTTTCTGACTATACCCAAAGAGCTGTCCTTTTTAAAAAATCTTTCATTTTGTGGTTTTCCTCTTTTCTGTGAACTGATTAGAAGATGTTATTAATTTCCAGGTAGATAAGCCTTTTTAGTGTTTTACTTTATGAATAATTTTTAGCGTTATTACATTGACATCAGAATGTTATTTATAATGTTTTTCATGTTAGGGAAGTCACTGAAGTTTTTTTGTGACCTAATATGTGATTGTTTTTGAACAGTCCATGTGTTCTGTGAAGGTGTCTTTGCTGTCATTGGGGTGTGAAGTTCACTACATAGCAGTGAGATCTTACTGATTATGCTGTTTGGCCTTATATATCCTTACTTATTTTTTGTCTGCCTAATCTGTCTTTTACTCAGGTTGGGAGATTAAAGTCTCCTGTTATTTGTATGTTTTCGTCTGTGTCACATTGCATCTCCTGTCCTTTTTGTTTTATAACAGTAGTTATGTTTGTTTTGTATTATACGTAGTCACAGTGATTATCGTCTCATTGTTGATCATGGCTTTTAGCATTAAAAGATGTCCTTTGTCACATAAAACATTTTTTACTTGAGTTTTATAATTTCTATGTTCAGGATCATTCCCACCTCACCATCTTCATGTGTAACACACCTCAGTCCACCGAAATCGTGTGGGCCCATCACAGTGCACCAGGTCACACCAGCACCACATGTGTGAGGTAGCATGCAGCTATTATACATGAGACTTATTTATTTCATTGTTTTGTTGGTTTTTTTGTTTTTGTTTTGAGATTCTCTAGGGTAATTCTGCTGTTCAGTTGTTTTCAGAGTTCAGACACCCAGGTAAATAATCTTCTATTGCATTAAAATTTTGTAAATAGTAGAGAGACTGTTTCAGAGTTATTGTGTTACATAAAGGAATTCGTCTGTTTTCACAAGTGCCATTGCCTTTATAAAATAACAACAAATTTATTGAAGTCCAACTAAATACGATAAATTGCACAGATTTAAAGTATTCAACTTGAGCAATTTTCGTTTCACTGTAATCAGGACAGCACTTTCATCACCCTTAAAAACTTCCTCCTGCCACTTTGTAATCTTTTTTCTTTCCACCAGTCTTCAGGCAACCACTGATCTGCTTTTTTGCCTCTATAGATTAGTTTGCATTTTCTAGGATTTTTTTTGTAAATGGAATCATGTATACATTTGTTCTTTTTTTGTCTGCCATCTTTCCTTCAGCCTAGTAATTTTGAGATTTATCCATATTGTTGTTATTCTTTTTTGTTGATGGTTAGTATTCCATTGTATGGATACACCAGAATTTACTTATTCATTTACCTATTGATGGTTATTTGCAGTTTCTAACTATTACAGATAAAGCTATGAATAAAGTTCTGTTGAAGAAACCATAGTTTTGAAAGCTAAGCATACACCTACTATATGACCAAGCCTTTATTCAAATGAAAGGAGAATAATTACCTACACAAAGGTTTATTTAAAAAAAAAAATGTTCATGACAGAATTATTCATAGTATCTCAAAGCTGAAAACTACCCAAATGTCCTCTGACAGATGAATAGATAAACAAAATGTAATCTGTCCATACAGTAAATTATTGCTCGGTAATAGAAAGGAACCAACTGCTGATGTATGCAGCACGGTGGATGACTCTCAGAATTGTTATGCTTAGTGTAAGAACACAAACACAGGAGACCACATGGTGTAAGGTTTCATTTTCTTGCAATTCTGGAAATACAAACTGTCCCATAGTGATAGAAAGCAGATCAGTGACCACCTGAAGCAGGAGGATGTACTGCAAAGACGCAAGAAGAAATTTTTGGAAGTGATGACAATGTTCTGTACCTCAAATGGGACCATGGTTTCACCTCTATAAAAACTCATCAAATTAAACACTTTCATTGCATGTATCTTACTGTCTTTATACCTCAGTAATCTTGATTTTTAAATTTCTGTCAGACACAACCAAAAACATGTAATAGGTAGTTTCAGTTGTTAGTGTCCTATAAGGAAGATGCTTGCCAACTAGCCTGGACTACCGAGTGTAAGATTAAAGAGAAATGTGACCATATGAACATGGTTTAAACACTGGGATAGATCTCATAGGAAACAAAAAGATGAGTGAGATCCACTTGCAGCTTTTAAAGACGGTAAAGTTTACTAAAATAGGGCATGGGGTATCAAGAGTGGGAAGAGCATCCAGACGTGCTGAGAGAAGGCACGGAGGAGCACCCACTCCCCCAGAGGAGTTCCCTCTGGCTCTTCCAGCCAGCACTGTTTACGTGGAGATACTTGCTGTACATGAATACACTTGATTGTCAAGGATTTAGACCTGTGGAACAGTTTTTACCTTTCTAATTTAAAAATTTTTTGGCTTAAAAGAATTTGTTTTCAGCCAAGTTTATGTGAGAAAATTAATCCCTACAGATGTGATTAGATTAAGTCTTTTCTCAGTTATCCCAAGGATGACATAGCTCATACCATTTTAGACAATAGGAGAGAATTTAGTTTCATACAGTGGATGCCTTTGTGCATTAGGGCTTAATTCTTTTGCAGACCTCACTGAGAAAAGCTAGTAGTCTGCATATGTTAGGTTACAGATCTCTCCTCTACTCCTTACAAGCTTTGTAGCTGGACAAGTTACTTCACCTCTCCATGCTCCAGTATAAAAAAGAGACAGTAGTAGCCAGAGTTACTGGAAAGAGTACACTGAGTAGGGGTATGTGAAGTGCTTAGCACCGTGTGGAAATGCAGTGCTTCGGTGCACAGTAAATGAATACAGACAAGAGTGACCTACATCATCATCTTTTTTATTCATAAAGACTGAGTCCTCCTATGACAGGTATCATGCGTCTTCAGATATGACTCTCTGGTGGTGGTGAGAGACATCCTGAAAAGTTTCTGATAGAGATTAACACTGGAGTTAGTTCCTGCTCGGGTACAGTCTCCATGGGCAGATGTCAGAAAGAATTTCAGACGGAAAAGCTTGAGCAAAGACAAGGAAAACTCAGAGCCTGTCAGGGTATAAGCAGTTTGATTTAGCTGAAGCATAGGAGCGTGTTCAGGGTTAATAATGCTACTTAGGAAAGTGAGAAACAATGCAGTGATGGCTTTGAATGCCAAGCTAAGAAGTAGAGGCTGAATTAGGTTGGTAGGGAGAAGCCTGAATGAATGTGGGTCAGTTGAGTGACACTTTTTTATTTATCCAAGTAGCATCAATGGGGCAGTCAGTGAGCCAGGCACTGGGACTATGCAGATGAATGAGACAGCAAGTATTGGTTTTTAAGTGCATTGTTTGGAGCTAGATTTATGTGAGGTCTAGGCTAAGCCCATTGCTTGTCTTAAAAAAAAAAAAAAAAAATCTTTGTTTTTCCAGAAAAGCCTATCTTATAAAATTAGAGATGATTTCATCCTGAGTCTAGCATATAATCTTAATATCAACGGTGTTTTAGCTGCTGAAGGAAAACTCATTTAGGATCTGCCGTTTAGAAAGCAAGAATTGCCTAAATCCGAGATAGGGTATGTGTGTTCCTCATGCAGTGGTGGGTGTTTAGCATTGATGGGTGATGCCAGTGCAGTCTCCGTGGGCACAACAGATCGTCAAGGAGAAGTTCCATTCACTGATCACAGTTTTGCAAGTAGGTGGGAGAGAAATGAAATCCTAAATACAGTGTCTGGTTTCTCCTCTGCTAGAAAAAAAGATTGCTTTTTCCTCAAAGACAGGAGGTGGGATGGGAGTGGTAAGGTGGAGTGCAGCATGTGTCTGAAGTCCATAATATTCATAAATCTTATAGCCCAGGTTACTTGCTGACAAAGCTGTAAGGGTAGTTAGGTAGCGTGGCCTTAAGGAAAATGGAGATGCTCTGGAACAGTGGTGCAGACAATTCAGAGTCAATAAGAGATAAAGGGAACATCTTGGAGCAGGTGTGAGGGCATGGCATGGTTTTATATTGAATTTGGAGAGTCCTCCTGCTTCCTTAATTTCTCAAGCCCTTCTTGGTGTCATCACTGCCTTTTATCATGATTCCCAAGATGGCAAAATAGGATCCCCATTCAGATTAGGTAAACAAAGACAAATGCTTCATTCTCACCTCAGGATAATGCTATGGAAGCCAAGCCACAGAGAACGTGGGCCCCTTCTCCCCATTTGAGTTACATGGTGAAGCAGTGGTTCACAAACTTAAGAAATGTACTGACCCTTTAAGAACAGTTAGTAGATAACTTAATTTTTACTAGCGTAGTGTTGCAGAATTAGGTACGACTGTAAAAGAAGTATAAAACTCCTTATGCTTAGTACCACTTGCATAGCTACAAAACAACACTTCTGTATGTTATTTACAGAAATTCGCAAAGCTAATGAAATTCAAATCGGCATTAATTTACTGTGACACATGCATTTTTGCATAAATGTGACTGCTGCTGGACATGTGACCGAGGTGCCCCAGCACCCTGGCAGGAGCTGGGAGCCTGCACTGCCTGCTCCCACGGCAACCCGCTTCCCCGCACCCCCCCCCCCTTCTCTGTTCACACCACTGCAGGCTGCCACCATTTGGCCTTCTCTGGGCCTGACTGTGTCATTACCACAAGGTCCAGCTCTCTTTACTTTTCATTCTTAGATGGCAACACTTGATTCTTTTCTCAGGGTTAACAAAATGAAAACACCAGATTTTTACATTTTCCACAAAGGACTCATCCAAGAAGACAACTTGGATTCCTAAAAGTATGTCCTAGGGTTTGTTCTACCCACTTCTCAGAGCACGTGGCTCACAACTTGGCTGTGATTAGTCACCTGGAGTGGGTTTTCAATTTCATTATTCCAGTTAAGTGGAAAGGTATCAGCAGTGTTCGCTGCATGTATAAAAACCTTTCAAATTTAATCTAATACATGAAATCTCAAGTAGTGGAAGGACACCAGAAGGTATTAAGTGCCAAACCAAAAAATGATGAACTTTATCTGCACCCTGCTGCACCCTTGGAGGGTGAGGTTGGAAAACAGAATGTGGTGTGGTGGTGGCTGGGGTGTGGGGGGGGGCCCCACCTGTCTNACTTGTGACAATAGAGCGAAGTGCCACAATGCTGATGATATAGCACATTTAGTAAAGAACAGGGCAGATGTGTTGGAAAGCAGTCCATGTGACAACTGTGGGCTCTTTTTACCGGGCGGGAAAGCAAGTCTCCTTCCTCTCACCAGCCCTGATTCAATCAGAAAGACATTAAGTGGGGCTGAGCAAGGCAGCTGCCCTGTGGGAGTGGGGGCAGAGGTCCAGTGCAGGGCTTCAGAGCCTGTGGGCGGGGAGACATACCTCCCTAAGGTTTGGCCACAGCCGTGAGAGTAGTGAGGTGAATGGGGTATTCATGAGTGGGGTGGCAGAGACCCATGGGACAAGACTCTCACTATAGGAGGAGAACCCTACAAATATAGAAAAGAAGAAAACTGAACCTGACCTGGTGGGGTTGGATTGGAAGTGGAGGCATTGAGGTGAACTCATGGTTTTCAATATATGTAAATAAATATAGATGTGTGTACTTAAATATAGGTCTATATATACATCTGTTAATAGTGAGACACGTAAATACATTTGTGCTTACACACACAGATACACATAAACTCAGACATATATCCTATGTCTGACTCAGAAAAGGCCTGGGAATAGTGACACCCAAATAGCATTGAGCACACCNATGTGTGTACTTAAATATAGGTCTATATATACATCTGTTAATAGTGAGACACGTAAATACATTTGTGCTTACACACACAGATACACATAAACTCAGACATATATCCTATGTCTGACTCAGAAAAGGCCTGGGAATAGTGACACCCAAATAGCATTGAGCACACCCAGAATTCACACCTTGGTTTCTCAATGGAGCAGGAGAAGTAAAAGGTGAGCTTGGAACGTCTTAATGCCAAAAAGTAAGAAAGTGCTCAAAGAACGATGAGACCAGGAGAGTAGGAAACTGAAGCCAGCTCAAGGGGATTCCCTTGGGCCAAATCTGAAATTATTTGAGCATCAAAATAAGGAATGATTGGAACATTTTATAACCCATTGAATGAAATTTGAATAGCTGAGTCCTTACTGTTATAAACAGATAACATAAACTGAATAAAAGAATTTTTTCATACAATAGGATGTACCACTAATAAATGTAGAAGGAATGATAGAATTTTGAAAACCATCATTTGGCAGTCATGCTAGTAATAAATAACTTAGCCCCATGAAATAATTAATTACCAAGAGAAAAATTAATTTTGCAGTGAAGAAAGCTGGCCATTGCCACTTTAACAAATCAGTCAAGATAAACACTATCAGCTATGAGAGAAACTGAATTTGTCCCCTACCACCTAAAGGGATGGAAAGAACACACTGCTTCTATGGTATTCCTGCCAAAAATACTCCTGTTATAACTTGTATCTAATCTTGAAGACACATCAAAAGAACTGAGAGTAACTCTACCAAGTAACCATCCTGTAATCTTCAAAAGTCAAGCAAAGAAACATTGAGAAAGATTGAAGAGCTGCTCAAGATGGAAGAAAACTAAAGAGACTCAGACTCTGTGCCATATGTGATCCTGGTTTGGGTGTTTGGGTCCTTCTGCTATAAAGGATGTCCTGACAACTGGCAGAATGTTAATGGAGTCTGTAGGTGGCAGTGATACGTCGGCGTTAATTTCCTGATATTGATGGTCATTTTGTGGTTCCGTTGGAGAATTAGCCTTGTTTGTAGGAATTACAAACCAGAGCACATAGGGTAAAGAGATATCGTGTCAGAGCCTCCTCGCAAATGGTTCATAGAAATAGGGCTCTTTGAACTTGAAATTATTTCAGATTTTTTTAAATAGCAAAATAAATCTCCTTTCAGGCCTATTCACCACTAGAGAAATTATTATTCCCTTTCAAAACTACAGAGGCAGACTTTTAATACAGATCTACAGCTAGAAAATATTTCCTTACTTTGAGATCTTTTAATTTATCAGATAAAAAATAATAAGCTTGCAGAGGATCCTTAAGACTGTATTCCATTTTAACATACTAAATACATACACAAACATGGCCAATAAAGAATTTTTAAATGGCTGATGGAGCTTTGAATGTACTCAGGCTTCTAAACCTGGGGCCAAAAAACAATTGAATACAATTTTAAAAGTAGCATCCCTGAAAAAGAGAGTGTTGGGGTTTATTGTTTTTATTGTTCCTTTGGCAGTGCAGTTTAGAATGTGAACCCAGCAAAGCTGCCTATTTGGAACCGTGGCCATCACTTAAAGATACATGACTCTGACAAAATATTTGATTTTTCTAGGCCTCAGTTTTCACACCTGTAAATTAGGATCGATATATATGCATGTGCGTTTAGTCGTGTCTGACTCTTTGCAACCCAATGGCCCACCAGGCTCCTCTGTCCATGGGATTCTCCAGACAAGAATACTGGAGTGGGTTGCCATTTTCTTCTCAGAGTATCTTCCTGACCCAGGGCTTGTATTTGTGTCCCCTGCACTGGCAGACAGGTTCTTTACCACTGAGCCACCTGGAAAGCCTGTGAATTAGGATGCCAACATTGAAATCACAGGTATGTCAACAGAATGATACAGTGATATATGACGAGCACTGAGACTGTGGCTCATTGCAAGCACTCAGCAAAGCTGGCTTCTGTTATTATTTCAGGAGAAGTTAAATTGATTCATCAAAGCACTCTAGTATGATTATGTTGCCTGCCTTCTCCCTCACCAGGAGTAGAATTACTCGAAGGCAATAACCAGTAATGGTCTCTGCTGTTAAACCTGTCCCAAGATCAAACTAAAGCCTAGAAACGGAGCATGTTTTAGAAGACAGCAGGCACTGTAGTGCTAGTGTTGGCTAAATTTCAGACTGGCTGCTTTCATGCTTACAAGACTTTGGTCTTGGTCTGTAAAATGTCTAGAATGTACAAATAATCATAGTGATTGCAAAGGACTATTGGGGATTAACTGAGATACTCTTTGCAAAACCTTCTTTGAACTGGCCCAAAGAATGTTGCAAAAACTCTGTGTGTTTGTGTGTGTGTGTGTGTGTGTGTGTGTGTTTCTTAATCCTTTAAAGGTGTAGGAACAGTTAATTTAGAAGAATGGAGGCCTTAGCATCAGAAATAGTAGCAGAGCATTTGAGGGCATTTTGAGAAGTGTGTTAAGTTCATCCCTGTTTGTTCCTACAGGGGTTTAGACTACCAACGATGGGCTTAAATTGCCTCAGAAGGAATTTCAGTTGACAAGAAGCATGCCATGTGTTGTGTAATCCCATTCTCAAGAGACGCTGAAGGATAGATAGCTATCTTTCTAGAATAGCATGGATTTAGGGCACGCGAGCCTTGGAACCAGGGACAAAGGAAAGAATCTTGATCCAGTCCCCATCTCTGTTAAAATGAGGAAGAGAATATTGATTTTTCCAGGCGGTAAAAATGTAAGCCTTTCTTTTTGCCAGAAAGGGGTCATGTCATATGCACAAAGTGTATGTGTGCAGTTTCTTTCAAAGAGAAGATGTGCTTCCTTTAAAGAGCATGTAGTTGTTCATCTAGAAATTAGTGATTCTTGGTCACTAATCTAGGACTTCTTCAGAACTCTGAGTTTCACCAGAAGAGCTCGAATATGATTTTCTGCTTTCATTCATTCACTCAGTCATGCAACAAGTATTTGTTGAGAACTCCCTCCTACTATTCCAGGCACTGTTAGATGTTGGTTACTTAAAAAGTGAACAAAACAAAAACAGATTGCTCATGGAAGAGGACTAAGTCTCCGGCTCTTAAAATTTCTAATGGGCTTTATGGGAGCTCTTTTCATAGGAGCTGACTTCAGATCGTGAAAATGAGAGTCTTTTGGCTCCAGCTCTGGATAGATAGGTGTTTGGTGTGTGTAAAAGCAGGCATTTTGACTTTGCCTGGAGTTGCTTTACCTGCAGATTTCCTTCAGGCAGCATCCCTGTGCATAATGGAAGCCAGTGACCCGGGGGAGAGGTACCCATTGTTGATAGCTTGTGTGAAATTAAACTTGGCTGGCTGCTGGCGGAATATGTTATGAACTAGAAGCTCTCCGTGTCTGCCTTCAATACAGGGGAGGAGATTTTTCCTTCCCACAATCATGGCGATGTTAACTCTCTCAGCCGACTAGTGGCACAAAGGAAAACTGCCGCCTGGGTCTGCATTGGCGAAGGCAGAAAGCTGCAGTTACGGGCATTTTCCTATGACAGGGAGCACCGGCAGTGGCTGTGCCGGGAGAGCCGGACGCAGAAAAAGCACCCCACGAGAGCAGTTGGTGGTGACATGCCTCTGTTTTTATCCAGATATGCTAGAAGCATGTTTATTCACTGTGGTGCCTCTGCTGCGATAAGACCCTCTTCCTTCGGATGCCCTAGATCACCGTTTGTTTAGCTGGAGAACTTAATGAGTAATGGATGTGCTTGGCTGGCTGATAGAAAGTATTTCCACAGCCTACGGCTGTGTTTATAGAGAGCCGGAGAGAGACCACAGGCAGCAATTTGTCTTCTTAGGTATCAGCAAAGTCTTCTCTTTTAACAACTAAGGGGTTTATTTTTAACTGCTTGAGTCAGTGTTTGTCAGATGATGCGGACCATCAAACTGCAGATTGAAGTCCCGGGTGCGGGGGAGGCTGGAATGGCAAGGGAAAGGGGGCTGGCTGGGAAAAGGGGTGGGATTTCAGCATCGTGCCTCCGTAGCTCTGCCTCCCAACGTGGGAGAGAGTTTCGGGCTTCCAGCAGCAGGAGTGGATTTGCAGGTCAAGCTGGGAACGAAAGGGTAACGGCTGCCTTCAGCTGCTTAAAGATATAACTGCCCAGGGATCAGGGTATTGTGAGGAGGTGGCCGGCGGCCGGCACCCAGCGGGGACCAGAGGATTCCCAGTGCCGGCCTCTGCTGGTCGGCAGATTGAGCTTTTCCTCTGCTGGATGCTGCCTGTCTCCAGGAGCCTCTCACCATGATCGATAGCTCCAAGAAGCAGCAACAGGGCTTCCCGGAGATTTTAACTGCTGGTGATTTCGAGCCACTCAAAGAAAAGGAATGCCTTGAAGGGAGCCACCAGAAAAGTCTCAAGGAAGGTCAGTCTGTCTGTGGACAGGGGCAAAACGGCCACATTTACCCTCCTGTGAACCAGGCTGAGCGTGTGTGTCTCCTTCCCACGCCGTGTGTCTGCCCTCTGTCCACTCATGTACCATATACACTCTTAAGTTCTTTGAAATGGAAGCGTAATGATGTTCTCGGTAGCTCTTTCTGAAGATTCATTAACTGATGGAACTCTAGGGATTTGGCAGTAATACAGTAAGGGGACTTAAGAAGCCAGTCCTCATTTCAGTAAGATGCTTCCAGGTTCGTTTTGTCTATTTTCTCATGTTCTCTCATTTTTCTGTGCCCCTCACCCCCACTTTAGGAGAGGCCATTTCCTTTTCGGTCTTACTCAGAACCCTGCTCCTTTTAGGTTGACGAAACACATAATTCCAGGAAAATGGTTTTGGTTTTTTTCCCCAATTAACATGTGTATGACTTTTATTGTTTGAAACCAGGAGAGTAGCTAACTCTTTTTTAGTTACATCTTTAAATGAGTAGCTTATTTGGTTATAATGCACATTGCATCCTTTTTTTTTTTAAGCACAGTGCGTAGTCTTGTGGTGTTTTTTAACAAAGCATAGAATACGCTTATGAATGCTGTCAGTTATTGTCAGCGGCCGCTGCACAGGTACCTCCCTGATTAAGAAAATATCCGAAGGCCTGGGCACTGCTGTCCTGTGTTCTGGCCCCAGCGTGGCCAGGCCAGTGCCCTGTGTGCTCTACTCTCAGCAGCTGGAGACCGAGGGCCACGGAGTAAGAGATCAGAATCTTCTGAGAATAAGTTTTTCCTGAATTTGAGATTTGAAAATCACCCCCCTCAGTGCTTGCTTAATTTGAAATTTGTTTCTAGTATTCTTCAGGAGGAAAAAAAAAAAACCCACAATAACCTCTCTTCATTTTATTTGCCTTCAGCTCCTGCCATCAGCCACCCTCTCACCTCCCCACTGGCTCTTCCTCATCTTCTGGAGACCCAAACAGTAAATGTAGTTATCCTCCCTAGCTGCAGTTTGAGCTGCTTTCAAAATGATATTCCTCCTTTCTTTTTCTCATACATTTAGAACTATGAGAATATGATGATAGATTGTTGCATATTTAAAAGATAATAAGAAACAGTGGTTGTTTCTTATTGGAGTTGAACTTCTTTTGGGTACTGGTAGGGAAAAAAAACATCTAGATAGAAACAGACGACACACAATGAAGTATAAATAGCTGTTGCCAGGAGCCAGACAATGGGGTTGCCTCTGCTCCTGGCTGGAAATCGTCTTGTAGATTTCTCATAAAATCGATACCAGTGAAGTTTTTAGGACACGTTCTAGTGTCTCACTGAGGGGAACCTACATTTTAAAAATCATTAACTTAAAAAAGGGATTATTTGTGTATCGTATAAGTCAAGTTCTACTGTTAAGCTCCTATTAGCACCATACATTTTTAACTGTTTTTATGCTACTTGAAAAACTGGGAAAGTAGAGGAAAATGGAATTGGAGAAATAAAAAGATGTCACAATAGCAATATGATAAGGAGCATAGAGAGAAAGAATTAAAAATATAAAAACAGGGTAGGAGAATTATCAATAGGAACAACAAAATTGCCTTGAGATGTACCAGTTCTTTCCCTAACCACTGTGACCATGCTTTGAATTTATACAAATTTATACATGTACCACAGTATAATGTCACAGAGCGAGAGCACAGACCCTAAAGTGAGATATACTTGGGAGCAAATCCCATTTTCTAGTTCTGTGACCCTGGACAAGTTCACTGCTCTGAGCCTTAGTTTCCACCTTTGTACAATGAAGATAAACAATACCTACTTGGTAGTGTTTTTACGAGATGCCCAGTTTAATGCCAGTGTAACCATCCCTCCTCTTATTTTTTTACCCTTTGTGCCTTTCCCTTCTACTTAAAATTTAATTTTTAAAATCCTGAATATATTGACAAAGTAGAGAAGTGTTTATTGTTGTTCAGTTGCTCAGTCACATCCAACTCTGCGACCCCATGGACTGCAGCGCACCAGTCTATTACTTTTGCTTTCATGTAAATTCATCGGTTTAAAGAGGTATACGGGAAGAGGACTTCCATGCTTTTAAACACTCCACAGAAACGATTGGATGATCAAATGAATCTGTCTCACCATAGCTGCACCGACTATGCTTTGCTTTCTATCTTAACAGACTGTGCTTCTGCTGATTTTTTGCTAGACATAGGGCGGAGGGGAAAAATAACAACCAAACAAAAAAAACTAGATACCAAAAGTGATCTGTTACCTCAAAAGTAGTGATACCAAAAGAGGATTAGACCTGAATTTAAGTAGAACAGAAAAAACTAGGAGGAATTATGCAGAAAGCTTCTGTTTACCTGGCTTTGTATGAAAATAGCTAGATTCCTATGCAGGTGTGAACCCCTGGAATTCAGTGTGTCACAGTCACTGTCTACAGATGAGCACCACCAGTCAGGGGTGACAGGCCGCTGCTGAGTTTCGTCTGCCTCTAGGTCCTGGGTCATGTGTCAGTTTTATGAATCCGTGAAAGTTGACTGATGTGGCAGCAGTGTTCAAACACTAAAATGCCCTGCAGGCTAATTAGGCCCAATGCCCTCTTGTCAAAAGACAAATTTCGGACCATCAGTCACGTCTATGGTTTATGCCTCATGTTGAGGAATACTAATTTGAAATATTTATCATCTTTTACGTGGACCGTATTTGGTGTTCATGTTCATTTCTGGCAAAGTTTGGTTTTGTATTTGAAAGAACAACCTCTGGGATTTTTTTAAATGCCTGACTCAAAAGTTTTCAGGTAACGAAAGAAGGACAGATTTTGATCCATTCAGCTCTGGTCATCTAGCCGCAGCTGGGTGATGGCGTCTGGTGCAAGCAGTGGGCAGTCGGCTCTGCTTCTCAAGCAGTCGCTCTAGCTCTTACTTATTTGGGGACATATTGGAATTCCTGTTGTTGTTGGCAGTGCTAATTAGCTGAAATTATTATCAGAGGAAAAGCCGGTAATCATGGGTTCCAAAGTTTATGTGACACATTAACAAGAAAATTTAGTAATACCTATTGAAACTTTATGAGAAAAATGTTCCAAGTGTCAACTGCCTGTGAGTAGTTGTCACCACATATCAGAGAATTGTTTGGATTATAAAGCACATCTCCTCACAGTTTTGTTAATGTTTACATAAATTTTTTTGATAAACACCTATCTATGGGGCTTCCCTGGTGGCTCAGATGGTAATGGGTTGGCCTGCAGTGCAGGAGACCCAGGTTTGATCCCTGGGTCGGGAAGATCCCCTGGAGAGGGAAATGGTAACCCACTCCAGTATTCTTGCCTGGAGAATCCCATGGATGGAGGAGCCTGGTGGGCTATCGTCCATGGGGTCACAAAGAGTCAGACATGACTGAGTGACTCACACATGCTCACACATGGGTATAGTTGGAGAATCTAATTATTTTCTGCTTTAGGTGAGAAATAGCAATAAATGTCATAAATTCTGATCAGATTCAAAATAGGACATTTTCCTTAGACTAGTTTCTTTTCTCAAAGCAGCAGTAAGGAATATCAACTTTTGATTTATCCATGAAAGGTTCAGAACATTTTCTAATAGTGCTCAACGTAGATAAGATTTAATTTCTGGTTCTAACAACTAAAGGATGTTACAAATCACTGACTTGACAACTTACAAATTTATAATCACAAAACTTGAGGGAAATTCAAATAAATTGAGATGATTTAATTCAGATAAGTGGCTTAATATGAAGCATTATCGAGATAGTAAATCATTATGCCAATGCTACCAGCTAGTGATATCCCATATTTATCAAAGACAAAATGGTGTTAAATTAATTGAAAGAGGAAAAATTGATGTTCAATATGCAGAGCTTTCTAATGGTGAAATTAAAATAACCAAAAAAAGAAAACTGACTTGTATATTACTTACTTGAACTAAACTACATGTTCTGACAAACAGCCCCCAAACTCAGTGTTTTAACTAACGAAAGTGCATTTTTTGCTTGAAACCTAGTCCCGGGTGAGTTAGGCAGCTCTCCTAGTCAGTGGTCTCTAAGAAGTGACTCAGGAATCTGGACTGCTTTCATTGTGTGGCTCAGCTGTGGATGTTGAGGGGAGGAGTTATAGGTTTAGGGAACCAGAGTCCCAGTTCCGTCACAGATTGGGAATAGCAGTTGGGATAACATATGTGGAGTCTGTGTAAGATTGCATCGTAGACAGGGAAGTGGGTTAACATGGTGCGCTGGGACATGGCCATAGGAGGTCTGTGTGTGAAAAAAAAAAGCACATGTGAGATGTTCTGAGTAGTTCAGCCTAGGAAAAACAGATTAAGTAAACACCTTTACCAAACCACCAGAACTCTTCTGAGTGACAGGAGTTATACATACTGTACCCGCACTGTACATTAGCCTCATTTAAATTTAAAATCATTAAACATGAAGTAAAATCATTATCCACATTTCAACTACTCAGTTGCCACTTGTGGTGAAGAACCATGCAGCTTATAANACCAAACCACCAGAACTCTTCTGAATGACAGGAGTTATACATACTGTACCCGCACTGTACATTAGCCTCATTTAAATTTAAAATCATTAAACATGAAGTAAAATCATTATCCACATTTCAACTACTCAGTTGCCACTTGTGGTGAAGAACCATGCAGCTTATAAACCATTTCCATCACCGCTGGAGATTCTGTTGGGAAACTGCTCATCCCAGCTTTGCAGGTCCACAGTGTCTTAAAACCCAATCCCTGTGCCATTGCCTAAAGAAAGTCACCTGAACCTGTCACCTAAAATTAATTTCTTCTCTATCATATCCTCCCAGTGACTGGCTCTGCATCTGTTTATGGCATGTTACCTTTTGCCTGTGACAGGTATCTGTACTGTCTTCACTGTCAGACCATACTGTTTCTTCGAGATAGTGTCATTGTTTGAATAATTTTTATATCTCACCTCCAGTGTCCTGCCTCTCATAGATATATTACGATTATGCATTAAGTATTTGGAGAATATTATATCCCTCCCTGCCTTCTTAAACAGTGTAATCATTTGAATTATTACCTTCAGATATAATTTAAAATTCAGTTATAAATTAACGGCTACCCCAGAATGTAAGGCATTGGGGCCTTAAGTCATTGGTGAGGTGTGTAAACCATTTGCCTACACAGAGAATGATCTCTGGACCATTGCTAGATTCATCGAATCATTATTTATTATTTGATCTTTGTCATCTGCCACATTCTGCCTTTTTTATTTGCTGCTTGTAATCTTGAAAGTGAAGTAAAGTGAAGTCGCTTCAGTCATGTCCGACTCTTTGCTACCCTGTGGACTGTAGCCCACCACGCTCCTCCGCCCATAGGATTCTCCAGGCAAGAGTACTGGAGTGGGTTGCCATTTCCTTCTCCAGGGGATCTTCCCGACCCAGGGATCGAACCCAGGTCTCCCGCATTGCAGGCAGAGGCTTTAAGCTCTGAGCCACCAGGGAAGCCCAATCTTGAAAAGTAAGCAGTAAATAAGAGGTAATAGTGGAATCCTGATTCTGTTGTTAATGCAACTAAAATTTATTGTCATACTAGAAGAAGCAGACAAATAAGAAGTGAAAAAGAGCATGCTAGCTGCTGCTGCTAAGTCGCTTCAGTCGTGTCCGACTCTGTGCGACCCCATAGACGGCAGCCCACCAGGCTCCCCGTCTCTGAGATTCTCCAGGCAAGAACAATGCCTTCTAGAAATAAAACAGATGAACTTTGCAACATCTATTTTTGCTTCTTGGGGAATTTCTTTCATTTTCTGCCAGTGTTCTACATAATTAAAAGTGCTGTACAAGTGAGATATCACTAAATTAAATTTTTTTTTTCCAAATTTGGAGTATAAGATAGATTCTTAAATTCAAATAATATACAGATATGGAGGGAAGAAATAAAAGATTCCTCTTCCCAGATGTAATTCAGTGTCTTTTTAAAATGGGTATATGCTACCTGTGAGATTAAATTATATAATTTAACTTTTTATTGGAAATCATTTAGCAGAAATTTGACTGCTTCTTCACAGCATCATGCCAGAGGTTATAAACCTCTATAAGCTATGGCGTTCAAGGAGCTCAGAGCCTGGAAGCCAGGAGACTGAGTGATAACATAGAAGTTAAAATACACACGCACACACAGATACACACACAGGAAACTGAGTGGTAACACAGAAGTTAAAACATACACACACACGTAAAAGAGATAGCAGAAGAAACTTCTGTGTGCTTAGGTCCGAACTAGTGAGGATCAAAGACTCTGAGTGCCAGGCATCTCTCTTGTGATTTGGGCCTTCGCTCATCAACATTCCCGAGGCTCATTTCCTCCAGGGTCTCCTGTCTCGGTCATCGGCTTACAGCAGGAACCTGAATAGGAGGGATCCCTGACACCTTCCTTGACCTCCTCCTCATAGCCTGTCACCAGATCTTGTTGCTGAACCTGTCAGTCCTGCCTCAAAAATACTTCATTTGCCAACAGCTGTGTTTCACTGCAGCCCACCCTTGTCCAAGTCCCTTTCCTCAAACAGAATCTTAACAGGAATCTTTCCTCAAGTAGAGAGAGAGCCGCCCCGCTGATCTCTGCCCACACTCTGGTCCCTTCAGCAAGTGGAGCCCGGCCTCTGTCTTACTTCTCCCTCCTCCACAGCTGTTCTCTCCCAGAAGGCCTCTCCCACACCAGCCCACCCCAGCCCACCTCATTGGCCTGAACAACTGCAGCTCGTCCTTTGGCCTACATCATCACGTGCAGTTGCTGTGACATCAGGGTCACATGCAACTCGTAACAGTTCTCTGCTCTCCTCCTGCTTTTGTGGGCAAATTGGCCTGCGTGTGTGTGTGTGTGTGTCTGTGTGTGTGTCTGTGTGTGTGTGTGTGTAGGCAGGTAGGTATACCCTTGAACAGCACGGAAGTTAGGAATGGCGAGGCCCCCCACTGCACGCAGTCAAACATGGGAGTACTGCTATCTCTGCCTCAGAAACAATGGAGTTGATAAATGAGTCAACCAAGAGCAGGAACTGAAACAGTTTAGGCAGAGGCAGGGCTCAATCCCTGATTCTTTTGATTCCACATGTCGTGATCTCTGATTGAACACAGATACCCCCTCTCCACTACTTAGTTAACTAAAGATCTGTAAAATGAAAATACAAGTACTATATTTATTGAAAAAAAATCACACATAAATGGACCTGTATAGTTCAAACCCATGTTGTCCAAAAGCATTGTTCAGCTGTGTGTGATTTTTGTGTGTGTCTCATTCCTGAATCCACAAAATGGAAATAAAAACCAAGATATTGAGCCAGGATCAAGAGAGTAGTGTGTGCTTACTATTCTGGGAAAAGTGGAGGTAAATAATATCCTACTGTTTTTCTGTTTTGTTGTTAATTGTCTTTTTATTCAGAGAGGCTGCCTAGGGAGTTTACACTAAGACATTTCAGAATCTTGTACAGCGTACATTTTCCCATTTTAGAGGGATTAGGGAAGAGCTCTCAGTTGGCAGCACCTCTGCCTAGAGCTGCACACTGAGAGTCTAATGTAGTGGAAACAGAGAATCTTTGATTACCCCCAAAATAAGAAAAATAAACATTATTTTCTTTTGGAACCATGGAGGGTTAAGAATCTTATCTAGGCATATATTGTCTGGAAAATCAAGTTTTTTTAAGCCTCTTTACAGTGCTGGTGATAACCAATTAAGCAGATGATTTTACTTTTGAAGTGCCTGTTATTTGTGGTATACTTCCATTTTCCCACTGTGTCCTTTATTTCCACTTTTTAACCAAGTGAGATTTCTTTAAATGCACCTAGGTACATATATCTTTCTGTATGTCTGCCACAGGCTAATGTTGTCCCTGCCATTCTGTACCAGGTTCCCTGCCTTGACATCCCATTGTCATAGCATGAGAAGCATACTTTTAAATTCATTCCAACTTTTGACAAAAAGGATAGGGGAATTTGTGTGAAGGTATGATCAGTTTAAAGAAACATGCCCCATTTTTAGCAGCCTGTTTCCATGGAAACAGAAGCAGCAGCCAACCACAGAGTTATCAAAGTGCCTGTAAATTTCCAAGGCTGAGTGTTGAAAACATTGTCTTCCTGACCTCATGCTGCAGATTAATGCGGGAAACCTACAGTGTGTCAGCCTGGACTGCTTGCATGTTTGGTTTTTACTTCATTTTTGCTCTTTCATTTCTAATACAGAGTAAATGCTGCATTCTTGACTGTGACCTCCCTACCAGCAAGGGGTAGTAGTTTAGAATTCCACAGTTTGTACCACCTGCCTCTTCCCCCACACCCCTCACCCCGAGTGGACTTCGTAAGGATGCAGTAGACTTTCTGAATGAAAGGCTGTATTTCTATCTGAGGCAGTCTAAGGCTAACTTTCTTTCTTATTCATTTGTTTGTCTTGGCTGCACTAGGTCTTCATTGCTGTGCATGGGCTTTCTTTAGTTGCATTCGAGCGCAGGCTGCTCTCTAGCTGTGATGTGCGGGCTTCTCATTGCAGTGGCTTCTCTTCTTGCAGAACATGGGCTCCAGGGAGCACAGGCTTCAGTAGTTGCAGCACACTGGTTCAGTTTTCATGGCTCATTCTCTGGAGCACAGGCTCAGTAGTTGTGGCACAGAGCTTAGTTGCTCTGAGGCATGTGGGATCTTCCTGGACCAGGGATCAAACCCATGTCCTCTTCATTGGCAGGCAGGTTCTTAACACTGGACCACCAGAGAAATCCTAAGGTTACCTTTCAAACACTTACTTGCATGTTTGTTTTTTTTTTAATTAACAATGTTGTCTCTCCTTTTTCTAAATGGAAAATAACATAAAAATTCCTGCTCAAAATGCTCTTTGTACTTGGTAGTATCAGAGGTTTAGATTTATGTGTATACTGTCACTCTGATTTTGCTTCAGACAGGAGGTGTTGCTGGGAGTTTGCTTAATCAGTGCAGATAGCATGACTCTTACAAGAAAAACCACCATTTTATTTCTGGCCTCTTTGTAGTCCTTTATTTTAAACAACTTGAAGAATAACTTTATTTTATAATTGGCAAATTAGACCCATGAAAATACAACAAAAGGTCTGTAATCTTTGGTTGCTTCTTTTTACCATCTATGAGAACACTTAAGTGCTTTTTTGTTGTTACTGTTCAGCTGCTAAGTCGTGTCTGACTTACGACTGCAGCATGCCAGGCTTCCCTGTCCTTCCCTATCTCTCTTGAGTTTGAGTCAGTGATGCCATCCAGCCATCTCCTCCTCTGTCACCCTCTTCTCCTCTTGCCCTCAGTCTTTCCCAGCATCAGGGTCTCTTCCAGTGGCCAAAGTATTGGAGCTTCAGCTTCAGTACCAGCCCTTCCACTGAATATTCAAAGTTGGTTTCCTTTGGGATTGACTTTTACACTTCTCTGATACAAGCTGAATTTCACGTTAATTGTAAATTGAGGTGAAATTACTGTCTACCAGTTTTCCATGCTCTTCTTTATTCCTTTGCCCTTAGCCTTCCCTTTTTCAGTCTTCTTTTACCTTCAAAACAATATAATTAGATTTAAGTATAATTAGATGTCACCAACATCAATTCCAAAATGTCTGAAGCCTCAAATTCATACAACTAAGCAAGACAAATATTAGTTCTGTCCCCTGATAATCACTTGCCATACAAAATCCTCTTGGTATTTATTCTTAAATTTGGCTAGAATTCTCTTTGCTTAGAAAATAGTAACTCAGTTATATGCTGTAAGTATACCATGCAACATTAAGTAAAACACATTTATTTGTTAAAGTTTCTATATGGCGAGCATTGTAAAAGGTGCTATAGATATAAGGACAAAGTCTAGAAGGGGAATTAGAGGCCCCACCCAGAACAACAAAACCTAGAATTTGGTGTGGCAGGGAATGTAATGTAATATATAGTTGTTATTGTAGTCATCAAATCATTAGAAGACAAAGTCCCCATTGGTGGTTAATGGAATTATGATGGTAAGGGGGGCTAGCCATCCATGGGTGGGAATTAAGAAATTTGATTATCGAGAAATTAGTTTCTTAAGGTCTGTTGTTCTGCCAACTGTTCCATTTTTTCTGTTGAGATAAGAGTAACTGTTTTAAAGTGAATGATTTCAGGGGCATTTAACGTATTCACAGGGTTGTGCGAGTACACCTCTATCTAGTTCCAAAATGGTTTCATTAGTCCAAGGGAACACCTTGTGGTCATGAAGCAGTTATTACCCCCTAGTTTCACGCAGCCACCAGAGTAGCTGTCTCTTTGTATTTACCATTTCTGGGTATTTCACATCTATGGAGAAGGCAATGGCAACCCACTCCAGTACTCTTGCCTGGAAAATCCCATGGGCAGAGGAGCCTAGTAGGCTACAGTCCATGGGGTCGCTAAGAGTCGGACACAACTGAGCGACTTCACTTTTCACTTTCATGCATTGGAGAAGGAAATGGCAACCCACTCCAGTGTTCTTGCCTGGAGAATCCCAGCGACAGGGGAGCCTATGGGGTCACACAGAGTTGGACACAACTGAAGTGACTTAGCAGCAGCAGCAGCATGAAATCATATAATATTCGACCTATTGCCATCTGGCTTCTTTTACTTAGTGTAATATTTTTCGAATTCATCCATGTTGTCACACATATAGTGCTTCACTTCTTCCACAGCTGAATAATATTCCACTGTATGGACAGACTAGAATTTGCTCGTCCGTTCATGTGTTGATGACATCAGGACTGTACCTACCTTTTGGCTGTTGTGACTAGTGCTGCTATGAACATGAGTGTGTATGTGTGTGTTTGAGAACCCATTTTCAGTTCACCTAGAAGTGGAATTGCTGGGCTGCAACTGTTCTTAACTTAAAAATTTTATGTGATGAGCTTGAGAAAGAACTGCCAAATGTTCTAATTTTGTATCTTGTGGTCTTTTTCTCTGATAAAAAATGATACAGTTCAGAACCATTGAATGACTTGCTTGTTTTTGGACTGACTTTTCTCCCCTAAGCTGTTACATTATGAGTTGGAGCATTTTAGGGGGAAATAACCATGTTTTTCTTTTCCAACTTCTTCTTCACAGTCTGCAGTTGTATTTCAGACCTTCTTCACTGGCCTTAAACTGATTTTTCCTTCATATGCATCTCATTTTGAACAGATGATCTTTCCTCCTCCTCCTCTGAGAAATTAAAAGCCATCATTTGAAACTTTGCTAGACATACCAGCCCAAATCTGTAAGCCCACCTGCAGCCACACGCAATTCTCTGTGCCCTCCTGTCACGATGGGGAAGTGACTGATGTTCTTGTTTCCTCTGAATCCCACCCCCCTTCAGGAACCCTGCTGCCTCTTACTCTCTTATTCTTATTCATATTCATTCATTTCTGTTCTCTCCCTCCCCAACCCCACCCCCTTTCCTCTTGTTCTTTATCACTTATAAACCAGTTCAGGTATGTTCCAGCCTTAAGTTCCACACCTTCACTCCTCTCCTACCTTGCTGCGCAACATCTTGAAGGCATTTCTTCCATGACTGTCATTCTCACACTCACCCCTCCTTCCCCCCTTCCCTCTTCGAGTCCCATTTCCATTCATCACTCCACAGACCAGCTCCTCCATGTATTGCAGCAGCAGCATTGGGCACAGCTGGTCATGAGTCCCTTCTGGAAACACTTTTACACACATCCTCCAGGCTCCTCCTCTTCCTTGGGCATCTTCTGCTTGTTTCCTTTCTTGGACTTTCACTCCCATCTGACCTATAAAAGTGGGCTTTAAGTTGCATTTCCTAGGAGCTTGCTCCTGGGTTTGCTTCTTGCTTCCTCTTTCTATATTCTCTACCTTGGCAAACTCCCATGGCTTCAAATACTACATAAGTGACAACTTCCAAGTTTTAGTCTCCTGCCAAGACCTACCTTCAAAATCTGGAACCATGGAACCAGTTGTCACTTTGCCATCTCCACTTCTAGTTCAGGCATATCCAAGACTGAGCTCCCTAAATGGCCGACTTGTGTTCTTTATCTCAGGTAATGATCTATCCGGGTTCTTAAGCCAGAATCTCAGGCACCATCTCTATCTTTTCTCCTTCAAACATAACATCCAGTCCTTTACCACAGAGTGTTGATTTTGTTCTAAATATGTATCAAATCTCTCCATTACATCTCTCAGCTGTGTTGGAGTTGAAGAAAAAAGAATGAGAAGCCTTATGCTTACTAGGTTTCTATCCTGGAATATGAGAAAAATTCTACCAAATTTATAAATCAATATGTGGTTTACAAGAGAGAACTTAACCAGTTCTTCTGACACCCACTATAAATATCTCTGTATTCAGTCAAAAACCAGCCCCATCACCCTCACTGATTCTTTTGATTGCTCTTGTTCCCTTACTGTTCATTAGTTGTATTAAATTTTACTGTTACTTTGGCATGATATTGTTGGTGGTTGTGGCTAAGAGTAAGTGATCTTTGTTTCTGAATTTAAAAATTACTTTACGGCCTGATGATGTATATTGTGGGGAAGGGATGAACAGAAGGGTCCTCTTTTATCTTGTAAATGGAGAAATAGATTGGTGCAACCATTCGGATTGCAAAGTGACTCTATCAAAATTTCAGATGTGTGTATTTGTATTTAAATGTTTATACACAAGCACAAACATATGCCACAAAATGAAGAAAATCATTGCAGCACTGTTAATAACAATAATAGCAGGAAATCTGGGAACTTAAGAGTATACGATTGATACATCCATATGTTAGCTATAGCCAGTAGGAAGAATGACCTAGATTCCATGTTTGTTTTTTTTTTAAGTAAATAAACTATGTGAATGGCACGATCCCATCCCATGTATTTCCTTTGCATAGTCTATATTTAACATTGCCAGAATATTCACAAAACATTCTCTAGAACCATAGAAATTTAACAGTGGTTACCTTTGTGGAAGAGGACTGGAGGTCTCTGGTAGGATGGACTGGCTTTCACTTTTTTTTTTAATTGAAATATAGTTGACTTACAATATTGTGTTATTTTCAGGTATATCACAAAATGAGTCATATTTTTAGATTATTTTCCATTAAAAGTTACTACAAGACATTGAATGTAGTTGCCTGTGCTATACAGTAAATCTTTATTGCTTATGTGTTTCTTATAGTAGTTTGTATCTGTTAATCTTATATAGATACCACATCTTAAATCAGTCATCTTGATTGTCACTTGGGTTGTTTCCATGTCTTGGCTGTTGTACATAGTAAGCACTGGAGTCCATGGATCTTTTTGAACTAGTGTTTTCATTTTTTCTGGATACATATGCAGGACTGGGATTGCTGGATTATATGGTGACTCTGTTTTTGTTTTTTTAAGGAACCTCCGGAATACTGTTTTCCATAGCAACTGCACCAGTTTACATTCTCACAGTGTACAAGGGTTGCCTTCTCTCTATACCTTCTCCAACATTTATTATTTGTAAGCTTTTTGATGATGGCCATTCTGATCAGTGTGAGGTCATAGTGGTTTTGATTTTCATTTCTCTAATAATTAGCAGTGTTGAACCTCTTTTTCACGTACCTCTTGGCCATCGGTATATCTTCTTTGAAGAAATGTCTATTTCGGTCTTCTGCCCATTTTCTGATTGGGGTGTTTGATTTTTTTTTTTCAATATTGAGCTACAGTATGATCTGTTTGTATATTTTGGGTATTGTCAGTAGCGTCATTTGCAAATATTTTCTGCTAGTGCAATAGATTGGGTTTTCATTTTGTTTATGATTTCCTGTGCTGTGAAAAAGCTTTTGCTTCTTTTGCCTACAGAGACTGATCTGAGAAGATATCTTTTACTTTTTTTAATGCCTTTTTCTATGTGCATGTTTCACTTTTGTTTTAATAGAAATATTCTTACAAAACATGAGTTTTTAAAATAGGAGACATTATTGGTACATATATTGATATATTTCTGAATCCCAGGCTTAGAAGGAAAGCATTCAAGATGTGACTGCTTACTCTGTGACTACAAAATACCCATTCACAATAAAGCACTAAAAATATGGGAATCTCTACAGAATTAACCTCATGGACTGTAGCCCGCCAGCCTCCTCTGTCCATGGGATTTCCCAGGCAGGAATACTGGAGTGGGTTGCCATTTCCTCTTCCAGGGTCTTTTCTAGAGGCCAGTTAACCCCTCCTGTATCTAAGTTCAAAAGATAATATAAAGATGTGGTTTTTCTAAATTATTTTCTTATTCTAGGACCAGGCACCTAAATACATTTAACAATGCATAATAAATTTTTGCCAAAGTCCAACTACTTCATTCTCTTAACTACTCAAACATCTTAAAAAAATAATTTTAAAAAACTGGAGCCAGAGTTTTTACCTAATATTATCTTCAGAGTCAATACATAGTCAATACTAGAGTGTTTAGTTTCTTGTCTTTGCTTTTGCCATTGATTTACCCAGCCTTCATTTGACTGGCTCAGGGTTTTCCTGTGTTTTTTCTCCCCTCATAATTCAACAGTTTATTCTGTCCTGTGTCTTGTGATTAAATAACATACATCAAATCTTCTCTCTGCCTTGCAGACACTCATCTCCCCCCATACCTATTCATCCCACCCTCCTTCATACCCCATAATTGAAACTAGCTGTTTATAAAGAATTTCTAAGACCATGGCTGCCTGCTATACTGCTTCCCAGAAAGTGTCATTTCTGCCTTGTTTTTGTAATATACAGTCCTCAGATGTCCCCTTGCAAGTCCCCTGGCCAAAAACTGTGCTTTGTTTTGACTCATTCAACTCGTGCTAAACTGCTGTAAGTTGTTTAAAATGCTGCTAATATGAGTTTTTTTCTTTATAGAGTGAAAAGCTACTTTAATTATGTCATATTATGGAAACATTGCAAATGTTCTATTTATAGAAACAAAAGAGAATAGACATAATCATCTTGGCTCAGAAAGCAGCTAAACATTTGAAGGGGGTATAAATATTATATGAAAGACATTATTCTAAGGGTTTTTTCTGTTTTTGTTTTTAGATATTGGAAACTAGTCTTAAAGTCTTGTTCTAGAAGTACTTTAATCCATTTAAGATTCAGGAGAAAGGCACTAAAAGATGATACTTTTTACGATCTGAGCTATTTCTGATGGTGAAGAAGAATGACATTTCCTCTTTGCTATTAGATAAGCTACCTTTCATTTTTCGGAATGGTGGTTAAAGTAAAGTTTTTACTTTTCTTGTATATAAAAAAGAGCAAGTTCAAAACATTTATGTTGGGACTTCCATGGTGGTCCAGTGATTGAGAATGCACCTTTCAACGCAGGGAATGTGGGTTCGATCCCTGGCCAGAGAACTAAGATCCCATGTGCTGTTAGGCAATAAAGCCCACCAGCTGCAACAAAGACCCAGCACAGCTAAAATAAACAAACAAAAACTACATATGTTGACACGGTATTGTTTTTTGTCTGTTGTAACAAGGAATAACACCAAGAATTTTCAAAATTATATGCATTTTTCTCTTTGTTGAAATGTAGTAGGAAACCATGAATGTTAACTCTAAGAGGTAATAACCCACATCATCTTGGAAAAATTCAAAAATTAATTAGAAAGTTTTTCTCTAAATGCAGCAGATATAAAGTAGTCTATATTCATGTTTTCACACATCTACTATAATTTCAAAGATGATGGTTTGCAAAAGTCTGCTTACTTTATGGCCATGCCTTATATGGACCACATAAGGATATTCTTCCTTTTAGGAATTAAGGAAATAACTGGAAATAAGGAATAAACTTTATACACAAAAAAAATTCACCGTAGCATTAGTAATAGGAGTTGCAAAAATTGGAAACAACCTACGTGATCAATAATAAGGATATATTTAATAAAGTATGCATGTCCACCCTCATTCCAAGATGCCACTTGCCTAAAAATATGTATTGTGTTTGACACATTTGTCTCACTAACCCTGGGATCTCTTTGGAAGGAATGATGCTAAAGCTGAAACTCCAGTACTTTGGCCACCTCATGCGAAGAGTTGACTTATTGAAAAAGACTTTGATGCTGGGAGGGATTGGGGGAAGGAGAAGAAGGGGACAACAGAGGATGAGATGGCTGGATGGCATCACTGACTCGATGGACACGTGTCTGAGTGAACTCTGGGAGCTGGTGATGGACAGGGAGGCCTGGCGTGCTGCGATTCATGGGGTCCCAAAGACTCAGACGCGACTGAACTGAACTGATGATACTTTGTTTGTTTCTTTGTTTTAAACCAAACAGAGGGGGCTGTTGATGTTTTCTTTACCCTTTCTGTTTTACTCCTTTCTTTGAAGACTCCCTCAGGAGGAAGGAAAAATACTACTGCTGGGGACTCTCCAACAGACATGGACCACCATGTTCCAGAAGTGTCAGCCTTTGAACTAGAGATTGTTCTGACCCTTTTCTCTTCTCAGTATTCTTTTCTTGGGATTCTGCCTCTTTTTGAATATGACCACCTTGATTTCAGACAAGCATTAACTTTGGCATTCGCAAAAGAATGTCAGAGTATGCAGACATTTGAGTGCTTTCAGATCCACAGGTCATCTCTCTGGTTATTTTTATTCCTAGTGAGGTACAGTGGGAACACACTATTCTCAATAAACTGTAAGTTATCAGGGAAAAGATCTTCATGTTAGAGCATAACTGATTCAGAGAATCGCAAAACATTCTAATATAAGAACCATGTGCATATAATTTTTGACTCAATTTTTTCTTTGCTGTGTGTAATAGAATCTTATCTCAATTGCTTCAGTTCTAAATGAGATGTCAGTGAAGTTTGTGGTCCTATGGCCCCCAAAAGAAGTAGATAAAAATTTTTTTTGGTATTGAATAAAGAATGACATTTATATCTAGCAAAGAATACGAAAATATATTTTAAAGCCATTTTACAGTCAGATCTCTTTTTGAGGTATATCTAAGAGTGGGCTCTGCTCTGCAGTTCAGCACAAGCAAAAAGCAAGGCTGTGATGTGAGGGCCGCAGGTCCCACAGATCAGGCCTTGGGGTTAACTGCAAGTCGGAACCATTATGGGCATTGCATTTGAGCCTGGTCCAAATAAGCTCATCACACACTTGCTTAAAAAAAATGTCTTACTTCCCTACCATTTAAGAAATACAGGTAATTTTTTTTTTTTTTGCATATTTATACCCCTAAAGCGTGCCCTTAATAATCCTAACCTTGGTTTTCATCCATGGTCTGAAATAAAAATTAAACATGGAAACTTAAAATTGAATGTAGGGTAAACCAAGGAAAGTGTTTTTCATAGTTACTTCATTTGTTACTCTTTTTTGAAATCAGTTCACTTTCCACATAGAAACATAGAGATCTATGAAAGGAATCTGCCTGAGAAATCTCGGGGGAAAAAAATATATATCATTAAATCTGGCCAACAGGATTTCCCCATTTTGTGACATGTACCTTGTTTTCTACACGTTTAGTGATTCATTTACTCTTAATTAAAATGATTAGGTATCAGTTGATTTATGGCTTTCTTAGAACTTCTAGAATGAGATACACTGTTATGTTTATACACAGATTATTAAACTTTAAGGTATTAATTCAGAAATTTTCCCTTGGGTCATTAGTAGTATCTCATAAGTCTAATTTTTATTATGAAGTTGGCCTTCTTTAAAGCTATTTAAGATTTATTCCAGATGGAGTAAGTTCCTCCAGATACATTAATCTTTTCTTAAAATACATTTTTGCTATTAACTTTTAAAAAAACTAAGGAATCTTAACAATGTGTAAGCCAACTATTTTTGTTTATTTGCTAAGTATGATGTGATCTTATTTATTAAAAAAATAGCTTTAATCATTAATTTAAAATGATTAACTGACTAAGCAAAAAAATATGCTGAAAGAACTTCAGAGTTCACCCAACAGGCAGAAATCACTAACGGGGTGTTTTTTTTTTTTTTGACAAGTTGAATGGTGCCAGGTAGTATCCCTATTCAATTATGAAATAGAAGATTAATTAAGCTTAATTATACCTCCTCTGGACCCTACAGTTGCATGTAAACTCCAATGGTGATTATTTCCTTTTTACAGTGCTCCAGCTGAGGCTGCAACAAAGGAGGACGAGAGAACAGCTAGTGGACCAGGGCATCATGCCACGTAAGACTGACGCATCCTTGTAATTTCTAATGTGATATAACAATATGGGCATGTCTAAGAAGAAGCTACATCACACTCTACTTTCAGTGTTATCCATTTAATCCATATACAATTATTCAATGACTTTACAAGGAAAAACCAGGCATCAGCATTGCTGACGGAATCATTTAAAGTACATTCTGGAAACCAGATGCAACTTAAAAGATGGACTTGGATTTTATATTATCAAAAAGCACCTTTAAATTTCTGTAATTAGACTAATACTAGTCCTTCAATTCAAATTCCAGCCATAGTTTTAAAATAACTGAAATAATTACTCTAGATCTAAGTGAATCCAAAGATAGTTGCAAAAGTAGCATAATAAATTAATTCAAAACCTTATTTATTTAATTCAAATTAATTATCTTTGCTAGATGATGGTCTATATAATTATGCATCTCAATTACAGGATGAATGAACATTCTACTTATAATTAATAAAATCTTCCTTGTGTCAGTAAAGATATTTTCCCAAGTAGCTTTAAGCTTCATCCCTTTATTTTTGAGTTGATTAATTTTAGAATATTTGTCCAAGGTGATTCTTTCCCTTTAATCACGAAACACAGCACCACCCATCAACAGAAAATTGGATTAAAGATTTACTGAGCAGGGCTTTGCCCATCAGAACAAGACCCAGTTTCCCCCTCAGTCAGTCTCTCCCATCAGGAAGCTTCCATAAGCCTCTTATCTTATCCATCAGAGGGCAGACAGAATGAAAACCACAATCACAGAAAACTAATCAAACCAATCACATGGACCATAGCCTTGTCTAACTCCATGAAACTAAGCCATGATGTGTAGGACGACCCAAGACAGCTGGTTCATGGTGGAGAGGTCTGATGGAATGTGGTCCACTGGAGAAGAGAATGACAAACCAGTATTCTTGCCTTGAGAACTCCATGAACAGTATGAAAAGGCAAAAAGATAGGATACTGAAAGAGGAACTCCCCAGGTAGGTAGGCGCCCAATATGTTACTGGAGAATAGTGGAGTGGAGAAATAACTTCAGAAAGAATGAAGAGACACAGCCAAAGCAAAAACTTCACCCAGCTGTGGATGTGACTGGTGATGGAAGTAAAGTCTGATGCTGTAAAGAATAATACTGTATAGGAACCTGGAATGTTAGGTCCATGAATCAAAGTATATTGGAAGTGATCAAACAGGAGATGGCAAGACTGAACATTGACATTCTAGGAATCAGTGAACTAAAATGGACTAGAATGGGTGAATTTAATTCAGATGACCATTATATCTACTACTGTGGCCAAGAATCCCTTAGAAGAAATGGAGTGGCCCTTATAGTGAACAGGAGTCCAAAATGCAGTACTTGGATGCAGTCTCAAAAATGACACAATGATCTCTGTTCATTTCCAAGGCAAACTGTTCAGTATCACAGTAATCCAAGTCTACGCCCCAACCAGTAATGCTGAAAAAGCTGAAGTTGAACAGTTCTATGAAGACCTACAAGACCTTCTAGAATTAACACCCAAAAAAGATGTCCTTTTCATTATAGGGGATTGGAATGCAAAAGTAGGAAGTCAGGAGATACCTGGGGTAACAGGCAAATTTGGCCTTGGAGTAAAAAATGAAGCAGGGCAGAGACTAACAGCGTTTTGCCAAGAGAACGCACTGGTCAAAGCAAACACCCCTCTTCCAACAGCACAAGAGAAGACTCTACACGTGGACATCACCAGATGGTCAATACCGAAATCAGATTGATTATATTCTTCGCAGCCAGAGATGGATAAGCTCTATACAGTCAGCAAAAACAAGACTGGAAACTGACTACCGCAGAGATCATGAACTTCTTATTGCCAAATTCAGGCTTAAATTGAAGAAAGTAGGGAAACCACTGGACCATTCAGGTATGACCTAAATCAAATCCCTTATGATTATACAGTGGAAGTGACAAACAGATTCAAGGGATTAGATCTGATGGAGTGCCTGAAGAACTGTGGACAGAGGTTCATGATATTGTACAGGAGGCAGTGATCAAGACCATCCCCAAGAAAAAGAAATGCAAAAAGGCAAAATGGTTGTCTGAGGAGGCCTTAAAAATAGCTGAGAAAAGAAGAGAAGTGAAAGGCAAAGGAGAAAAGGAAAGTTATACTCATTTGAATGCAGAATTCCAAAGAATAGCAAGGAGAGATAAGAAAGCCTTCCTTAGTGATCAATGCAAAGAAATAGAGGAAAACAACAGAATGGGACAGACTAGGGTCTCTTCAAGAAAATTAGAGATACCAAGGGAACATTTCATGCAGAGATGGGAACAACAAAGGACAGAAATGATATGGACCTAACAGAAGCAGAAGATATTAAGAAGAGGTGGCAAGAAGATAACCATGATCATAACGCTATTGTGATCACTCACCTAGAGCCAGACATTCTGGAATGCAAAGTCAAGTTGGCCTTAAGAAGCATCACTACAAACAAAACTGGTGGAGGTGACAGAATTCCAGCTGAGCTATTTCAAATCCTAAAAGATGATGCTGTGAAAGTGTTGCACTCAGTAGGCCAACAAGTTTGGAAAACTCAGCAGTGGCCACAGGACTGGAAAAGGTCAGTTTTCATTCCAATCCCAAAGAAAGGCAATGCCAAAGAATGTTCAAACTACTGCACAATTGCACTCATCTCACATGCTAGCAAAGTGATGCTCAAAATTCTCCAAGCCAGGCTTCAACAGTATGTGAACTATGAGCTTCCAGATGTTCAGACTGGATTTAGAAAAGCCAGAGGAACCAGAGATCAAATTATCAACATCAGTTGGATCATCAAAAGAAGGAAGAAAGTTCCAGAAAAACATCTACTTCTACTTTATTGATTACACCGAAGCCTTTGACTGTGCAGATCACAACAAACTGTGGAAAATTCTTAAAGAGATGGGAATACCAGACTGTCTTACCTGCCTCCTGAGAAATCTGTATGCAGGTCAAGAAACAAGAGTTAGAACTGGATATGGAACAACAGACTGGTTCCAAATCAGGAAAGGAGTATGTCAAGACTCTGTATTGTCACCCTGCTTATTTAACTTGTATGCAGAATACATCATGTGAAATGCTGGGCTGGAGGAAGCACAAGCTGGAATCAAAGATTGCTAGGAGGAATATCAACTTCAGATATGCAGTTGATACCACCCTTATGCCAGAAAGCAAAGAAGAACTAACGAGCCTCTTAATGAAAGTGAAAGAGGAGAGTAAAAAAGTTGGGTTAAAACTCAACATTCAGAAAACTAAGATCATGGCATCTGGTCCCATCACTTCATGGCAAATAGATGGGGAAACAGTGACAGACTTTATTTTCTTGTGCTCCAAAAATACTGCAGATGGTGACTGTAGCCATGCAATTAAAAGTCACTTGCTCCTTGGAAGAAAAGCTGTGCCAAACCTAGACAGCATATACAAAAGCAGAAACATTACTTTGTCAACAAAGGTCTCTCTAGTCAAAGCTATGGTTTATCCAGTAGTCATGTATGGATGTGAGAACTGAACTATAAAGAAAGCTGAGCACCGGAGAATTAATGCTTTTGAACTGTGGGGTTGAAGAAGACTCTTGAAAATCCCTTGGACTGCAAGGATATCCAACCAGTCAATCCTAAAACAAATCAGTCCTGAATATTCATTGGAAGGACTGATTCTGAAGCTGAAACTCCAATCCTTTGGCCACCTGATGTGAAGAGTTGACTCATTGGAAAAGACCCTGATGCTGGGAAAGATTGAAGGCAGGAGGAGAAGGGGACAACAGAGGATGAGATGGCTAGATGGCATCACCCTCTCTATGGATATGAGTTTGATTAAGCTCTGAGAGTTGGCGATGGACAGGGAACCCTGGCATGCTGCAGTCCATGGGGTTGCAGAGTCGGACATAACTGAGCGACTGAAATTAACTGACATAATCACCGAATTTGGAGGTGATTTTATATTGTAGAGGAGAAGAGTGGTTGTTTTGTATTGGCTTTTAGGATTATTTGGGGGCCTTAGTCTAAAAATTGATTTTCTCTAAGTAATTCATTTGGCTTAAAAAACTAGAAAGAAATTACAGAATGCACTTACGCTCTCCTGTCTTCACAATCACTGTTGTTGGCTTTTTCTAGTTTGTGATAAGGGTTACACAGATTTTTCTGGGTGATAAGATGTCTTTCCCAGTGAAAACTTTTTATTGTAAAATGAAAATGAAAGTCGTTCAGTCACGTCTGACTCTTTGTGACCCCATGGACTATACAGTCCACAGAATTCTCCAGGCCAGAATACTGAAGTGGGTAACCATTCCCTTCTCCAGGGATCTTCCCAACCCAAGGATTGAGCCCAGATCTCCCGCATTGCCAGCATATTCTTTACCGTCTCAGCCACCAGAGAATCCCAAGAATACTGGAGTGGGTAGCCTGTCCCTTCTCGAGTGGATCTTCCTGACCCAAGAATCTTACCGGGGTCTCCTTTTTTTCTGAACTACTATTAATTATCTACATATTTTAAATCTTGTGTTTTGGTAAAACCAGGTATCAGAAACTGGTTTGATAGGGACTTCCCTGGTGGTCCAGTGGTTAAGAATCTGCCTGCCAGTGCATGGGACATGAGTTTGATCCTTGGTCCAGGAACATCTCACAAGCTGTGTGGCAACTGAGTTTGTGCTCTAGAGCCCTTGAGCTGCAACAAGAGAAGCCACAGCAATGAGAAACCCGAGCACTGCAACGAAGAGTAGCCCCCACTCACTGCAACTAGAGAAAGCCCATATGCAGCAATGAAGACTCAGCACAGCCAAAATAATTGTGTTTTGTTTTTTTTTTTTAGGGCAGAGGATTCATGTTGATGTATGGCAGAAACCATCTTAAAGAGCCCTGTTAAGACAGTTCCCTTGGTAATGGCAATCTGCCCCAACTACAGGCTGGAACTAGTCTGACCTGATAGATGTGTTGTCATTATGTTTATAACTCTGTTTTAAATGTTCACTTGTTTTATTTGTGAAACATATACTTTTAACTCTGAAACATTTAAGTTTTCTGTTTTGCAGCTGTTCTAAAGGAACTAGGAAATAAATGGAACTGTAGAGGCACACTAGTAAGACTAAGAGAAAATATCACCATGATAATACTGTAACATTTAACTGAAGTATTAGCTCCTCTATTTATACTACGGAAATGATTTCTTTTCCTCTCACAGCTCTGAAGAGCCCCGCGGCATTCCATGAGCAGATAAAAAGCTTGGAACGAGCCAGAGTAAGAAATTTTCGTTTAAAATGTTCTGCCTCTTTCGTGTTAAAATACCTGTGGACAAGTAATAATCTTACTCCTACATATGTCAATAGAGTGTATTTTCAAGATACATGGTACATGGAGCAGTGCATCCTGGGGTCGTTTTATCTTGAAGGTTTGTAGGAAATACAGGAGATTCAAATTTTGTTCTTTAAAGCTAGTAACCTAGCTTTGTACGTAAAGGAGAAATCACACTTCTTTCTTGCTTTGGGCATAACAAGTTTTTAGAATAATGATGGAACATCTCTGCCAGTTGTTAGCCCTGCAGGTGGATAACCCGAGGGAGAGATTTACCCCAGATCCTTCCTTGGGTGGCTTCCCTCCTAGGTCTGTGTTACTGGGACATTTGACCAAGACTGGGGGAATCTGACTGAAGGAGCAATGTTGCCATATTCAGCTCTGTTTTATTCTTTGAGATGAATCCATCATAGTTGCAGTAAAGTGATGTTTATTATTTTTCTTTAAAGGGCCACTATTTGTTCTTTCATTTTATAGGAAACTTCTATCATGCAATATAAAAACAAACATGTTCCACAAATTCCTTGAGTTTTCCCAGGATGCAATAATGATCTCTTAGAGTCATATAAACTACAAAACTCATTTTCAACCTATATTGTTTAGAATTGAGTACAGTTCTGAATAAGAAAATATGGTTAAAGACATGAATTCATCAAAGACAGTACATTGGAATTTTTAGGAAATGTGTTATTTAGGTGAATGTTTACTTGACCTGAAGTGTAGTTTTGTTTGTTTGTTTGTTTTTTAAGATACTTACATGTTCAAATCCTCTGTTCAAAAGTCATCTTTAAAATTATGAGCTTTTCCAAGTTTTAAAATAAAAGTCTATAAAGTGCTTACTTTATATCAACATAGACTTCAAATCCCTGTACAGTTTTGAAGGCTGCAATTTAAGTCCTGTATTGCATAATAGTTTTTCACAGAACTAATTTCTACTCTTTTCTTTCTCTCAAAATCATGACCAAAAGCATATACAATTTATTTAAATGGAGTTACCTTGAGGAAAAAAAATATAAAACCACAATAAATCGTAAACAATTTATGGTAAGACTTTCTCTTTCTCTTATCTAAAAGACGGAAAACTTTTTGAAGCACAAGATTCGGAGTCGACCAGATCGTTCTGAACTTGTCAGGATGCACATTTTAGAAGGTAAAAGTTCTGTTTCTGCTTATCTTGCTACATTTTCTCAAGAAAACAAGGGAGACTTCCACCATTTCTGTTTATTCCGATTTTAATAACTTTTTACCCCACAGGCTGACACCCTGTCAATTGGATAGCACCATGAAGACCCTAAGCTATAAGTGTTATGTTAGATACATGGGGAAGGTCCACTTCTCCAAATAACCAGTTGATGGACTGAGTCTTCTCTGCCTGCTGAGGGTGCTTATAGGTATCTCTGCCATACTGTTCTGGAAAAACATTTTCAGTGGGCAATGTGTGCCCACTCATCATAAAGGGTATGATAGACACAAGTCTAACCCTAGATTTTAAACTACTTGGACTCTGTTGTGTCTACCTGGGGCAAGCCCATACCTAACATTTTTCTTTGTTGCTGCTTACCCGCAGCAGTCCAACTTGATCTGACCATTATCACAAACAAACTCCCCTCAGCCCACCACATTTTCTGCATGCCTGAGCCTCATCTTTTACAAAGCTGGTAAGGACAGTTCCATTCCATCTTTGGTGAGGCATGTGGCTCAGGTCGTGGCTTTTTCTCTCTAAAGATAAAGCATTCTTGGAAGGTGGTACTTCTACCATAAAGTCCCGAGATACATTTTCTTCCATTGTTTTGCTTCACTGACTTAATTTGTTGAGCAAGACGAGGAGCCTGACCTTGTGATAGCCTTGAGAGGGTGAAACCTTGAGAAGATACAGCAACTTCTCAAACATTGAGAGACAGTTATTAGGCAGGAGGAAGATTAGATTTCTTTTCTCTGGCCTAATGATAGAGTTAGAATTAGGTTGATATTACAGAGTATTAGATTTTAGCTCAGCGTGAAGGTCAGTCAGATGTCTCCAAATAAAATCTTTAGGAAGTGACATGGTTGTCCTTACTAGAGGTGTTGGTTTGCTGGCCAGCAAGCCAAGCACCAGTCAGATTTCCCCCTTCATGGAGCTTATCACATTCTAGGGGCAGAGAGATTATACGCAGGCAAAACAAGTCAATTACAGATTGTGAAAAGTGCCCTACAGGGAATACAGACAGACTGACACCGTGTAAAGAATGTTGTAAAGCAGTTCCAAGTATCAGGCTGGTCCCTAAAACCCCAAGTAGAGTCTCTTCTAATCCAGATAATCTATGACTAGGTAACTCTCTTCGTGTCTGGGATGGGAGGCAAGAAGTCTATGCCTTTCTCTACTTCAACTGGACTAAAAAAAGCTTTTCCAGAACTCCAGTGGTAGGGTAGGAGCAGCCACCAGCTGTCAGGGATAAGTGAATCTTCAGAGAAGCAAGTTTGCTGGTAAGTAACTTAGTAAATGACTCCTTCTGTGCCTGAAAATATCTTGACCTGTAAGAGACATTTTTGTAGAAATGACACTGCCTGTTTCAACTTGTTGTCTGACCGTAACAGGCTTTATTAACATAATTAAAACTAAGGCAAATGCATTTAACTATCAAAAGAAATCATATTTGCTTTTTCTAAAAGCAGACTCTTCAGCATTTAAAAGCCTAATTATATATAGGAATAAGCCATAAGTGATGTCTTTAGGACATCTATTCTAAAGTTGAGATTTTTGAAGTAAGAAAGAATGTCTCATCTATAATTTTAAAAATACCTTAAAACCACAGCAGCTTATTTTGCCATCATCCCAGTTTTGATTGAATTGGATGTTTGGCAGGCAGAAGTCTAAATTATTTCCTGAAGTTTTACCTCCGCCTCATGGAGATGAAGATGCAGTTAGACCAGAATAGAAGCATACTGAAATGCCAGCCTCTGCTCACTCACTTTTGGAATATCTTCTTCACAAACATTCCTGATATCACCTGGATAGTGTCAGTGGAAGAGAGGCAAAGGCAGAAGACTGTCCTGCCTACATCTTAACAAAAGCATCTTCAGAAAGATTTGCATGATCTACTTCCCCCACTTACCGTCTTCCTGTGCAGTTAGAGGGGCTTTATCTACTAGGACTGGGGCCAGAATTGTTTTATACAGGAGAATTATAAAAATGAGATGAGCACATGTGTTATTTTAAGATACAGAAACATCATTTATTTACCAGTATGCCAACTTAGGACTAAGAACTTCACATGGAGGGAATCATCTGCAATTTCCATTCATGGTGGATCAAAATGTAAAGATACTTGAAAAGCAGTCTGAGTTTAAAAATCTTAAATTTTATCATTTTCCCCCAAATCTTTTATAGTTGTTAGTTGTCCTGATGATGCGACAGTGATTTTTTTTCAATGACGTGCTTTTATCAAGTCATGCCAAAGCATTTAACTCAGGTTTCCAAGAAATAATCATTTTATTTTTGAAGTTTATGATTTCCCCATAACAGTTAAGTTATGAGTGACAATGGCAATCACAATAGTGATGCACTGTTTTGTGGACAGCCGAGATTAATTTTTGGTAAGCACATAAGGTGAAAAGAGAAGTGCTCAGCTGTGCTGAAGGGTAGTTTATTGGCCATGGGGCCTCAGTGTGCTTTGGGCCTCAGCTAGGACATCTAACCTACAGAATGAAAAACATCAGACAATCCTGAGGTTACTTATAGGGAGTTTCATTAAAAGATCCTCTACTGAATTATTTGAGGAGCAAGCAACTTTCAACGCAGTATTGAGTTAACACCAATAGTCAGACTAAATATTATTTAGAACAATTTAATAAAATGTTAACGAGCATTACCAGAAACACAGAATTATGCAAAGTTATGCTGTTTATGAGTTTTGATATTTAGTTTCACCTCTATTATACAACTTTATACATTTGTGGGTACATGAGTTGATGCTTCTATGTGACAATTACTATGTAATTGAATGTCTCAAGGTTATTTATTCAGAAATAAATCCAAATTTTAATTATTATGAAGGACTCTGAGACACACAGGAATATGATTTGTAGCTCTTCCCATCAACTCTTGCAGAGAAGCTTATATTCTGAGACATATCGTCACCCCTTTGAAGAAACGACTTTCCAGTGAAGCCAAATCTAAAACTGCAAACTTCTTGAGCATGGACCCCATCTCTTTCCTCTGTTCATCCTCTGTATCCCCAATACCTAATAAATGTGAATTTGACCCTCCTGTCATAAATAAGCAATAGCAGCACCTCAGTTTTGGCTTGAGTTCATATTAATTTGAGTCCAAGGACATCCACATTGTATAGACAGTATAAAGCTTTCCAGGACTAGAAATGTAAATTGCAGATGGGAGCATTCTCAAGCAGTTGTTGTCTCTCCATAAATAAGTTTACACCAGTTTAAATTACTTGGCCTGAAATAACATTATGGAATAGAGACAGTAATTCAAGTAATGATTAAACCTGTGTTTCCTCTTTTAGAAACATTTGCGGAGCCGTCCCTGCAGGCTACTCAGATGAAGTTGAAAAGAGCTCGACTAGCTGATGATCTGAATGAAAAGATTGCTCAGAGACCTGGTCCTATGGAGCTGGTAGAGAAAAACATCCTTCCTGTAGACTCCAGTGTTAAGGAAGCAATTATAGGCAAGACTCTAAAATTTTACTGTTTTCTGGGAGACAAAGAAACTTAGAAGTTTTAGATAAGAAAAATCTAATTGTAAAGCCAGCACCAATCATGATTATTGTTTTCTGGGTGATTTAGAAATTAACATTTGTACTTCTCTCCACAGTGTTATTATTAATACGATGTATTATAAGATTAGTACCAGTTAACACAAATATTCCTCTAACAAAAGGTTTAAGTTACCATGACTTATGGGAACTTTGTATTTTGCCTTAGTATGAGTTTAAATCTTAGGCAGTCTGTATTCAGTCATTCTATGATTCCATTCAGTTCCAAAGAAATTGGCCCCAAAAGGTAAGGTGTCAGTACAGCAGCACTGCCCCATGAGGTGGGACTTAATCAACAGATACCCCAGTCAAAGCCCTATTTGCCCTCATAATGTTGAAAATGTTGGATCCAAGCAAGCTCCACACATTGTCTTTAGCTGATATAACTCTTAGGTCAGTCTCCTGGGCAGATCTTCTTCCTCCTTTCTTTCCTTTTTATTTGCTGATGAATGATCTTATTTTGTCCTTTAGCACTTCCACACTCTAGATTTTTCTGAATGCATTTGCATCCCTAGGTCCATTTTAAAAATTTCTTGTCTCCTTTATTCCTATCATTAGTAGTTTGATCCAAAGGCTTGATCTGATTCAGGTTGGTATTTTCCCCCAGGTATTCATCATTGGTAGTTGTGTATTCTCCCATTGAGAAGTACATTATGTCCAACTTTGTTTTTAAACACCTTTCTTTAGTCCTTATAATGAATAATATTTCTCCGTTTTCATTTTAACCTTAGTATTCCAAGGCCAAGATCAATTAAGAATCATTTTCTTTCTTTAGGCGTTGGGAAAGAGGACTATCCCCAAACTCAGGGCGATTTCTCATTTGACGAAGACAGCAGTGATGCTTTGTCTCCGGACCAGCCAGCCAGCCAGGAGTCGCAGGGGTCAGCCGCATCCCCAAGTGAGCCAAAAGTTAGTGAATCGCCATCTCCTGTGACTACAAACACTCCAGCCCAGGTATTGCTTTTCTTGTTTTTAACCCCTAAACCAAGAAAGTGCCTTGTTTTTTTGTGTATCTAGGTAATGCATTTTCACCAGAAAAAAAAGTCTGAAAGTGCAGAAAAGCATAGATTTTTCGCATGTAATCCAGCTATTCACATTTTCAGTAGATTCTTACATTTTCTTTCTGTTCTATGTATACATTGTTACTGTACAGTTTTGTAACTCAGTTTTTTCATGTGACTTTGAGTTACAACTCACACATCATAAAATTCATCCTTTTTTCTTTTTAACCATCTTAATCATCTTTAAGTGTACAGGCCTATAGTCTGTATTCACATTGTTGTGCAGCAGATCTCGAGAAGTTTTTTGTCTTACAAAACTGAAGCTAAATCCATTAAACATCATTTGACTACTATGAATATCTCATATGGCTTATATTACTTAACAGTGTCCTCGGGGTTCATTTATGTTATAGAATGTGACAAGATCTCTCTCAGTTGTTAGGCTGCATAATATTCCATTTTATGGATATACCACATTTTGTTTATCCATTTATTAGTGAACATGGGGTTGCTTCCATCTCTTGGCTGTTGTGAATAATGATGAGTACACGAGTGTGAAAATCTCTCTTTAAGACCTTGCTTTTAGTTCTTTTGGGCATATACCCAGAAGTGGAATTGTTGGGTCATATGGTAGTTCTATTTTTAATTTTTAAGGAACCACCATACTGTTCTCAGCATTTCACACTCCCACCACCAGTGGAGGAGGAAATGGTAACCCACTCCAGTATTCTTGCCTGGAGAATCCCATGTGTTACAGAGGAACCTGGTGGGCTACAGTCCATAGTGTTGCAAAGAGTGGGACATGACTGAGAGATTAAACCACCACCAGTGTACACGTGTTCCTATTTCTCCACATCCTCACCAACACTTGTTAATTTCTGTTCTTTTGATAGTAGCTATTTCAGTGGAATGAAGTGATCTCACTGTGTTTGTTTTTATTGAAGTATAGTTAATTTACAATTTTGTGTTTCAAGCGGACAGCAAAATGATTGTTATAAATATATATGTATATATATTTTTTCAGATTCTTTTCTATTATAGTATTATAAGATATAGAGTATATTCACTGTTTTCTTTTTTTCAATTGGAGTATAGTTGGTTTACACTGCTGTGACTCAGCCATACGTACACATAGCTCCCCTCTTCACAGAGCACCGAGCAGAGTTCCCTGGGCAGTAGTTCTCATTAGTTATCTGTTTTATGCACAGTAGTGTACATATGTCAGTCCCAGCTTCCAAGTTCATCCCACTTCCACCCCCGGTATCTATACATTTGTCTCTGTTTCTACTTTGCAAATCATCTCTACCATTTTTTCTTGATTCCATGCATATGTGTTAATATAAGATACTTGTTTTTCTGGCTTCACTCTTTATGACAGCCTCTAGATTCATCCATGTCTCTGCACTTGTCACAATTTTGTTCCTTTTTATAGCTGACTAATAAATAAGGCTTCCCTGTGTCTCAGATGGCAAAGCGTCTGCCTGCAATGTGGGAGACCCAGGTTTGATTCCTGGGTCGGGAAGACCCTCTGGAGAAGGAAATGGCAATCCACTCCAGCACTCCTGCCTGGAAAATCCCATGGACAGAGGAGCCTGGTAGGCTACAATCCAAGAGGTCACAAAGAGTTGGACACGACTGAGCGACCTTTTATGGCTAATAAATAGTCCATTCTATATATGTACCACATCTTTATCCATTTCTCTTTTGATGGACATTTAGGTGACTTCCATGTCCTGGCTGTTGTAAATACTGCTGCAGTGAACACGGGGATGCATGTATCTTTTTGAATTATGGTTTTCTCTGGGTATATGCCCAGGAGTGGTACTGCTGGGTCATATGATAGTTCTCTTTTTTTAGTTTTTTAAGGAACCTCCATACTGTTCTCCACATTGGCTGCATCAGTGTACATTCCCACTAACAGTGTAGGAGGGTTCTCTTTCTCCACATCCTCTTCAGCATTTATCATTTGTAAATTTTTTTGATAGTGGCCATTCTGACTCATGTGAGGTGATAGCCTCACTCTAGTTTTGGTTTGCTTTTCTCTGATCATCAGTGATGTTGAGTCTCTTTTAATGTATGTTGGCCATCTGTATGTCATCTTTGGAGAAATGTCTATTTAGGTCTTCTGCCCATTGATTGTGATGTCTCACTGTGGTTTTGATTTGCATTTCTCTGGTCATTAGTGATGTTGAGCATCTTTTCATATTTCTTTGCTCATTTGTATATCATCTTTGGAGAAATCCCTTTTCAAATCCTTTGCTCTCTTTAAAATCAGATTGCTTTTCTGTTGTTGAGTTGTAGGAGTTCTTTATATGTTCTCGATATTAACCCCTTATCCAGATATATGATTTGCAAATACTTTCTCCCATCTTTTCACTCTGCTGACAGTAACCTTTAATGAACACACGTTTTTAAGTTTGATCTAGTCCTCTTTGTGTATTTTTGGTTATGTGACCTGTGTTTTTGGTGTCAGACTAAGAAATCATTGCCAAAATTTGGTGTCATGAATTAGATTGTTTTGGATTGATTGGATACTGTTTTCTTCTAAGATTTTCATAGTTTGAGGGTCTTACATTTAGATCTTTAATTGATTTTCATTTTTGTATATAAGATAAAGACCCAACTTCATTCTTTTGCATCTGGATATCCAGTTTTCCCCAACACCATTTGTTGAAAAGATTGTTTCATCTCCACCGAATGGTCTTGGCACTGTCGTCAAAGATCATTTGGTCATATATAATAGTGTATTTACATGCTTTCTATTCTTTTGCATTGGCCTGTATCTCTGTCATTATGTCAGTATCACACTATTTTGATTTCTAGAGCTTCATAGTGAATTTTGAAATCAAGAAGTGTGAGATCTTCAAATTTTATTCTTCTTTTTCAAGATGGTTTTGGCTACTTGGGGTCCCTTGAGATTCTGTGTTAATGTTAGAATGAATTTTTCTATTTCTGTTAAAAAAAAAAAGGGCACTGGGAATAATATACTTTAAAAGGTTTTAAAAGTGTACACTTTAAGTTATACACTTTAAAAGGTTTTAAAAGTGTATACTTTAAAAGTTATACACTTTAAAAGTGTATAATTTAGTGCTTACTAGTATATTCACAGATTTGTGCAACTCTTACACTATCTGATTCCAGAATACTTTCATCTTTCCCAAAAGAAGCCCGTACATATCAGCAGTCACTCCACTTGGCCCTAAGCCACCAGCACCTATTCCAGACTTTTTTTTTTTTTTTAATAAATTCTGGAATCATACAATGTATCATCTTTTTTGATTGGCTTCTTTCGCTTAGGTGTAATGTTTTTAAGGTTCATCCACGTAGCATGTATCAGTACATCATCCCTTGTTGTGGCTGAGTAATATTCCATTGTGTTGCTATACCACATTTTGTTTATTCATCAGTTAGTGGGCATTTGTTATTATGAATAATGGTGCTGTGAACACTTGTAGACAAGTTTTTATGTGGACATATGTTTTCACTTTTCTTGGGTTTATACTTTGGAGTAAAATTGCTGTGGCATAGTACTCTTGCCTGGAAAATCCCATGGATGGAGGAGCCTGGTAGGCTGCAGTCCATGGGGTCATTAAGAGTCGGACACAACCGAGCCTCTTCACTTTCACTTTTCACTTTGATTCATTGGAGAAGGAAATGGCAACCCACTCCAGTGTTCTTGCCTGGAGAATCCCAGGGACAGGGAAGCCTGGTGGGCTGCCATCTGTGGGGTCGCACAGAGTCAGACACGACTGAAGCGACTTACCAGCAGCAGCAGCAGCATGGTAACCTTATGTGTACCTTGCTTGTATACCTTAGTATTTAACTGAACTGATACATTGTTATCTCTATTAACCAATTCCTTATTGTTGGTTAGTGGTGTTTTAGTCACTAATTCATGCCTGACTGGTGGGAGCTCATGGACTGTAGCCCACCAGGCTCCTCTGTCCATGGGATTTTCCAGGCAAGAATACTAGAGTGGGTTGCATTCCCTTCTCCAGGGGATCATCCCAACCCAGGGATCAAACCCCAGTCTCCTACATTACAGGCACATTCTTTACCAACTGAGCTGGGAAGTCCTAGAGTTGTTTCCTATTTTTCACTATACCCTGTGGTTTTTTAATACATGCATAGTGGGCACTTGTCTGATTATCTCTTTGAATAATTACTAGATACTAAATGAATTTGAAGCCTTATGTTAGGCAGTTGAAGTGCCTACCTTTTGCCTATCAAGAAAGAGTTCCACGGTGACTATGTCTTTACCACAAATAGGTAATATCATTACTTCAAACTCTGCACACTGGAGATTGGAATGTTTTATTTGGCCACTTGATTTTGGTTATACTGAATTTATTCAACAAATGCTTATCAAGCACCTACTGTGCATCAGATTATATATGAGTATTTAATCTAGTACATGCAAAAGAACCTAATATTTTTTCATAATTGCATTGGAAATTCACATTTATTTCCTCAATAAGTGTTTTTGTTTCTTTTGGTTTTATAAGAACTCTCATGATGCACATAATTTGTTTTTTCTCTTTATCATGTTTTTCCCTTACTGAAATTTTAATAGTATTTAGTTATTTTTAAAGTCAAGACTGTTGAACTACTTAATATGATGGGTCAAGTTCAGTAGCAAATGTTCTTACTAAAACCAAGCATCATAGAATTTTTGAATTGTACAGGAATTTAGCAATTATCTGCCCTCACCCTTTCACCAGAGGAGGCCTCTGTTCAGAGCAGTATGGAAGTTTGAGGATTAAATATGTTTGGATATTTTCTTACAGCATTTCTTCTCATTCATGAATATCTATTTGTTAGGGACTGTGTATTTCAACATTATCTTCTTTACTTTATTTGTCACCATTATCTGAAGTAGAGGTGTATATCTTTAACACCTAGCACAGGGCCTGGTACAGAAAGAGTGCTTAGTTGAATTCAGCACATGAGCACTGACTAATGCCAGCTTATAGAAGCAATATATCTCCCATGCTGCTTCTGCATCCCATGTATGTCTCTCATACTGCATCCCGTGATGCCAGCTTGTCTCCCACTTGGAACCATCACAGATAGTCGGAGGAGCTACAGTTTATACTCTCCTGTCAGAGTTTACAGGGCAAGTGTGACTGGCCTCTCAGCTTCATTGGAACCTGACCTGGAAGAAAGATGAGGGTCAGTGACCAGCCCCTATTGTTCTTACATACTGGCTGCACCCTGGTTTTGAGCTTTAAAAATAGGGCTAAAAAGAATGTCAAATATGCAAGATAATACCATTAGAAAACAGTTCTACTTACCCATTTGGGTGGTTTGTTCTCTGTTTCTGTCTGAGTAGGTCAGGACATCAGACAGCTATTAGCATGGTCTTAGCTTTTAGTAACAGAGAATTTCTGTCACCTCAGCTATCTTCCTGGTAACAGCTTCCTGACAGTTCCACTTGTAAGAAACTGTAAGTTTATTAGTGAGAAACTTCAATCAGAGGCAGTCCCACCAGTGAGCTGACATTCCAGAATTCCCTGAAGGAAAAACAGAAGNTTTTGTTTCTTTTGGTTTTATAAGAACTCTCATGATGCACATAATTTGTTTTTTCTCTTTATCATGTTTTTCCCTTACTGAAATTTTAATAGTATTTAGTTATTTTTAAAGTCAAGACTGTTGAACTACTTAATATGATGGGTCAAGTTCAGTAGCAAATGTTCTTACTAAAACCAAGCATCATAGAATTTTTGAATTGTACAGGAATTTAGCAATTATCTGCCCTCACCCTTTCACCAGAGGAGGCCTCTGTTCAGAGCAGTATGGAAGTTTGAGGATTAAATATGTTTGGATATTTTCTTACAGCATTTCTTCTCATTCATGAATATCTATTTGTTAGGGACTGTGTATTTCAACATTATCTTCTTTACTTTATTTGTCACCATTATCTGAAGTAGAGGTGTATATCTTTAACACCTAGCACAGGGCCTGGTACAGAAAGAGTGCTTAGTTGAATTCAGCACATGAGCACTGACTAATGCCAGCTTATAGAAGCAATATATCTCCCATGCTGCTTCTGCATCCCATGTATGTCTCTCATACTGCATCCCGTGATGCCAGCTTGTCTCCCACTTGGAACCATCACAGATAGTCGGAGGAGCTACAGTTTATACTCTCCTGTCAGAGTTTACAGGGCAAGTGTGACTGGCCTCTCAGCTTCATTGGAACCTGACCTGGAAGAAAGATGAGGGTCAGTGACCAGCCCCTATTGTTCTTACATACTGGCTGCACCCTGGTTTTGAGCTTTAAAAATAGGGCTAAAAAGAATGTCAAATATGCAAGATAATACCATTAGAAAACAGTTCTACTTACCCATTTGGGTGGTTTGTTCTCTGTTTCTGTCTGAGTAGGTCAGGACATCAGACAGCTATTAGCATGGTCTTAGCTTTTAGTAACAGAGAATTTCTGTCACCTCAGCTATCTTCCTGGTAACAGCTTCCTGACAGTTCCACTTGTAAGAAACTGTAAGTTTATTAGTGAGAAACTTCAATCAGAGGCAGTCCCACCAGTGAGCTGACATTCCAGAATTCCCTGAAGGAAAAACAGAAGGGAGAACAATTGTGTTTCTTGAAGAATAAATACAGCCTATTTATTGCCAGGGCAGCATACATGAAGCCTGAAGTCATTCATGAACTTAATTTTCATAACACTCTTTAGTGTTGCTCCAATGCTACTTCTGTCTGCTTTTTATTTGTCAATAGTGCCTTTGGAAAAAGACCCACTTTAGAGAATGGTATGTTTCCTACTTAGACATTCAAGTAAAAGCGTAGAAATCAGGGCTAGCTTACGGCACCTTTCCCATTACATAATTCCTATACTGTATACCTTGAAACTTTCTTAAATTGTGTGTCCTTTATAAAATTCCCTTTCAGTATTTTACTATTTATAAGTAAGGAATCTGACAAAGATTAATATGATACACTTTATTCTTATTCATGTAAATAAATAAGTATCTCCATGTTAACTGTACTATACTGATGTCAGAGAAAGATAATCCTTAAGTAGGACTGTAAGTATGTTGTAGACATTTGTTTCTGTCTTTTTAATCAACTACAGAGGCCAATTTTATGATGCCTGTAAAGTCTGTGGTTTTTGTGTCTAGAAGTGATAATTATGTTTTACTTTGGGAAATTCTGTACTTTATTTTCATTGTTATATCTCATGTTTGATTTTAAAATTTGTCTAGATATCTCACTTGATATATAAGTAAAATGTATTAATCTTCCTAAATATAATTACTTTCACATTTATAATTTAAGGGAAAGTATCAGTACCTGAGGGACTTCCAGGTGGCACTAATGGTAAAGAACCCGCCTGCCACATCTGCAACATAAGAGGTGTGGGTTTGATCCATGGGTCGGGAAGATCCCCTCTAGGAGGAAATGGCAACCCATTCCAGTATTCTTACCTAGAGAATCCCATGCACAGAGAAGCCTCTCAGGCTACAGTCCTTAGGGTCATAGAGTCAGACATGACTGAAGCAATTTTGCATGCATGCAGACCAATACCTGAAAACATTGCTTCTCATTAGACATCAAGTTTCTAGAAAGCAGGGAAAGGCCCTCATTTTGTTTTGGATGTTCTTTGAGATTCTGAGTTTTTAATCTGTAAAATGGAAATTCAGAAAAAGGAAATTCAGTATAGGAGTTTGATGGTGAATTTGGTTACTATAGACCAGTGGCCCTCAAATTGCCTGTAGTGAAGAGATAATATGTTTGTTTTTTTATATAGTTTAATTTCCAATGTATTGTGGACTAATCCTTTTGTAATATAAAGTAAAAGTATAGTGACATCAGCTTTCCTAAGACTTCTGTCCTTGTCACTGGCAGGTAACTGAGGTCCACAGACCATACTTTTAAGTGGCTCTGACAGATTTCACTTGTTTACCAATTAACCAGGTTTTTTTCATATGGTGATTGATAATCATTTTATGCTACACATTTAATTCTGTGGCTTAAACACATTTTTCTAATTTTCCTGTTCAATTCTTTTATTACTCGGCTCATATAAAGTCCAAGATTTATTCAGGGAATTTCCTTAAGGTTCTTTAAAAGTTATACTTATGGATAATTAGTTGAGAGAAAATTAGGCTCAAGATTTCTATATGCCTTGCTTTATTGCAAAATGTCTCATGACATATAGTCTCCTTAATTCTTTTTCAGAACACACAGATAGATACCAGAACTTTAAGTCCTACAGGAAAAGTATTCAAATAAAAGAAACATTTCCTCCAAAAAAATTTTTTAACACATAACATCTAGACAAAAAACATTTTTCAGGCACTTTTACAATCCCAGTGCTAAAAAGCTAATGACCTCACAATGCGAACAATATACCGCTACATCCTTCCTTCAAAATGTAAATTCTTTGAAATATGTATTTCTGTGTGGTCTGTAAAGAGACTAAAACTGCTTTTCTTGGACTTTTGTCTTTTTAATTCTGATCAAAGTACATCTGGAAAGGAATTTGCCAAAATATTAATAATGACACATCACATACCAGAGCTCTATTTTACGCTGAGGCAACTCTTGAACAATGGAAAGCTGTAGAAAATTAAGAACAGCAAGCCACACGTGTGTACCAGGAGCTGTGACACTGGTCCTTTTAATTGGAGGACTTTTTTCCTGTTATTTCTTAAGTCATTTAAATAATCATTTATTATAAACACCCAGATGTTTAACTGTAAGTATGATCTGATAAGATCTGTGTTCATTTTAAAATTCAAAGTTGTACTGAAAGGAACCTTGTTCATCTCTTACTCTGTATTTTCAAGAAGACAAGCTTAAGGAAATCTGGTAAAAAAAATTTTTCCCATTGTTTCAAGTAGTATTCAGGTAGATGACCATTTACCTGGTCATCGGGTAGATGAGAAGATAATAGAGAAATTTTAGATTTAAGCTAACAAAGAGAATGAGCAAGGTCTAATATGTAAGCCAGGTACATGTATAGTAAATAATCAAAGTTAGACTAGCTTTCTTTGCAAATACTTAACAATACAGGCCTGAGTAGAACATCAAAGACATTGACAGTAATTTCTATTATTACTCCTTCAGTTATGCTTTTTATAACTTACATATCATGAGGAAGGAGTCTGCCACTATTCACAGAGTTTTGAGCTCAGTTCCCATGTTAACTGTGATGTTGTTTTCCATCCCAGTTCTTGACTCAGTTCTGTGACCAACAGGAAGGTGCCTAAAATAGTGCATTATGCAGAATAGGCCTTTCTCATTAAGAAATAAATCTTTACTGAATATAATTGAGGTGATGATAAAAATAATGGCCAACGTATGCTGAGTGCTTATTTACATGTCATTCAGGCACTGAACAACTTACTTTGCATGTATTATCCGGGGCAGATGTCATGAAAAAGCATCTGTCTGGCTTGTATAGGATTTGAACTAATGACTTTATTCTAATTAGGCCAACGGTGTGATACTTAAGACTATTTTCCAGTACATCATCCTGTGTTATCCTGTTATAACTGATAGTGACAACTATTATTTCTATTGCCTAAGAAGTACATACATAACCTAAAAAATACATACATAACATTTTTTTTGTCTACTATATAATCTCACATAGTTCAGATACCGAAAATGAACAACAATAATTTTATTATTTATTATACTTGCACATTCTGACCCCTAAGAGGTACTTTAACCAAGTTGTGAATCACCAACATGGTCACACCAAGGTTGTAATAGACATTCCACATGATTCTGTAGAATATGATAAATGATAAATAATATGTGACAACTTTATAAAGAGGACTGTATTTTTAAAAAATGGACATTGGCTCTAGGTTTTCCAAAGTTGATCCTAAAGTATATGGAATTGTTATGAAGTTACCACTAAAAGTAACAAATTCATTAATGATTAGAATAGTTGGTCCTCTGACTAATCACTCTTCTGCTGTGTGGTTCTATTTTATAATCATTAATAGTATTAGTTATAACTGAACTATAAAAAATCAGAAATACTAAATGAATAGATTCACACTGAGATTATTACACATATATCTGCATACTTACCACTGTCTCACTATGAAAGATAATGCACTTCAACAAAGGAAGGTCCAGGCCCTCATTCTCGCACAGAAGCAGTAAGTAAACCTCAGGCTAAAAATAATTTTATAGAGCTCTGGAAACCAGTCAGAGATCTACATCAACCAAACACCCAGTTAAGAAAAAGCCACATTCAGAAGCCCAGAACATGCCGTGGTGCTTTCACTCACCCTTTCCCAGCCTTAGCTGGCACAGCGGGAGTGACCCGATACCCTGTTTCCCCCTTCAGGATGGAGCGAGTAGAGCAGAGCTTGTTAGCAGTATTCTGGCCCGTTGTGGGCTGGTTGAGGGACTAGTTTCTGATTTGTTTAACTCAGACTGGGGAAAGTGCATAGTTTGGATCTCAGGCTGGCAGAAGCTATAGAAGGTAGTGGCAGGAGCCATTATCATGTGAAAACTGTAGAGTAACCGCAGACCCACAGACACCTGAGGGCAACAGATCACAGACCAAAGAATACAATGAAAGTGTTAGTTGTTCAGTCTTGCCAGAGTCTTTGTGATCCCCTGGACAGTAGCCCACTAGGCTCCTCTGTCCTTGTAATTTCCCAGGTAAAAATACTGGAGTGAGTTGCCATTTCCTTCTCCAGGGGATCTTCCCAACCGAGGAAATACAACAGAACTCTTAATGTCGAGAGAAGTCATGATGAGACTCTGGGAAATGGAGACGTGCGAGGACCATAAAATTAGTGAAGGTCTTCAACAACAGTCTGCAAAGACTGGGAGAGGTGGATGTTTTTTTGCATGCCCAATTTTAAACCAAAGATACAACCAAAAGAAAAAAAAACAGGCATACAAAGCAACAGGGAAATATAGCCCATTCAAAGCAACAGAATAATCTCTAGAAACTATCCCTGAAGAAACATGTCAGACTTCCTAAACAAAGACTTTAAATAACTGTCTCAAACATGCTCAAAAAGCTCAAGGAAAACACAAGCAATAAACTGAAAGAAATCAGGGAAACAGTATATGAACAAAATGAGAATATCAACACAAAATTGTTTTTAAAAATCATGGAGCTGAAAAATACACTAACTGAATTGAAAAGTCCATCAGAGGGGTTCAACAGCAGACTCAGACAGCAAACTTGAAGACAGATCATTTGAAATTATGGAGTCTAAGGATAAAGAGAATGAAAAAAGTAAACAGAGCCTAAGGGACATGTGAGGTACCATCAAGCTGATCAGTAGGAGTCCCAGAAGAGAAGAGAGAAAAGGGGCAGAGAAATTAATTTAAGAATGATGGCCCAAAACTGCAAATTTGAGGCAAGAAATGGACATAGAACCCAAGAAGCTCAATGAACTCCAAAGAGAATAAACCCAAAGAGATTCATACTGAGACACATTATATAATCAACTATCAAAAGTCAAAGGCAGAATCTTAAAAGCAGCAAGAAAAGTCACTTATATAAGAGGAAATTCCCCAATAAAAATATAAGTAGATTTCTCAGAACACTGCAGGCCAGAAGACATACTTGGATGATATATTTAAGTGCTGAAACAAAATTTGTCAACCAAGAACTCTATATTAGCCAAATTGTCCTTCATAACTGAGTGAGAAATTAAAACCACAAAGCCAGACAAATATCAAAGGAGTTCATTATCTTTAGACTTGCCCTATAAGAAATGCTAGAGAGTCCTTAAGTTGAAATGAACAGATGCTAGACAGTTAACTCAAGCCATTCAGAAACATTAAGTTCTCTGGTAAAAAGTAAATACATGGACAAAAATAAGGAATGGTATTATTACAATTTCTGTATATAACTCCATTTTTTATTTTCTATGGGATTTAAGCAACAGATACACAAAAAATTATAAATCTGTTAATTGCATAATAAATAACGATGTAATTTGTGACAATAATAATATAAAGTGGGGAGGTGTGGCTATAAAAGTAGTTCTTGTATATAACTGAAATTGGTATCAGTATAAGTTAGATGTCATAGCTTTAGGATGTTATGTGTAATTCACATGGTAACAACAAAAGAAATATCTATAGGATGTATATCTATAGGAAATGAGAAAAGAATCACTGCAAAAAGTCAACCAAACATACAAGTGTAAAGACATGCTCATGGATTAGAACATTTAACATTGTGCTGATGTCAATACTACCGAAAAGCAATCTATGGATTCAGTACAATACCTATCAAAATCGCAAAACAAAACAGTGTGGTTTAGGCATGGAGAGACACACAGACCAATGGAACAGAATCAAAAACCCAGAAATAAGTCTTCACGTATGGTCAAATGATTTTAAGATGAAGTGTCAAGGTCACCCAGTCTCAAGGAAACAGGACAGTCTTTTCAACAAACAGTGTTAAGAAAACTGGATATCCACATGCAAAAGAATGAAGTTGGATCCTTACCTAACACCATATATGAAGATTAACTCAGAATGATCAAAGACCTGAACATAAGAGCTAGAACTGTTAAAATCTCTGAGGTGGAGGCAGAAATAGGGGGAAGCCTCATGACACTGAATTTGGCAATGATTTCTTAGATATGACACCAGGCAGCAAAAGAAAAATTAGATAGTTAGGCTTCATCAAAATTAAAACCTGCATCAAAGCACACTATCAACAGAGTGAAAAGCAACCCACAGCATGGGAGAAAAAAAAAATCTGCAAATCGTGTATCCAGTAAGGGGCTAATATTCAGAATATATAAAGAACTCTCACAAATAACAGGGAAAAAAAAAACCTGATTTTTAAATGGGCAAAGGACTTGACATAAACATTTCTTCAAAGAGGATATATAAAGACTAACAAACGAAATGATATTCAACAACACTAATCACTAGAGATGCAAATCAAAACCACAATGAGATATCACCTTATACCATTAGAATAGCAAATATCAAAATGAACAGAAATTAACAGGTTGTCAGCAAGGATGTGGAAAAATTAGAACCCTTTTTCACTGTTGGTAGAATTTCAAAATAAATGGTGCAAACTGCTATAGAAAATGGTATGGCAGTTCCTCAAAAAGTTAAACATAGAATTATCTTATCAGCAATTTCATTTATGGGTATATGGCCAAAAGAACTAGAGCCGTGATTTGAACATCAGTTTGCACACCCATGCTCCTAGCAGCATTAAAAGTAACCTATGTGTCCATCAACAAATGAGTGGATAAACAAAATATGGTATACATACAGTGGAGTATTACTTAGCCTTAAAAAGAAGGAAATTCTCCATGGCTGATTCATGTCAATGTATGGCAAGAACCACTACAAAATTGTAAAGTAATTAGCCTCCAATTAAAATAAATAAATTTTTTAAAAAATAAGAAGGAAATTCTGACACAAGCTACAAAATGGATTAACCTCGAGGATACTATACTAAGTGAAATAAGCCATCCACGAAAAGAAAGATGGATGATTCCACTCTAAATGTAGTTAAATTTATACATATAAAAACTAGATGGTGGTTGCTGCGGAGAGGGGAGAATAGAATATTGTTGTTTAATGAGCACAGAGTTTCAGTTAGAGATGATGAAAAAGCTCTGAACATGAATAGTAGTGATGGTTGCAGAACAATGTGGATGTATTTAACGACATACAGTTATATACTTTAAAATGGTTTAATTGGTAAATTTTATCTTACATATATTTTACCATCATTTTTAAAAATATTAATGAGTGACATGTCAGTCCTCACTACTATCAGGTATTCAAGCACCAACTGAACATCCCCTAGCTACCATGCCAGTGGATTTTAATGTTGAGCTATTTTTCTATAAATGACATGCTTAAACTTACAGCTATGTAATACAGAAACAAAGGGTCACTATTAGGTGATCTGTTTTAACAAAGCTGGAATTTTACATAAACTATCCATCTTGTAAATATACAGAGCATATATTTTTGATCTGTATTCATTTTATCTGAGGCTTGGAATATGGAAATATTTAAAGAAAAATTGCATCTTGAATCTCTTATTTGCATATTGTCATCTTAAGATCTCTGCTACATCCTAAGTTGAAAACACATTTATTGTAGATTTAAAGTCTACAGTACAAAATGCTTTTGTTTTTAAATATCTAGTTTCTATCCCTCCAGATTATATAAAGAAATTCTAATGAAAAAGGAACTCACCAGAGATGGATGATTGGTCTTTGGCAAGTGTATCATCTTCAGAAGGAGCCAATGCAGATACATGAAACATTATAAAACTCTAATCAGCTTAAACACTTGCTCTGAACTTACTTTTTTTTTGTAGCAAACTTTTCTGTAGTGATTTCTAATATGAGAAAGAAAGTGAAGTCGTTCAGTCGTGTCCAACTCTTTGCAACCCCATGGACTGTAGCCCACCAGGCTTCTCTGTCCATGGGATTTTCCAGGCAAGAATACTGGAGTGGCTTGCCATTTCTTTCTCCAGTCTTTAATATTTGAAGTGCTTTCTTTTGAGTTTTATGTAAAGTGTAAATATCCATCATTAAAAAATAATGGTTTCCTGATATTTCATGTTAAAATGACCACCATTGTCATGAGACCAGAAGTTGTGAAAAGAACAGTGTATCAGATCCAGTAAAACAAGCAAAGTTTGCAACTTTTTTTTTTTGGAGAAAAGATTCTCAATCATTTTGAGATTAAATTTTTAATAGTCCGTAAGGTGAATTTAGATCTTGATGTCGATAAAGCATTAAGATTTTAACATATTGCTCAGTTTACTGTGGAACAAAATAAGTGTGGTATCCTCTATGCCTTGGATATTGTTTTAGTCCTTTTTGGAATACTTTCATTTCAAAAATAATAATATTGAGACTTATAGGGTAATTCTAGCCACTGGAATTCCTTCCATCTATATGATGGAAGATGGGAGAGTAGGGGGAGGTGGAGATTTCCTTCCTAAGGCACATAAAAAAGACCAGCAATGTGTGAAGAAGCATTTAGATATTTCTCCATTTTTAACCAGAATTTATCTTCCCATTAGGTAAAGTTAACAGTCAGTTTATCTCAGTTGAGTTATGCGAGAGGGAGTCTGTGGTTTTCTAGATAGCAGAATCAAACTAAAATGCCAAAAAAGCTAAAAGATAGGAGCATTAAGGCGGAAGTCAATCAGACAAGGTCTAGAAATAAAGGCCATACATTTTCATAAATATTACACTTGATACCACATTTATTAAGACTGCTCTCTAATAAATCATTACTATCATATCAGTCAATAGGGGCTAGACTGGTAAAATAGCTTGCTAGGTTAGTACAGTTTATCTGCAAGGAAATGTATATATATATTTCAAAATTCAAATATCTGGTTCTGCTTCATATGCCAGTTATTTAATACCCAAAGAATGTTCTTCCCCTGCATGAAAACTGACCCAAAGATAAGTATTCGCATTTCCAAAATAACAAAAAAACTACGTGAAAGAGAAATAGGTGACATAAAGCCACACCCTTTAAAGCAGGGATCAGCAGGTCATCATCATTCACTGCATGTCAGAGGTTCACTGAGGAGCCAGCCATCTCAGGGATCCTTGGGGACAGAAGTCACGCTGGAACATAAGTGTCAAGACTCATAGAGGAGTCCCTTCATTTCTGTTTGAAAATGAAATTGAGTGTGGCTACCTTTAAAAAGTCAAGTCTTTTGTATCATCAACACTTACTGTTAACTAATAGTTACTTAAAAACATAAATCAGTGACAGAGTGAAAACACAGTTCAGGGAGAGAAGTAACATGGGCATGGACACCTGAGTGCACCCACCCACATCTCCCAGGCTCATCAGGCCTGGAGTGACCCAGCATGGGTAACGCCACCAGGAATTTCCATTCACCCATCAAACAAATACTATTGAGTAACTAGTATGTGCCAGACAGTAAAGAATCTGCCTGCAATGCAGGAGACGCAGGAGACTTGGGTGTGATCCCTGGGTTTGGAAGATCCCCTGAAGAAGGGAATGGCAACCCACTCCAGTATTCCTGACTAGAGAATTCCTTGGACAGAAGAACCTAGTGGGCTACACAGTCCATGGGATTGCAAAGAGTCAGACATGACTGAGCAACTTCAGACCAGATGAAACAGTATATGCCAAACTTCATATTTCTTGCAGCTAATAGCCCTCTGAGTTTTCAGGTCATTTATTTTAAGGAGGGAAAATACAGTTTGCTATTTTTAAACCCAAATACTTCAACAAGAGAACTGATTTTGATTGTTGTAATGAATTTGAGAATTGTTCAGGGAAATAGAAATAAGGACATTTTTCTCTTAAGATAAGGCAAGGTCCAAGTAGTAATCAACATCAACATTTAACTGATTTATTATAACAGTACTCTCTCTTTCCAGTAAATGAATACTTACACTGTACTTACAGAAGATTGCTAGTGGGAATAGTTATTTGGAGCTGTTGATGCTTCCTTTATTAATATATGACCCCAAATTGAGATTCAGTAATTGCTGAATTTGGCTTAGGCAACAAATTCACTTCTTGCTCTAAGTGTGAGGGGACTGTCAATGCACAGGTTAGTCCTATTAGAATATATTCTTCAGATTTTCTTCTGTTTGCAAGAACTGGGGGGCGGTGGTTAACAAGAGCACTAATTAGGTTTGGAAACAGGAACAGAAGCTGTCGAGCACCTTTATGGACACGTGCATGGATCTGACCTACCGAAAGCGGAAGCTTTCTTACCAGAGGCTGCCTGACAGTGGACCTGGGGTGAGATCGAGGGGAGTCATGGGCCAGTAACGACGACTAAGCATCACGTCTGAATTAGCCCAGATCAGTGTGATCTATAGGGCAAAAAAGCCTTTTGAGTACCGTGTCCTGTTTTGATCATGTTTATGAGTCTTGGACTTTCTTTCTGCCAAAAAAGGGCGGTTTTGACCATAGTTCTGAGAAAACACTAGAATCCAGCCTTATTTAGCTTTAGCTTTTCGTTGCTGTCAGGGCAAAGACTAAATCACTGGCTCAGTGGAAGTAAAGCAAATTATTACACCATCTAGGTCTCAGACATAATACTATATTTTTCTTCTGTTTCTGTTCTAGATTTTCTGTTTTCACTGTTAATGATTTCACAGACTTGCCTCCTTTCTGCCTTTTCCGCCAGTTTACTCCAGTGTCCCCAGCAGTTCCTGAATTCTTGAAAACTCCTACTGCAGATCAGCCCCCACCACGGTCCACAGCACCTGTCCTCCCCGCAAGCACCACGTCCTCAGCGAAGCCCGGGCCAGCACTGGTGAAGGTAGGTACTCTACATGCGTGCAACCCTCAGTGACTTCATCTTCAACTGTAATCTCTAGCCCTGAGCACGGAGGACAGAGGCTGTGTCCAGAGCCTGCCTTTTAGTCAAGCCATGAAAACAAAACCTCAGAAGGACTTGCTCACCCTAGCCTTCATAACTGAAACCGCCACGTTCAACAAATGATCTCTCGTTTGATGGTCACAGAAGAACAGCACAAAATTCTGTCTGTATAAAATGACTGCAGCAGCGCAGAAAGAATTTAGAAATCATTTTATCAACAGATCCCAATTCAGCTTCCACCTAGGCCAGTAACTCATGGGGAAGAAAGAGACTTTAGCACTTGGGATTCACAAATCTCACACACAAATGTCTGTGATGGTAATATGATTTCAGACTTTTATACACAAAGTCAAATTCAGCAGTATTGGAGATACAGTATGTGACAGCTTAAAGGTTTTCAAGAAGAAAATACATGTGTTTGTTTGTTTAGTAGATTTGGCCTGATACAGCTTGGTTTGTTCTTCAGAGAAGCTGCGGATTTATGGCACTGTTCCTTGCATTTTACTTCGTCAAAATAGTTTTTTAATGTGGATTTAGAACTGCTAGATAAAGGAGGGGGAGTTATAACCTGAGGAATAGTTTAATCATTTCAGATGTGGCTTTTGCCAAAACAAGCAGAACACAGATGCCAAACTTTTAGAATTAAAACAGTATCTCGGAGAGCTAGCTAAGCCTCTTAGCACCTTTCAGGTGAGGATACCAAGGCCCAAAGAAAGGAGGCTATAATATAGTCACTACCCTGTCTGAATCCCTGTCTGGCCTTTGTCCTTCCTTCTCACTTAGCTGCAGTGCTCCTCCTTGGAGGTAGTTAGCCTGGGTGTGTTCCTCACTCCCCTCTGTCCCCAGGACCTGTGTTTGTCCTTGACCACCTTCCTGGAGAGAAGGCTCTTGCTATTCTAGGCTGCTTCATCAGTGTGGCCAGGTGTCCGTGTCTTCAGGGCACAAATCAGTATATTTCACCGTATTCCATCACTTAGTATCGGAGCTACAAATTCCAAAGAGTGTCTGTGAAACTGTGCCAGTAAAATCAGCTCTTCCATCCTTGTCCCACAACTCCCACTGTGTCTTTATACCTAAAGCATCTTAGAAACAGTTTCCTGTACCTTGCTGTTTTGTGTTGTTGTGGACCATTTTTTAAAAAGATGAATTTATCTTACAATATGAACATTAAAAAGTAGAAACTGATCTGATAACTTATAAATGAAGGAGATGAAAACCCAGAAGAGACATCTGATTCTGAACCATAAGACAGGGTCTCACACCCCATTTTTCAAAATAAAAATGTAATATTTTAGAAAAAATGTTTTAAATTCATGTTCACATCACTCAGCATTTTTGTGTGTATTTTCCATAGAAATTCATAGCTTTATATTCTGCTTTATTCTCAATTAGAAGCGTTTTTCTGCTTTTATGTAGTCACCATAGATTTTAATGATCATAAAATATTTGCAGAATATAAAAGATTTAAGTTATATTTGTGATTAAGTGAAATACACTTAATCATTTCCCTATTGTATGTTTAGTGTGAAGCTTATTTTTTCACAAGGAGATAGTAATATGTAAGCACTAGGCAGTGAATACACAGGACCCAAAGTAAATGTTTGTTGAACTAGCTTAGATGATGCTGAGTTCAGCATCTTGCCCTTAGTCTAAGGGAAAACGCAGCAGAAGTAAGTTCTTAGGAGCAAGATTTTTGGTCACGGAGCACACGAATGTTCTCACAGCTCCTGAAATGTGTTTAGTGTATTGCTTTCCAGAGAGGCGATCTGATTTTCAAGGTGCGTTAATTTTTCTTTTCAAATCAGGTATGCACACAGTAGAATAGACTGCTTTCTCTTAAAATGTTCTGTCTTTTTCTCGAAAATAGCAAAGCCATCCCAAGAATCCAAATGACAAACACCGAAGCAAAAAGTGCAAAGACCCCAAGCCCCGGGTGAAGAAGCTAAAGTACCACCAGTACATTCCGCCAGATCAGAAAGGGGAGAGGAATGAGCCGCAGATGGACTCCAACTACGCCCGGCTGCTCCAGCAGCAGCAGCTCTTCCTGCAGCTGCAGATCCTGAGCCAGCAGCAGCAGCACTACAACTATCAGACCATCCTGCCTGCACCGCTCAAGTACGGCTTCGTAAACTGGGTTTTCTGTGGTTTTTATGAGCAGCCCTTAGTGTCTGAAGGTGGGATGCTATGATTTATTTGTGCTCAGCAATTATTTTCATTCTAATGTCATCAAAGCTCATAGTGTCAGCAGTCCACATAGTGAGAAAAGTCTGCATTCCAGTTCACTTTTTGTCCTCCGTAACAGGTTCTGAACTTTTCAAGTTAGAAACAACTTTTCACAGTTACTCATCCAGGGAAGATTTGCTTGTTTATTTACTTGAATAATATTAGATGCTATGAGAAAAGCAAACAAAGTGTAAACCTGGTATAAGCACTTTAAATTTAAAAAGACAGTTGAGCATAAATGCTGGAGCAGCCGAGGAAAGTTTTATGGAAAAGGCAGGAGGGAAAGGGCCTGAAACTTGGGAAGGACCCTTCCAAACCAAGAGGAATGATCTGAGTACAAATACAGAGGAAGTTAAAGCAAACAGTGCCTGTTTATATTGTATGGTGAGAAAAATGACCTGAGTAAAGAATATGACTAATTTTTAAAGCCGAAGACAGATTTGAGCAGAGCCAATGTCTAGAGAAACGTGAAGTTGGGAAGACTTTAATCTTGATATGGTGGATGTTTCAGAGGACCATGGTGACAAGGTAAAATCAAAATGCAAGAAGGAAAAGTCTGACGCCAGTATTGGAGGGGAGTCTGGAAGTAGGAAAGCCAGTTAGAAGCTTGGCAGTAAAGCAGATAGAAGAATCAGAAGGGACAGTGAGAATGGGAAGGCAGGAGTAGGTGGCAGGAGTCCCAAAAGATGATAAAAGGTCTCAATGACCAACAACTATGAAGAAGGAACATGTGTCCAAAGTTTGAGCTCAAGCAGGAAGGACGGAGGGAGTGAGTTCTGATGATTTCTGAAACTGAATTCTCATAGCAGGACACCCACAGCTAATTTTGATTATGTACTAGAGGAAATCACGGTTACACATCCTCAGAACACTGTTCTGGAAAACAGATAAAAATACAAAGTCTCTGTCCTTCATTTCATTCACTTTTCAGGAAAAAGGAATTATTTACAGTCAACTCGAGAAAAAAAATTCTAGAAAAAGATTCAAAATCTCATGACAAGGAAAAAATTGTACTTTGATCCAACCACTCAATTTATGATCACGTGATCTGTAGAAGCCTATGTTTTCTACACGTAGGCTAAGCCTTCCTCCTTGGAGAGCCCGTCATTTCTAGGAGTAGAAAAGGATTAAGGCTTACTAAAAAGCTTCTCTGTAAGAAATAATCTCCTCATATGCTAAGAATTATCAATTCACTTTTTTCTTTGAAGACCCAAATATCTTGAGGAAGATTAGACCTATTAGTCATTCAGACCTTCCTGTGAAGTGCTTAAATCTGAAACATCAGGGCAACAGAGATGAAGGAAGAAAAGAGTGTTTGTAGCATGTTTTTATTTTAAGAGGAGGCAGACCCAAGAGAGCTGTTGACATTGGAAGGGACCCAGGGAAGGCCAGAGAACTGGACGAGCATCAAAGACAAAAAGCACTGCTGCTTTACAGCTTCATCCAGGCCCGGGGAGGCAGCCCCCGCTCTGCTGCCGCAGGACCCCATGAGGGAGGAGGACAGCAGGGGTGCTCTCGGTGCCCCGGCCGCGTGCTCAGCAGCACCCTCCTCACAGCGACTCTCACAGGGGCCGACAGGACTGCCCCCGAGCCCTGATGAGGAAACTGGTAACTGAGGAGCCAGCAAAAGGGGGTGTCTAGTCATGAAATAATCCTTTCTGTAATGTAAGAAATTGTGTGGGGCCAGCTTTGCAGATAGGAAGAAAACATCTGGTGAGGGTTGGGGGGCACCCAGACGCAGAAGTTCTTTGTCTTTCCATGAAGGCTTTACTTCCCCCCTCAAACACTCCCGCCACTGAAGTCACCAAGCTACCTGCCCCAAGAAAGCGTCATCCAAAAAGACCCAAGAACTCAGAGGAGGAAGGAGCTGTCATTTCTGTGTTTATTTCACTGGACGGAAATGGAACACCAGTTTTGTTTAATCTCCAGATCCTAAGAATGGAGATGTTGTTTTCAAACACATTGTTTCCTTTTGCCAAAATTCAATATAAGAAACCAAATGTGGGAGTTGTGTAGGGCCCACAGTGGTGGAACTTTACTGATAACAAAGCCCTTCGGTATCTTGGGAGGAGCAGGAGCCTGGAGACATGGGGCTTTAGTTCCCACATGGCCACTTACTGACAGAAGGGAAGGGTCCCAGCAGGTGTCTGGACCTCAGGATCCTCAGCTACACAGTGATTACATTCATCAGGTATCCACCCCCTCTCCTCTTTTTCCCCTCTGTTGATTTGGGAAAAACCAATTTATTTTTGTTATTTTAAAAACTGAATTAAACACTGTACTGTTAATCATATTAATGAATATTATAGAATCTCAGCATGAATAAAATAATTAAACCATGGGGACTTCCCCAGTGGTCCAGTGGTTAAGAATCCACCTGCCAGTGCACGGGATGCAGGTTCGATCCCTGTCTGGGAATGGAGATCTCACATGCCGTGGGGCAACTAGCCTGTGCGCCACAGCTAGTGAGCCCACTTGCTTTAGAGCCTATGCTCTGCAACAAGAAAAGCTACCTCAGTGAGAAGCCCCGACTCTGCAACTAGAAAGTAGCCCCCACTTTCAACTAGAGGAAGCACACATGCATCAGGGAAGACCCAGCACAGCCAAAGATAAATTAATTTTTAAAAATTTAAATTATGCATTCTCAAGGAGAAGATATCATTCATGAAGGAGCAAAAGTTGGGGGCAGTTTTACAGTTTTTAGGTAGTAAAGCACAGACCTATGTATATGAATGAGAATGTAGTACATCTATGGTATTAAGATTTCAGAGAGAGTGATTAGAAAAACTATCTAAAGAGCTTTTCTGGAGGACAGTAATGAACATAAGGCTGAGAAACAGTGATTAAAATGATTTCATAACTCGAAAATACGGTTTTTAAAAGTTGACTCTTTGAAAGAATAGTGATATATTTTAAAATATTTGTCATTTCATCCAAACTTCAAAATACTTCATTTCAAATACTTCAAGTACTTAACTTCATCATAATTCAGGCAGGTTTAAAAAGCCTCACATGCAAGTCAAGAGTTAGCTGTTGACAAGACCAGCACTGGCTTCAAACACAGGCTTCTTAAAACCCTCTTGAGAAAGTTCATCCAGCCGTGGACCTCACCCCAGAGACACCATCACCTGTTTCGGGACATGGAATTCAACGTCTGTTTGGTACCAAGCCTCAGTACCAAAGCTCATACTGACAGTTAAGCCTGAGGCTGCAATGGAATTGGCTGTACAGCGTCAGTGACTACATGCACCTTTCTCTAATGATTATCAGCCAGCCAGAAAAGAAAATGCCATTCCTCCCGCGTGTATCACAGCCAGAAGGCATCGGGAGGACCTGGCTTCAACATGAAAAGTTTAGGGGAATTAGTACAAAAGTACAACTGATTCACCAACACTTTTAAAATAAGCTTTAAAAATGTAGTGTAAGTTAGACGTCCATAAATTATAAGTGAAAACCGATGCCAAAGTAAGTGCACTGCTACATCAAGGAGAGGAACACCGTCAGCTCCATTGTCATTGGCTCACATCCCCGCTTAGTGACTTCCCTGATTGAATCCATGGCTTAGTTCTGCTCAGCATGTCTGTGAGTCATATCTTTATTCATGCAAGCAGCTGTAGTTCATTCTTACTGCTGTCTACTTCACAGTTCATCCACCTAGCATCCTCTTGATGGGACAGCTGGTTGCTTCCGATTGGGGCTCTGATGAATAATGCCATAGTAAATCTCCTAACCTGCATCTCTTGGTTCAAATACGTGTGTCTCTGTCAGGTGTTGATCTAGAAATGGAGTTGTTGGATCAGATGGGTATGGTGTTTCTTTAGTAGATACTATGAAACCGTGGTCCAAAGCAGTTGTACTAACTCTGCTTCTACCAGTTGTGTATGGGGGTTGTGGTTGCTCCAGGTACTTGGTGGTGTCGGTCTTGCATATTACAGCAGCAGCTCTGCTGGGTGTTCATGCTATTTTACTGTTGTTTTCATTTTCCTCATATCTGATGAGGTTCAACTTTCGTTCATATCTTTATTGACCATTTGTGCTATGTTTGTTCAAGATTTTCCCGTTAGGTTTTTCTTTTTCTTACTGTCAGTAATTTGCAAGACTTCTGTGTGTATTCTAGATGAGGCATTTGTCAGAAGTACATTATTACAAACATCTCCTGGGGCTTGATTTTTTAACTCTTTGAAAGATATCTGAATGCTTTTTGTGTCCTAAGAAATCTTTGCTTATCAAAAGCTGTGAAGATACTATCCCAGGTTTTCTTCTCAAAGTTTGTTTTCCAGTTCACATTTAGGATTGGGGATGGTGTGAGGCTGGGGGTGGATCAAGAGCCCCGTGCTTCTCATGTGACTGACTGTCCCGCTTGGCCCATTACCACTGAGGGAAGGACCACCCTTTCCCACTACACCACCATGTCACTTTTGTCCTTGTATGCAGCATCTGTTTCTGGATTTTCTCATCTCTCCCATTTGTTGTCCTGTCCTTGCATCAGCATCAGCTTCGTAACTGAGTCTGTCTGTAATAAATTTTGCTGTTTGGTAGTATGATGCTTCCAGCTTTGCTTTTCTTCTTTAAAGATGCCATGGTCATTTTTGGTCCTTTGCATTTCCGAATAAAGCTTTGAATCATTTTCTAAATTTTTACCAAGCAAGCAAACAGAAAAAACCTGCAGAGATTTTGATTAGGGTCTAATTTGACTGACATCTCTACCATATTGAGTCAGCCAACCCATGACCAGGTAGTTTTCTCTTTGTAAGTTCACAGATTGTTAACAGGAGCAATGTCAAGCCCAGAAATCATTTTATTAGAAACTCTAATTTTCTTTTTCTTTTGAAGGCCACTCAATGACAAGAACAACAACAGTGGGAACCCAGCTTTGAACACTACCACATCTAACACACCAAGACAGAATACGCCTGCTCCCGTGAGAAAGCCAGGACCCCTGCCATCGAGCTTGGATGACTTAAAGGTGATCATTGCAAGTGGAGTTTATTCCCCCGTAAGGACCACAAGACTGTAAACTATGCCAGACCTGTCCAGCAGATGTTGGCAGGTTCTAATAGGCCTTCAGCTCTACCAGCGATAGGATAACCATTATAGAAGTACTTTCTTTTTACATCCATTAAGTTTCCTTTAAAATGATCAGTAATAAATTTCCATTTACTGAGCAAATGCCATAAGCAAGCACCTTCCTCCCTGCTTGTTGCGAACTTTGGGAGAAGAGGAAGATGTAACAGTTAAGAACATGATCTCCAGGGCCCTCTTTACTGGGTTCCACCCCTACACAGCCTTCGGTTACCTGTGATAGCTTGGACCAGTAACATACCCTCTCTCCCCATCTGTAAAACGGGAACAATAATACCTACACCTCATGCGAAGGTTAACTGAAAGAGTAAAGCACTTCTGGCAGTGTCTGGCCCACGGCATAATTATCATTTCCGGTAGTAAATCTTTTGAGGTAGCAAAGGAATTAGCCTCTAATAACCCTTGCTTTATCACTGGCCTTTCAGGTCCTTTATGTCTATAATTCTGTCTTTTTGTGTGTTAAAAAAAAAAACTCACACTTACATGCAGTTATACAGAGCTGTCTGACAGATGTAGGCACCTTTTCCAGCACACAGGTGTGCTATAGATTTGTCAGAAGGTCGTAACACCAAAAAAGCGATCTGATTGATTTGTACTTCCAGGTATCGGAGCTGAAGACAGAGCTGAAGTTAAGGGGTCTCCCCGTGTCAGGCACCAAACTGGACCTCATTGAACGCCTGAAACCCTACCAGGAAGTGAACAGCGGCAGCCCTACTGCCGGTGGCGTCACAGCCGTGCCCACACCCGCCGTCGTCCCCAGCAACCCCGAAGTCACCGTAGCCCTGCCAGTGACAACATTACAGAACTCTGTGACCAGCTCAGGCTCCACTTTCAAGGCAGAGCTGCCCCCTGCTGGCAGCAGCAGTGCAGCCCACGTGGATAGCGGTAGCTCCCCACTGCCCATCTCACCCGCGCCTTCCGAACAGTCCAGCCTCAGTGCCGAGGACACGAGCATGGCTGACACATTCACCGAGATCATGACCATGATGTCCCCATCACAGTTCCTGTGCTCGTCGCCCCTGCGAGCAGCCAGCACCGAGGACAGCCTCAGCCCTACCAGCAGCACGCTGTCCACCCTGGAGCTGGACGCAGCCGAGAAGGACCGCAAGCTCCAGGAGAAGGAGAAGCAGATCGAGGAGCTGAAGCGGAAACTGGAGCAGGAGCAGAAGCTCGTGGAAGTTCTGAAGATGCAGCTGGAGGTGGAGAAGCGAGGACAGCAGCAGCGGCCCCTGGAGCCCCCGCCCCCGGCCAGCGCCCCAGCCCCGTCAGTCTCCAAGGCCGACCAGATGCGGGGCCCCACCGCTTCCACCACCAAGGACGAGGCCCCGCTCCCCGATGGCTCCGGCCCAGTGGCCGGCCAGACCCTTGTTGCCAAAAAGGCCGTAGTGATCAAGCAAGAGGTGCCTGTGGCCCCAGCCGAGCCACCGAGCCTCGTCCCACAGTTTTATGTGAGTTCCCAGGGCCAGCCACCCACCGGGGTCGCTCAGCCGCAGGCTTTACTGACCACGCAAACTGCACAGCTGCTGCTCCCTGTGTCCATCCAGGGCTCCGGTGTGACCTCAGTGCAGCTCCCCGTAGGCAGCCTCCAACTCCAGGTGTGAAGCGTGTCTTCTAACTCCTTGCCTTACAGCCTGCCTGACCCAGAAACGGCTCGTGGCGAGCGCAGACCCGAGCTGCTTCATACATGCATCCCCGTCAGGCTGCCAGGTGGCAGGAACCGCATGCATGTGTCGGGGGTTGTTTGCAGATGTGGACAGCTGGCACTGTTTTCAGAGTAAAATCAAACAGGGGTGCTTTTCCTTCCTGCTGCCTTTCACCTTTAATGAACACACTATCACATGTGGAGACATGTTTAAATACCAGTGCCATTCTCATGATGATGGCAGCAACTGTCACTGGGTACTTCTTGTGTTTGAGGCACAGCACCAAGTGTAACACTTAGCTGGCATGCTTCATTTAATCCTCCCTTTCCCTAGAAGACCCAATTGAGAAAGCCCCCCTACAGAAAGGAAAGCGAGGCCCTGAAAGGTGGAATAAGTTGTCCCAGGTCAGAGCTGGCGGTCGAGGCCTTCTGACTGCAGGGCTCCTGCCTCCTAAGTGTAGCCCCTGAAAGGCACCACTAAGGTGAAGATGCCGAAATGAAGGAGAATGTGAGCACAGACTCAGGAGTGAGGCTGGTATTGACAGAGGATAAAACACTGGTGAGCATGAAGTTTCCTTTGAGGCCAACCATCACCTGAAGCCATTGTGTGCAACTTGACTTTGGAAGGTTTTTTTCCAACAAAAGGTGGGCCGCAATCCACAGAAACCATCTGGAGTCCTGCTCCCCTACCCTGACCGCCCAGAGAGGAGCACTGTTGTCCCCCATCCCAGGGTGAGAAGGCACGACCCAAAGGCCCTGGGCCTGTGCTGAAATTCTGGCTCCCCTGTTAAGAGTGTCTGTGAAACTGAAAGTCTGCTGTATAATATAGCTTTTCTAAGCATTCGTTTTCCTGTCCAAATCTTCCATGAGAGGTGATGTTCGAGGATCAGGAACTGTGTTTTATTCTGGGTGTCTGAGCACCCAGCACGTGGCTAGCTGTCCTCTTGGGGAGCACAGACGCTGCAGCTCAGAAGCAGGAATTTGGACAGTCTGGCCTCACAGATTTCCTTGCTGCTGCTAAAATTACTACACCTGACCTATTATGTGTGGAACTCCTGTCAGTTNAAAAAAAAAAACTCACACTTACATGCAGTTATACAGAGCTGTCTGACAGATGTAGGCACCTTTTCCAGCACACAGGTGTGCTATAGATTTGTCAGAAGGTCGTAACACCAAAAAAGCGATCTGATTGATTTGTACTTCCAGGTATCGGAGCTGAAGACAGAGCTGAAGTTAAGGGGTCTCCCCGTGTCAGGCACCAAACTGGACCTCATTGAACGCCTGAAACCCTACCAGGAAGTGAACAGCGGCAGCCCTACTGCCGGTGGCGTCACAGCCGTGCCCACACCCGCCGTCGTCCCCAGCAACCCCGAAGTCACCGTAGCCCTGCCAGTGACAACATTACAGAACTCTGTGACCAGCTCAGGCTCCACTTTCAAGGCAGAGCTGCCCCCTGCTGGCAGCAGCAGTGCAGCCCACGTGGATAGCGGTAGCTCCCCACTGCCCATCTCACCCGCGCCTTCCGAACAGTCCAGCCTCAGTGCCGAGGACACGAGCATGGCTGACACATTCACCGAGATCATGACCATGATGTCCCCATCACAGTTCCTGTGCTCGTCGCCCCTGCGAGCAGCCAGCACCGAGGACAGCCTCAGCCCTACCAGCAGCACGCTGTCCACCCTGGAGCTGGACGCAGCCGAGAAGGACCGCAAGCTCCAGGAGAAGGAGAAGCAGATCGAGGAGCTGAAGCGGAAACTGGAGCAGGAGCAGAAGCTCGTGGAAGTTCTGAAGATGCAGCTGGAGGTGGAGAAGCGAGGACAGCAGCAGCGGCCCCTGGAGCCCCCGCCCCCGGCCAGCGCCCCAGCCCCGTCAGTCTCCAAGGCCGACCAGATGCGGGGCCCCACCGCTTCCACCACCAAGGACGAGGCCCCGCTCCCCGATGGCTCCGGCCCAGTGGCCGGCCAGACCCTTGTTGCCAAAAAGGCCGTAGTGATCAAGCAAGAGGTGCCTGTGGCCCCAGCCGAGCCACCGAGCCTCGTCCCACAGTTTTATGTGAGTTCCCAGGGCCAGCCACCCACCGGGGTCGCTCAGCCGCAGGCTTTACTGACCACGCAAACTGCACAGCTGCTGCTCCCTGTGTCCATCCAGGGCTCCGGTGTGACCTCAGTGCAGCTCCCCGTAGGCAGCCTCCAACTCCAGGTGTGAAGCGTGTCTTCTAACTCCTTGCCTTACAGCCTGCCTGACCCAGAAACGGCTCGTGGCGAGCGCAGACCCGAGCTGCTTCATACATGCATCCCCGTCAGGCTGCCAGGTGGCAGGAACCGCATGCATGTGTCGGGGGTTGTTTGCAGATGTGGACAGCTGGCACTGTTTTCAGAGTAAAATCAAACAGGGGTGCTTTTCCTTCCTGCTGCCTTTCACCTTTAATGAACACACTATCACATGTGGAGACATGTTTAAATACCAGTGCCATTCTCATGATGATGGCAGCAACTGTCACTGGGTACTTCTTGTGTTTGAGGCACAGCACCAAGTGTAACACTTAGCTGGCATGCTTCATTTAATCCTCCCTTTCCCTAGAAGACCCAATTGAGAAAGCCCCCCTACAGAAAGGAAAGCGAGGCCCTGAAAGGTGGAATAAGTTGTCCCAGGTCAGAGCTGGCGGTCGAGGCCTTCTGACTACAGGGCTCCTGCCTCCTAAGTGTAGCCCCTGAAAGGCACCACTAAGGTGAAGATGCCGAAATGAAGGAGAATGTGAGCACAGACTCAGGAGTGAGGCTGGTATTGACAGAGGATAAAACACTGGTGAGCATGAAGTTTCCTTTGAGGCCAACCATCACCTGAAGCCATTGTGTGCAACTTGACTTTGGAAGGTTTTTTTCCAACAAAAGGTGGGCCGCAATCCACAGAAACCATCTGGAGTCCTGCTCCCCTACCCTGACCGCCCAGAGAGGAGCACTGTTGTCCCCCATCCCAGGGTGAGAAGGCACGACCCAAAGGCCCTGGGCCTGTGCTGAAATTCTGGCTCCCCTGTTAAGAGTGTCTGTGAAACTGAAAGTCTGCTGTATAATATAGCTTTTCTAAGCATTCGTTTTCCTGTCCAAATCTTCCATGAGAGGTGATGTTCGAGGATCAGGAACTGTGTTTTATTCTGGGTGTCTGAGCACCCAGCACGTGGCTAGCTGTCCTCTTGGGGAGCACAGACGCTGCAGCTCAGAAGCAGGAATTTGGACAGTCTGGCCTCACAGATTTCCTTGCTGCTGCTAAAATTACTACACCTGACCTATTATGTGTGGAACTCCTGTCAGTTCTTTTGACTTTCCACAAACTTTAAAATGAAAATCTTAGTCACTTACCAAACAGTAAGAGCATGAAAGTGACTGGTCTGGTGTTTAACTCTCTAGTTTCGAGTTAGGGTTCAAATTTATGTACCAATGAATTGAAGTGTGTATAAACATTTTACCTTTTTTTTTTTCAGATGTGAGCCCCACATGACCAGTTATTCCACATCTAAACTCTTAATTCTAACTTTGATTTGGACAATTGAGTTGGTTTTTCTTTCCTCCTAGACTCCACCACAGACAGGACTTCAGACACAGCCTCAGATAGCAGCCACCGCTCTATCCTCAGGCCTGGCCCAGGCTGCGCCTCAGAAGCAAGATGCTTTCCCAGCACGCGCACTCAGTCAGCCTCAGCAGGCCAGAAAGGTGGGTGATACCGACAGCGACAGGCTGCTGCTGGCTTGTATTAAATGTTACCATCCGCTCAGCATTTAGTGAGCATCGTCATAGGCGCCTTCCCCGTGGGAAGCTCCTGTTTGTTCTTTTCTATGATGCGTCTCCCACTGGGTGAGCCTCAGGTCAGATGGCATTAGGCTGCTATCTGAAAGATCGCTCATCTTAGCAGTTAAGCTCCTCTTGTCCAAGTTTCCAAACTATTTTTTCAATCCTCATATATAGAATTTTCTAAGGTTTTCAAGTTTCTTTTCAAAATAATCACTTTGTAGGGGGAAAAGTATCCTGGGAAAAGATATTTGAAGATGAAAAAGACTGTCTTTGAAATGTTTATCTTGAGCAAGATCTTTATGTATTTTTAAGTGTCTGCCTTCTCAGAGAGTAAAAGCCAGGCAGCCTATGTCTGGCTGCCATTCTAGCTCACCACTTTCTCTGTGCTGTGCCTCATGCAGGAGACAGGAGTATTGGTTCCCCATCCTTAAAGTGACGCTGCTGACCTAGGCCTCAGTGTCCTGTACAGGAATTCTCCAAGAGTTCTGCTGAACAGTCCCAAGTGTCACCCAGACTCCCTCTTATCCAGTAGGTGGAGCTATGTGCACATCTCCTTGCCAGAGAAATATTAAGTTCTCAAGAATAGGCCTTACTATTTTAAACCCGGAGAAAGATTAGTCTCAGAGTTTTAATCTTTAGCATAAAAGAGCCTAGATAATTAGGTGTACCTGTGATGTGCCCAGAGTGCTGTGGACTTTCTGGGCTAAGTCAACCGGAGGAACAGACAAGAGTGACCTCTTGGGACAGCGACCATCATGTTAACACACCTGCTCTCTCGGAATATCCTCTGAGGAGCGCAGTGAGCAAGGAGTTAGAAGTGGGCCCAAATAACAGTCTAGTGCAGTGAGAAGCTTAGCAAGTATGCAGATGGTAAGACTGTAGTTTTCTCTTAAGAGAGAGAAAAAGAGTATATAGACAGATAAAAAAGTATAGCTATGGACCTCATCACCCAGAAAAGCTGTACTACTTAGAAGGATACACACACACAGGTGGATTCTTTACAGTCTGAGCCACTAGGGACGCCCCAAGAAATACAGATATAGAGGATAAGTTTATACTACTGGTATTCTGAGAGAGAGAAAGTATATTTATGAGCAAACCAGTTGTTCTGTGAAATACAGCTACAAAATAACATTTTGGCCATACATTTGCAAAAGGCCCTAAAGCCTTTGGCTCTTGAGGAGGAGTTAAATAACAAACTTTGTAATTCCACAGGAAGAAATTCTCACCTCTGCCTAACTGAGCAGAAGAGAGCTGCTCAGTAGGGGGCAGACTTTAAATGGGGCTTTGCAGTGATTTGGAGAAATGTTCAAGAAACGTGGAAAACTGAGTGTGGCCTTTCAGTTAGGAAGGAAAGGGGGCCTGATAGCAAGAAGGGTGGCCCACTAGCCAAAGATTAGATTTTACTCAAGGGCAGGAGAGCCAGTGAGTGCAGGAGGGACACGATCGCGGGCATGTGTGCGTCTGTGTGTTGAGACTGTCATCATCAAGGTGGGTTGGCAGGCAGGGAGGCGCACCTGGACCACAGAGGCAGTTTTCTAGTGATGGACAGTGAGGACCTGGATCAGGACAGCAGACCACAGGGCCCAGCCCAGGAGGCACGTCTGAGATGTGTGAGTGCTGAGGGCGGAAAGCAGAGCAGACTGATGGCTCCATTTACCTCCATTAAGTGTCAAAATTAAAGGCAAAACCAAGAATTACTTTCCCTCAGAGGCTGGGGGCAGTGGGAAGAGGGGGGAAGTTTAATTTGGAACATATTCAAGATGTCCCAAATGTACGTGTGTAGATGTGACAAGTATGGCTTTGGCACCTGGGAGCATGATTGGAAGAGAGAGGTGGGCCTGGTGGTTATGAGCTAAAGAGCCACGAGAGGAGATGAGGAAAATCACATCCGCAACACACTGCCGTCCAAGACGGACCACAGATGCTGAGGAATCGGGGCCAGTGGGCTGCGTCCAGCCCACCTCTGTCTGTGGACGAGCTATCCTGAGCCCTCTCCCCATTTCATGTCTCATCCAGGCTGCATTTGGGCCAGAGGCCAGGGCAAAGCAGTTATGATGGGGCCCACACAGCCCCCCAAACCCTAAACTGTACATTTTGTGGCTTACACAAAAAACATTCGCTAAGCCTTGTTCTAAAACATGGTTTTATTAGGTAAAGCACAAGGACAAACTGATGAACAAGTATTTATTCATGACAGGTTTTCACCAGTTCGGCATCCAGTACAGTTCTGCCCTATCAGAGACCACCTGCTCCAGCGGTGCAGCAGCCTTTTATCAACAAGGCGAACAACAGTGTCCTTCAGCCCCGAAGCACCCCGCTGCCCTCCCTGCAGAACGGCCCCAGCCCTCCCAACAAGGTAACCCAGCCTCCTGGGCAGTGACAATGCGCACAGGGCACAGATCCATCCAGAGCCCAGGCCTTTGGGCCTGTATGGCTGAGCTTCGGCACTAACGGGCTGGCAGGGTTGGGAGGTGGGAGACCAAAGTCCTGGGGTGTACTTACTCCAGGGCAGCTTAGCGGTCAGCACAGTGAAGGTGGCCCCGCCCGCCGGCACCCTCAGTCGGGGACAGACTACTGCCCAAGCGAGCTAACCGGTTCCTCCTCTGTCTGCCGCAGCCCGGCTCGCCCCCTCCGCCCCAGCAGTTTGTGGTCCAGCACTCTCTGTTTGGGAATCCAGTCCCCAAGACAAAAGACCCTCCCCGCTATGAGGAAGCCATCAAGCAGACACGCAGCGCCCAGTCTTCCCTTCCAGAGGTAAGAAGGCCAGGCTCCAAAGTGGTAGGTCCTCCTGAGCTTGAAGCCCTGGTCTAGATGGACTTGCCTCCCAAGAGACACAAGTTTCATGACTGGAAGCCTTGCTTGCCTTTTAAATGGCTATTTGAAATCAAAATATCATTCACCATCGAAGACTCCCAAGGGTTTTCAGTGGCCACATAACCTGCAGTTCCCACTTACTCAGTTTCAGTGTTTGTCTTTAACTTCCCCTCAGAGCCAGAGGCGGGTCGTGTGAAGGATAGATGTGTCTATGTGTGACCAGGGCACGTGTGTTATACAGATCCCTTTCCTAAAGCCACCATCTGTCAGGCCAGCATCAAACTGATCCATTCCCAGCTGGATGGCCTTCTAGACCACCCAGCACCTGCATCCACTCTCCCTCATCACCACTCCCTCACCCCCAGCAGGCCAGCCCTCATGAGCAGCTCTGCTCGTGTATTGAGCAGACGCACTTTAGAAGGACAGACCAAGGCCCTCTTGGCCTACTGTATCTATCCCAGAGATGGGAAAAGGCAGAGATGTAAAAAGCATCTGGCCTCAGGTGGGCGCCCGATGACAATAGCCACGTCAGAACTTACCCTGAACACGCCTGGGCTTACTGCCTGTCTCAGCTTAAAACTCAACTCACTGTCAAGGAAGAACCCTGGCCCCATAAGAGGCTGCAGGGAATGGCCCTGATGCCACTGCGTGCATGCTGACAGTGAATGAGGAGGTGTGCTGATCAGAGCTAGACTGTCTGCTCGCACAGCCACAGCAGATGCGCCTGCAGGGTTATGCCGCTCTCCTCGCCCCTACAGTCCATGTGCAATTCCGTGGGGCCTTCATGTACAGTAGGGGGTGTGTGGGGCCGAGGGCTCAGCATTCTCCAGCGAGCAGCCACACCATAGCCACCTTGACCTACTTGGTTGCCCCAGCGAGCAGCTGCAGACACTGCTCAGCACCAACAGGGCCCACTTTGACACACTCACAGACGGCGAGCAGGGTGCCCAGGGCAGACTGCCTACTTGAGGAAGCAAACAGTTTCCAGTGCTTCTTCATATCCACTTAGTACCAAAGGAAGATAAATTCTAGTTGTTCCTAGATGTTAAGATGTTCCTCTAGTTCCAGACTCTGCAGGGGCATTGAATTTCAGAACTTGGTTTAGATATCACAAAAAGAATTGAAACAAATGATGCTGGACTAGACTGTGATCCCCTTGGTCCATCCAGAAGGAACATATTTTCAAGGAAATCCTTCCAANAAGCAGACAGTTTCCAGTGCTTCTTCATATTCACTTAGTACCAAAGGAAGATAAATTCTAGTTGTTCCTAGATGTTAAGATGTTCCTCTAGTTCCAGACTCAGCAGGGGCATTGAATTTCAGAACTTGGTTTAGATATCACAAAAAGAATTGAAACAAATGATGCTGGACTAGACTGTGATCCCCTTGGTCCATCCAGAAGGAACATATTTTCAAGGAAATCCTTCCAAACCTGGTCCTCACATACCAGTTGCTACATACCATGTAATTGATCAGTGTAACAACACAGACTCAGCCTTACACCTTAAGCCGAGAGCTGATTTTAATCCTGGCCTCTGTCTGGCTCTGGCTCATGCGTACAGATTAAGGGAGTCAGGTTCTGTTTGGATGAGTAGCTATCTGTAATTCCTCTCTACACACCACTGAGCATTAAACCAGAGATTATGAGGTTTTTAGAATGCATTTACTTTAGACTTCCAATTCCTACCAGTTCAGTTTCCCAAAAATAAGAGCTATAAAGCCTGGTCATAGTCAAGTCACTGAAGAGTGAACAGATAGAGTCATATTCTCAGGAGAAGTCTGCACTCAGAGGGAGTTCCATACCATGAGTGCTCTGATTTTACTCGGGTCAATCTAAGTGGTGATGTTACTGGTAGAAAAAACCAGAGCCTTTATGCCTTGGGAATCCAGAAGACTGGTTCTTCCCCTTCTGGGTTGCTCTCAACTGAGAGAGGAGATCCCCAAATTCTGTCTGCCTACAACTCTGGGTGACCCCTAAACCACACAGGCATGGACTAGAGTCATAGCAGACCAGCTAAAGACAGAAGATCTGACCTGAGATTGGAACTTCTGCCCAAGAAACATTTTGCGGTTCAGGTCCAAGTTAACTGCCTACTAAAATAAAAGAAACCACTCATCTGAGAAAAATAACAGAATACAGTCTCCACAACTTGGTATCCATGACAGCCATTCACAACACGGCAACATACAAAGAATCAGGAAAATGTGACCTTTTCTCAAGGGAAAAGCAATCAGCTAAGACTAACACCCAGCTGATCTGAGTCACAGAATTTGCACAACTATTGTAACTATCCTCAATAATATAAAAGAAAATTTACTTGTAGGAAAAAAGAGAAAGAATGTTAAGTAGATATAGAAAAGATTTTTTTAGTGAAATGGAAATTCTAAAACTAAAAATTACAGGGTCTGAAATGCAAAAAATTATAGATCGTCTTAGCAGAATGGAGGTGGCAGAGGTTAAAAACAAAAAGGTGAACTTGAAGAAAAATCAGTAGAACTTATCCAGTCTGGATAACAGAAAAAAAGATTAAGGAAAAGGTGAGCAGAGTCTCAGAGACCTACTATTTCATATCAAACAGTCTAACATGGCTGTGGATGGTAGTCCCGAGAGAGGACAGAAAGAATGAGGCAGGTAAATATTTTAAGAAATACTGATCAGATTTTTTACGAATATGATGAAAAGCTTATAGCTTTAGGATGCTCAATGAACACCAGCAGGATAGATAGATGGCCTAGTCATATCACAGTGAAAGTACTGAAAGCCAGATTTAAAGAGCAGATCTTGAAAGCATCAAGAGCACAGCAATACAATATACACAGGTAACAACTGCTGTTGACCCTTGAACAACACAAGTTTGAACCGCACAGATCCATTATATAGAGATTTATTTCAATAAATACATAGTACAGTACTGTACAGTCTGTGGTTGGTTGGAACCATGGATGCAAAGTCATGGATATGCAGAGCCAACTCTATAACAGGGAGGAGGGCAGTTCGCCTGACCGCTGTGGTGTTCAGGGGTCAGCTGTATTTGATTTACAGTTGACCTTCCATCAGAAACTATGGAAGCATGAAAAGAATGGAAGAACATCTCTAAAGTTCTTGGGCGGAGGGGTGGGGGAGCAGGAGGAGAACACTGTCGACATAGCATTTCCTATCAAGTAAAAATATCCTTTAGTTCACTTTCCTTCTTAGAGTGCAGACAAGGAAAAATTAAGAATTCATCACTACAAAACCTGTATTATCAGATATTACACTATCTTGAGGGGTTTATAAAATATATAGCTATAATACTTTAAAATGACTAATAAAAAATGGAGGAAATCAATGATCTTTATGTTTACTGGGGTTTTATATTTTATATGAAATGGTACATTAAGTAGCCTATGGGAAATTAAGTGTATCTATTGTATATCTACAGTAACAATTATTGCTTTTTAAAAATAGAAAAATTAAGGTAGAATTCCAAAAGATCAATATTTTTAAAGGCCAAGCAAAGAGGAACAAGAAACAGGACAAATATTATAGAAACAAATACTAAAATGATAAACCCAAACTTNCATTAAGTAGCCTATGGGAAATTAAGTGTATCTATTGTATATCTACAGTAACAATTATTGCTTTTTAAAAATAGAAAAATTAAGGTAGAATTCCAAAAGATCAATATTTTTAAAGGCCAAGCAAAGAGGAACAAGAAACAGGACAAATATTATAGAAACAAATACTAAAATGATAAACCCAAACTTAACCATATCAATGATTGCGTAAAACATACTAATAGAATAAATAGTTAAAATGCAGAAATGATCAGAATAGATGGAAAACTAGACCCAAATATATGTTGTGTACTTGGACTTAGTGACTTGCTTCTAACAAATAGAACTAGCAGGAAAGATGGTGTGTGGCTTCTGAACCTAGGTCATAAAGCCACCCAGCTTGCGCTGTCTTAGATCTCTGGCTGTGGAGAGAGCCAGCTCTTATGCCACAAGGACAGTCCAGCAGCACCCTACAGAGGCCCACATAAAGAGAATCCGAGGCCTCCCATCAACCACCTTGTCCTCATGAAGTCAGTCACCTTTACAAAGACATTCTTCAGCCGTTAGATGGCTGTACCCTGGCCAAAATATTGACTACAGCATCATGTAAGAACCCACACTAGAACTACCCACCTAAATCATTGCTAAATTCCTGACTCTTAGAAACTTAGTGTTTTAAGCCACTAAGTTTTTTGCAGATAACTACTATATGCACATACAAGGGGCATACTTTAAATACGAAGACAAAGGTTGAAAGCAATGAGTGGAAAAAGATACCATGCAAACAGTACGCATAAGAAGTTCTGGCCAGAGACTGGGACAGACATTTCACCATAGAAAATACATAGGTGGCAGATAAGCATATGAAAAGATGCTCAGCATTCTTGGTCATTAGGGAAATGCACATTAAAACAACAATGCAGTGCCACTACTAACTGCCAGACGTCTAAAACGACTGCCCAGACCAAGTGCTGCCGAGACCGGAGACCAGCCAGAAACATCCATTGCTGTGGAACAGACGTCTAAAACGACTGCCCAGACCAAGTGCTGCCAAGACCGGAGACCAGCCAGAAACATCCATTGCAGTGGAACAGACGTCTAAAACGACCGCCCAGACCAAGTGCTGCCGAGAATGGAGACCTGCCAGAAACATCCATTGCAGTGGAACAGACGTCTAAAACGACTGCTCATACCAAGTGCTGCTGAGACCGGAGACCAGCTAGATACATCCATTGCTGTGGAAATGTAAAACATAATTTTGGAAAACAGCCATCTCTTAGAAAGTTGAACATACACCTACTCTATGACTCTGGCATTCTACTCCTCAGTATTTACCCAAGAGAAAAAAGAAAACATGTCTATACAAAGATTTGTACACAGATATTCACAGCAACTTCACCTGTAATACCCAAAGAGTGCCGACAATCCAAACAAACTGATGTTTCCATACAGTCGGACACTCTCAGCAATAAAAAGGAAGGAACTTTGCCCGCTCTGCTCCACAACATGGATAAACCTCAAATTCATTATGTCAAGTGAAAGAAGCCTCCTCTATCCCTCTGCCAAAAAGTAGAAATGTATGACTCCATTTACATAAAACTCTAGAAAACGTAAACTCTTCTGTATTGAAGGAAAGCAGATCATTGGGTTGCCTGGGGCTGAAAGGAGTATTGCAAAAGCGCATGAGGAAACTTCAGGGGAAATGGGTATGTTCATTACCTTGATTGATAGTTTTGTGGATGTGTACATATGTCAGAACTTATCTAATTGTGCTCTTTATGTAAGTGTAGTTTATTGTATGTCAGGTAACTCTCAATAAGGCTGGAAACCTTTCAACATATTTTTACATAAATACAAATGAATGAAGACATTTTTAGAAGTGTTAGAAGCCTCTCAAAATGCAAACAATGACAGAACGTAAGTGTATAAGTCATCTGAACTGGGTGTTCACCCCATTCTCGCTCTATTAACTAACCAGCTATGCCACATAGGGTGGGGCTTCACGTCTCAGGAGACCTCAGAATTTCAAAATTATCGAAGGATAGGTTAGACTGGATGTTCTGTAAGGTTGCTAGTGCTCCCAGTTGTCTAATGCTCCCAGAGTACAAAAGAAAGCTACATTTATTCTCCCAGGGTACAAAAGAAAGCTAACATATTTTCTCCTTTGTTGTAGGTTTCCAATGCACACAGTCAGCAGATGGACGACCTCTTTGACATCCTCATTAAAAGCGGAGGTAGGTCAAGACCCTGGAGAGTCTTACAACAAGTCTATGGCAGTTTTCCTCTAGAGCCCACCACACATCTCTTAAGGATTGAGAAACATACTATTCTAATTCTACCTCACCTTATTCTTTTAAATCCGTTCAATTTAGTCTGTTAAGGTGAAGACATTGTTTCAGTATAACACAGTAATATAATAGATTTGACAATAGATGTATGCCTGTTGAAAAAGATTGGCCATCTCAAAACAGCACAGTAGAACCATATTTAAATCCCACATTGAAAAACTTCAAAACTTGCTCCAAGTGTGTATTGTTGTGATGGGATAAAAACACTCCAATTTGTGTGTTATTTCGCAAAAACGAAGTTACCTCGAAACGTGTATTAACACGTAAAATAGATGACTAATGCCAGTTCGATGCATGAAGCCAGGCACTCAAAGCTGGTGCTGTGGGACAACCCAGAGGGATGGGGTGGGAAGGGAGGTGGGAGGGGGGTTCAGGATGGTGGGACACATGTATGCCCATGGCTGATTCACATCAAAGTATGGCAAAAACCACCACAATATCATAAAGTAATTAGCCTCCAGTTAAAATAAATAAAAGTTTTTTAAAAACCAAGTTACATAGCTTGGGCCTGAGTAGCTTTATTAAAATTCAAAGGCAAAGCACTTTCTACATATGATTGAACATCTTAGATTTTTTACAGTCTTGTCATCTTAAATAGGAATAAGGGAATGTTAACCACAAA